>OZ010610.1:5172567-5220067 GCA_963932145.1 Acanthosepion lycidas | reverse complement strand
TTCTTTTAACAATCTTCAGTATCAAGGCATAGGAAATCATGTCTATCAACATATTACTTTTATTTATTATTGATGAATTGACATAACTTTTTAGGGAAAGATAGTGGAGTGGTTTCCTGTTAACTTCTCAACAATTTGAACTCAGATTTTTGTTTTAGACTGGCTGCCACCCAAAGATAGAGAGACCAGGTCTATTTTGCTATATAGCTAGGGAAGATATAGATTCAGCCTTTCCCAAGAGTCTGAGTGCAAAAGTATCGCAGTTAGAATGCTGTGATAAAGACAACAATGATAAGGAAACTGGTCCAAAAGATTCATTCCACAAAAGTAAAATAAACAGATTTATGATAATTTTACAAAGATTTTTAGATAACCAACATTTTGGCACATTATCAAAATCCTTTTCCAGTATTTTCCAAGAAGCATTTTCCATTTATTTTTTATCCTGAATACCACTTTGTAAATCCATTAAATATTTCTTTCATAAAGCAATGAGGCAAAATCTGACTGATTCAATAATTAATAATTGCTTTGTCTAGCTTAGATTGCCAGCCAATCACAACTTTAAAAATCATGAAATATAGTTTGTATATCTAGCTATTGTTTATTGATTGTTATAGTAATAGTATACCTTGTTTTTCTTTAGTTAACACAAACAGTATAAAACCATGATCAATTTTCCAGTTGAGACTGGTCATTATCAAGATAAGGTGACTGCATAGGAATAACAGGCAACTGTAAACTGTGATAAGAGAATACTGTAATGGATAATGGCTCAGACTAAAGAAATGAAGAGACAAGTTCCAATTTCAGTTGGGTTCATTGCATTCACTCATGTGCAAATACCCCTGAGAAAGGCATGACTTCACCTCTTCTCCCCCCAGCTATGGGTTAATTAGTAGGACTTGTATCAGTAAAACATTATTATTTCCCCCCAAAATACTTACACTCTAAAACGTTTTCTGGCTTTAAATAACCTGCAAAAGGTTGTTAAGCCATAAAAAACAAATCAATCAATCAATATTCCAACATTTTCACTTTGCTAATCTATAGCCACAATCCTCCTACATGTCAGGAAATGCTAGACAGTTTCCTCGCTGATGAAAAAGAACTTCAGGCAACAAAGATCTGTTTTTTATTTTTGTTTCTTTTTTAATTATTTCACCCCAAGCAAGGTGATAAAGCCACTAAGATGCAAGGGGTTATTGAGAGTGAAAGAAACTGAGAAAATTAATTTGAAGAGAAAAGTCTATATTTCTCTTATTAGCTCCATAAATTATTGTTTTTAAACATTATTATTTTAATCATTTTTCGTCAAGCAAGACAATAAAAGCTACTAGGATGCAAGTGATTACAGAGAGTGAAAAAAACAAAGAGGACAATAAAAGAACAGGATTCAAGGTAACAGAATATGACAATTGACTTTGCATTTAGATTTTTTTTTTTTCGGCCAAAAATATTCCCTTAGAACCCATATAAACAGGTTCAGGGTCTGTCTACCTCCCCAGATGAAACTTTGTTCTTCGGCAAAGCCTCGTCCGGGTTCCTCTCTGCCAAAGACAGAGAGTTCGACAGCACAGTCCAAACAGATCTGTTCGACTGTTCCCTTTTGATTTTTGAAGATTGTAGTTGACAGGAAATCATGGAATCCAGAAGAGAGTTCTAGAAGCAAGAAGTGCAGGAGAAGAAACTATAGCACTTATGGTTACAATTATCAATTTCAGCAGTGAAATTATAAGACCTAGCTGCCAATCTAGTACTGCACTTACATTTATAAAATCAAGGTAACAAAGAGGAAAGCTCATCAGAACAATTACCATGAAATAGATAAGGCACAGGGAAACTATGTTATGGCAATGGGAAAGTGTCTGAAGCCGAGATGCCAGGTTATGCAAATAACATTGCAGATTCTTCTTTGGATTTTATCAAGCATCTTTAGATATATAGCAGAAACACTAGACCAGATGTGGCAACAATATTCAATGCACAGACGAATGATAGACTTATTGTCTAGCATGACACATTGAACCAACTTTCCTAGCAGAAGACCTCACAATTGAATCAATAGAACCTTTCTACTTTCACTTTCCTGGAAGTTAGCATCAACCACACTGATGGAAGGCAAGAAAGGTGTTCTAATAATCAAACTTAGTGTACACATTCTATGTACACTGACTGAAAGTTGCCCATGAGTTATAGTTATATCTCTCTTTATGCTAATTACCTATTAGTTAAACCAATCCTATTACATCTCCCTGAATCTTTTGGGATTCATGCCTTTTGTGGATCTATAGCTTCTCCTACATTTCCTCCTCCTCTCACTGGTTCCATGACTATTTCTCATCATGGGGGACCTTGATCCAATTCTTTTATTCTTGGTGTCCCATGCTTTGTAATCCGAATCTTCCAAAGAACTTTGATCATCCATTGATTCCTCTGCCCTGCTTTCTTGTTCATCAACATAGTCATTTGAGCTAGCTTTGCTTTGTACTTGTAATTTTGGCTTGCTCTTAACTGGTCTGCATGGGCAACAATATTTTTACCATTCTTGCATATTAATGCCATGTATCCTTTTTGCATTATGAAATTCACCTTTTCCAGGTTGTTTTCTTTATTTCTTTTGTACCACATGTTTTCATTAAGAGAGTAAGACATGGTTAATGGAGCTCTAATCTATCTGCCCATTAATGCAAACAGGCTCTCTAATCTGTCACCATGTATTGTTCTGTAACTCAACAATAATCTTTGCAGGAAAGTTTCAATCTTTTCTTGCTGAGAAAATGTTTTCAATCTCATCTTTATTATATGGCCCTTTTGTTCAGCAATCCCATTTCACTGAGAGTGGTAAGGATGTATTTTATATGGGACACAATCAATTTTCCTTAACCACAAGCATAGACTTTCATCACAGAATTCGTGAATATTATCAGATACTAATGTTTTTGATACTCCATTTCTAGCAAATATTATACATAATATTTCTTTTACAGTAATAGATTTTTTATCCAGAACTCAGAAAACTTCAAGCCAGACAGAAAAAGTGTCAATATTAGACATAAAATGTGTCAGTATTAGACATAAATTTACCCCATTAACTTGTGTGTGATCCATATGAACTCTAGACCACAGTTCTTTTTTCTTAGGCCAAGAGTGTAACTTATTGTGTCAAAAAGTCTTTATTTTGGCATATTTAGGACATTTGCATACATAATTCTGTACATCTCAGGTGTGTCTCAGCCAGCACCCTTCCAGTTTTAACCATTTTTTTTGTAGCAGTTATCCCACAATGCACATCATCATGTACACTTTTAATTAGTTCTTTTCTACATTTTTTCCAGTGGTACGACTAAATCCCCGCTACAAATTACACCATTTTCTATTGATAGTTTGTATTTGGTTTCTTTGTATGGTCTTTCTGTTTTTGAACAATTACTCCATTTATTGTTCCTTATTCTAGATAAAATTCAAATTAAGACTGTATTTTGTAACATCTCCATAACAAGTATATTCATGGGCAACACATGCATTTCCATCCAATGGAAAAATTCATCCTCAACTATTTTTATGTTTTTTTTTGTTTTGTTCCTTTTTAAATTGTTGTTGAAACAATGTGTCTACGTGTGGTATCATGTTTCCCTTCATAAATTCTATATCTTAATCAAAAGCCATTAACTTCATAGCCCATCTTAATATTCTGGATGATTTAACTTTCAGCAATTCCTTCCTAGAACGGAATATAAATTCTAAGGGCTTATGCTCAGATCTCAACAAAATTTTTTTCCTAATAAAAATTGTCTTGCTCTGGTCATACTCCATGCAATCACACGTGCTTCCTTTTCAATATTAGAGTAGTTCAATTCACCTGATGTCAATCTCCTGAAAAGATACATCACTGGGTGTCCTTCTTGGGTCAAAATTGCCGATACAGACTGGCCACTCAAATCTGTGGTTAATGTAACGTCCTTTTTAGGGTCAAAAATCTTGACCACAGGTTTTTTTTTTTTTGGTAGAGCTTCTTTTAATTTAATGAAGCCTGTTTTGTGTGTACTCGTCCATTCAAACTCCTTATTCTTCTTTCGCAACTCAGAAAACGCTTCAATTCTTTCTGAATATTTTGACAAGAATTTGCCATAAAATTTGGTTAATCTGAGAAATGATTCCAATTCTTTTTTATTATTTGGAGAAGATACATTTAATAATTTTTGTATTAACATCGGGTTCAGCGAAGCACCGTTTTCTGAAATTTGGTAACTCAAGAATGTTAAGTCTTTGCAATTAAATATACAACTTATCTTTGTTTATTGTTATTCCTGCCTTCCTTAATTTATCCATTACAAATTTAGTTTTTTGTTTCAGTTCTTTTCTTTGGATGAATATTTCTCAATATTATTTCTTTGACTTCCTTAAATGTCAAGTTTTCAATTTCAGCTGAATAAGTCATTAATGAAATCTGCCTAATGGCTTCGCTTCCCACAGTGACCAAAAATAAATCTATGATTTCTTTCTGTTCTCTCGGTGTTTGGTCATCTCAACTTCTTTAGTCTGTCAGGTGCCTCAAAGCATTTTATCTAAACCTTTACATTTTTAGGTTCTTCTGTGTTAAACAGAGCTCCATCAGGCAACAACACCATTTTGTTATGATGATCAAATTTAGTAACTATAGATATCCTATGTACACTGACTCAAAAGTTGCCTGTGAGCTGTTGTTATAGCTCTCTTTATGCTAATTACCTATTAGCTAAACCAATCCCATTACAAAAGCTTCTCTAAAATGATTAAAAGAGAGGTTTTGTTTTGGAAGCATTAAAATTAACAAGCCATTTCTTGCCCCAGTTAACAACAGATTGCAGGTTACTTTTGAGATAACCTATTTTCAAGGATAGAATGTGAGCAACAAAGAACTTTAAGGAAAATGGGGATGAAAAGGACACTTAGGACAAAACAGGTGAAATTTCTTGGACATATAATGAGAAAAGAGAGTTTAGAGAATCTGACACTCTCAGCACATATTGAAAATAAGAAGAACAGAGGTCAGCGTCAAGTAACCTACCTAACAAGATTGTGTAAATGGATGGTAGAACTGGAACTTGGAAGGATAGTAAGTGGGACACACATTGCTTTAAGCTACAATGGATAGGAAGTTGTGGTGAACCATGATCACTCACATCCTGAAGATACATGGCATGCAGAAGAAGAACAGTGACCTAATATTAATAATATTATTACTCCAGCATGGATGCTTCCACAAATGCTTTAACCTTAACCATTTCAAATCCAGGGTTAATAGCTATCTATCCTTCTTATGCTCACAATTCTCACTATGTATTTCCTTTCACACACTTTCTGTAACTCTATCTTGAGTGACCCTTGAGCCTTGTATTGGGTGAACATAAATAAATAATAAAAAAGAGTCAATCTTTTCACTTTCTGACATATAGTAGTCTTATCTCAGATCAGTCTGCTTTTGTTACAACAATGACATTGCCTCATAACATCATCAGTACAAAAGAGATGACTCTATGAGATATGACTCTTGTATTATATCACAGAAATATTACAGAAAAGAAAAACTTATAAAATCCACGTGTTATTTTTTTATCTACAGCAATCTGTTCAGAAGTTGGAACCAAGATCAGATATCAAGTTCTTCTTCCTTTTTTGTGACATAGGTGATCATGACTCTCCACAACTTTCTATCCTTTGTAGCTCTTAATAAGAACTGTCTTTTTACTATCCCTCTCATTCTCTGTTCTGCTTTCCATTTACACAAACTTGATAAATATGTTACTTGCTGTTTCTCTATGTCTCTCTTGTCTTCAATATGTCCTGTGTATTGTATCAGATTCTCCAGGCTCTCTTTTCTCACTATATGTCCTAGAAATTCCAATTTTCTCTTTTTAAGTATAAGCTTCCTTTATCAAGTAGTGAAATGTAATCTTGACATTCTAACTATTCTGATCAACAAGAACTTGGCCAAGATTACGACACGTGGAGATTTGACATTTTCCTTCTGAAAGGTCAAAAAGCAAAAACATTTCACTTCATTCTTTGCACAAATAAACTGTCACAAACACATTCTAACTTGGTGTAAACTATAGCAAATGTTTAAAACTCACTGTTGTTACCAATTTTTTTTTTACTTAATTACTGTTTTCTGGACCCAAGGTTCTGGAAGTAGATAACAACTTGAATAAAATAGTTGACTAAATGAAACTATTTCTAATTGACTACAATAGTGATGCATTCTGATCCAATATTTTGACAAGTACAGACTACATACATATATATATATATATATATATATATATGTTACAAATTTGGAGCAACCAGCTGGAATTTGAAGATTCTCCTAAAAATTGGGAGTTGCTTGCTTTTTTCAGAACTAATTTATTAATCCACTTTGGGCCAGAGAGATTTTCTCTTCCTGAGGGGTTTTATCATATTTTCAATAATAATAATGAAATTAACCCATTACTGTATACAGTAATGACTTCATTTCATTATTATTATTATTTATTTTATTTTTTGAATCATTTCACCCCAAGGGGTTACTGGGTGTGAAAGAAAAAGAAAACATTCTCAAGGAGAGAGAATAATAAGTGATAATAATTAAATAAGAGAGAAAATATATTTTATTTCTTAGTAATTGTCATTTTTATATCCATATATGTAAATTTAAAATAAATGTAAGCATTATAACTTAAAGTATGAAAAATAAATATTTTATAAGTGTTCAAATGCTTTTCCTAGTGTAGACTGCTGTATATCACATGAAAAAACACTATTAAGAGAGTACAATAAAAGAGTGTGAGAGAAGAAACTGTTAGCATAAAACTTGCAGTTATATCTAGTGATTTCAACTTTAAAATGATGAGACCTAGCTGCCAATCTAGTATTACACTTAAATTCATAAAGTGAAGATACCCAGGAGGAAAGCTCATCAGAACAATTACCATGAAAGTATTTATAGAAAAGGTATAAGGAAGCTATGCTATAGTGGTGGGAAAGTGACTGAAGCTGAGATACCAGGTCAGGACAGATAACGTTGCAGATTCTTATTTGTATTTTATTAAGAATTTCTAAATATATAACAGAAGTACTAAACCAGATGCATAGTCAATTGGTATACTTATAAATGTGCAAGAGAGATTCTGGCAAGAAAAATTGTTTAGTACAATACAATAAAGCACTTTTCCAAGAAGCAGACTTAGCAATTGATTCAATATAATCTTTCCACTTCATGTCAGTGGAAAATGTTAGCTCAAGAAGGTACAGTGAGTCTCTCTCCTGGAGGTTAGCATCAGCCATACTGATGGCAAGCAAAAAAGGTTCTCTACTTTGATTAAGAGAGAGCAGTTTTGTTTTGGAGATGTTAAAATTAACACGCCATTCCTTGCCACAGATTGTAGGTCATTTTTTAGATCTGCTGCTAATTTGACAATATCAAACTAATCACACTTACCATAAAGACAGGTGTAAATAGTCGTGACATCAGAATTGAGAATTGATGACATTGGGAAGGTCTTTAATGAAAATTAGGAACAATGTAGATGCAAGAACCTCGGGAAACACTTGCATTAATGCAAACAAATCTAGAAGAGTGGCCAATTCAGGACAACTTTTATTCCACATTTTGATAAGAAAGATTGAAACAAATCCAAAATCAATCTAGAAATATCATAACCTTTCACATTGGGAAGGAGACCAGCATGCCACTGACCTGAAGTGGAACAACTACATTGAATCTATAGCTTCATCTACTGCAAGGAAAGTTGGTTCTCTGTCACACCAGAAGGTTCCTCTCACCGGAGTCCATCCTTCAAATCTATAAATCAACCATTCATCCTTGCATGGAATTACTGCTGCCATATATGGTCTCATGCTCCTGCTGTTCATCTTGAGGTCCTAGACAAAATCCAGAGACGGATATGGAATGTGGTTGGTCCTGTTCTGGCATCCTGTCTGCAGTCACTATCTCACAGATGTGCTGTGGCTTCCCTCTGCCTTTTCTACAAGTACTTTCATAGCAACTGCTCCGACGAGCTACTTTTACTGTTTCCCAAATTGCATGAATATAAGCGTGCTACAAGGTTGGCATCTTGGTCGAAATGAATAAATGTAGCCATCTCTTCTACTCCAACAGCTTCTTATCTCGCACCTCTTGTCAGTGGAACTCCCTTCCTATCACTTGCTTCCCTGATAGTTATAATCTTCAAATGTAATGTCAATCGACATCTTCTGATGCTTTGACCTTGATCCATGTCCTTCTCTTTATCCTTTTCTCAAACACCCTTCTTTACTCTCACTTTCTGTAACCCCTTGTGTCCTAGTGGCACTCCCACCTTGCTTGGGGTGAATTGCTTTAAAAAAAAAAACCAAACCCTGTAAAATGCCTTAAAATTTTAACTCTTTTTGACTCGTCTGCCTTGCTAGTTAATGATAATATTAAGAGTGGCAAATTTTAAAATTTAGGTAACCCACCCTTCTAAAAAAGTGGATGCCATCTACTGAGTTAAATAGTTTCATCATCCTAGCTTAGAAGGAAATAATTAAACCAAAGAAGGTATGAAACTTATTGATTATTAATTCCTGAGGGTGGCCCAAAACTTTTGGCCTATAGTATATCTCAGACCTCATTGAACAATCAAATCACCATAATTAAATTATTGTTATGACTTTATCTACTGTTAATTGTAATTAAGTTAAATTGCTTATTGAAGATAGATATTACTCAATAACAGTTGAGCCTATCTGAGTTATTCTTCTCAGGGATACCCTTCTTTGCTTCCATAATTATCGGCATTTTGTGCTCATGGATTCTATTTAGTCAACTGTTTTAATCAAGTGATTGTCTTCCTACAGAACTGGGGCCTGGTAAATGGTAGTTAAGCCATTTTTTTTTTTTAATTTTAATTTTCTTCTTTTGTGTTATACCCCTTCAGGATGTAGGCGATCATGGCTCTTCACAATTTTCTGTCCTTTGCAGAACTTAGTAAAATTTGTCTTTTTGCTATCTCTCCTAATCCCTGTTCTGCCTGTCACTGACAGAGGTAAACGTCAAGTAATCTACCTAATCCCAATATTTTGACAAGTACAGTCTATATATATATATATATATATAGACACCAAGTTCGCATTGCATTTAAATTTAAGCTATAGCTTTATTACATCACTCTTCTTCTGTATGCCTTGTCTTTTTACCATCCCTCCCATTCTCTGTTCTGCTTTCCATTTACTCAATGCAGATTCCACATTCTCTGTAAAAAACCATTAAGAGCTTAAACCACTTTTTTGAAAACATATTAGATAGTTTGTACTTTTATGTGAAACTTTCAGATGAGTTTATATTCGATCAATGTTTTTGGACTATCTTTTATCATCACTCTTTGCCTTTATGTGAAACTTTCAGATGAGTTGTTTATATTCGATCAATGTTTTTGGACTATCTTTTATCATCACTCTTTGCCTTTATGTGAAACTTTCAGATGAGTTGTTTATATTCGATCAATGTTTTTGGACTATCTTTTATCATCACTCTTTGCCTTTATGTGAAACTTTCAGATGAGTTGTTTATATTCGATCAATGTTTTTGGACTATCTTTTATCATCACTCTTTGCCTTTATGTGAAACTTTCAGATGAGTTGTGGTTCATATACATTTTATTTTTTTCTTGTTTTTTCATCACCTGGCCAAACAGTATAAGTATTCTACCTTAAATCATTTTTTTTTTAAATATGTCTAGCCAATTTCATTTTGTTTTTTTTTTGTTCATGTTCCCATCATTAAATATCGTACATTGTGACAACAGAAGATCTGTCAAGAATGATGGAATATTTTAAGAACCTGGACATAAATTCACTGTGGATGATCTAGCAATTAAAGCACTTACTATGTATATTTATTATCCATGGATTGCTATGACTCCTTGGAAAATTCAGTGGAATAGTTTCTTATTATCTATGCTTTTGAATACAGAATTGTCTTTCTTCTAGACCGGCTGCTACTCAAGTTTAGAGAGCATCTACTCCCCTTTTAATAAAACCATAGCTAGGGAGAGAAGAGATGGATTCAGACCTTTTGTAAGGGCATTTATAGGAAGTGAATGCAATTGATTCAGATAGAATTTGGCTTGCCAATTCCACATACTCTGCTGATAGCCATTCTGTTACAGAGAGCTTAAACCAATTTTTGCAAATATTTTTTTGGTTTCAAATCTGAATCAAAAATATTTTTTGCTTGGTGCTTCTTCATTTTGTTTTATCAAATAAATTTTACTGATTTTTTTTTAATCAATTTACTACAAGCAAGGCGATAATGCTACTAAGACACAAGGGGATACTGAGAGTGAAAGAGAATGAAAAGACTTTAGAAGGAACTGGAAACCCAATCCTAAACAGGAAATAAGGAATAAGTCTCTACTCCTGTTCAAAAGACTGAGGAGAAGTGTGAACCAGACAATAAGTGAACATATCTACTCCTATTGAGGAAAAATAAATACTAGATTAAATTTCAGAGTTTAAACAGAGACATTAGATGTATAGAGTTGAAGTAAACTTTAGAAGGAACTTTTTTTATCAATATTTATTATTTTTTAATCATTGAAAATGAATGGTATAACAACTTGGCTTTATCACTTTCCCACCACCCTAACATAATTTCCTTGCAGCTTTTCTATAAATATTTTCATGGCAAATGTGCTTTCCTCTTCAGTACATCAACTTTATAAATTTAAGCACAGTACTAGATTGGCAGTTAGGTCTCATCATCTTCCAGTTGAAATTGCTCGATGTAACCATAAATTCTATGCCAAGTTCTCAACTAGGTATGCAGATGACACTATTTACTCTTGTCTTAGTAGCCAGTTCGATAGATCAAACAAAGTAAAACTGGCAATTGCTCTTGAAAAGGCTCTCCAATCAGTGGTTAACTGGGGCAAGGAATTGCTTGTAAATTTTAACACATCCAAAACAAAACTGCTTTCATTTAATCACCACAGAAAAAACTTTTCTGCCTGCCATCAGTATGGCTGATGGTAAACTTCAGGGGAGTAACACTTTGTACCTTCTTGTGCTTACGTTTTCCACTGACGTGTAGTGGAGTAATTATATTGAATCAATTGCTAGAAATGTTGGTTCACTGTGACTTGCCAGTCCAATTTTTCTCAACAGAATCCAACTTGAACATTTATAAATGTACCAATCGTCTATACATTCAATACTGCTGCCATATTTGGTATCGTACTTCTACCATATATCTCAAGATTCTTTACAAAATTCAAAGAATCTGTAATGTTATCGATCCTGACCTGGCATATCAACTTCAGTCACTTTCTCACCAAAGTGATGTGGTTCCCTTTGTTTTTTCTACAAATATTTTCATGGCAATTGTTCTGATAAGTTTTTCTCCTTAGTGCTTTGACTGCATGAATTTAAGCATGCTACTAGTTCCCAGCATTTTACTGTTGAACAAGCTAGATGCAACTCTGTGTTCTATTTTAATAGTTTTTTTTCTTGTACTTCTTGCCTATGGAACTCCCTTCCAAGTTCTAGCTTCCCTGCCACCTAGAATCTTCAAAATTTTAAATGTTTTCCTGAACCCTGTTCCTTTATTGTTCGTTCTCTCTCTTTATCTCACTAAAGTTTTTTTCATTCTCTTTCCCTCCCTATAACTATCTAGTGGCATTATCACCTTCCTTAGGGTGAAATGATTAAAAAAAAAAAAGTATTTTTCTCTTGAGGAACTTTCTTCCAACTTCATGCTTTCCAATCAACTTTGATCTTCAAAAATTTAAATTCAATGTCTATTGTTATCATCTCTCTTCCTAATTCCTGTTCTTTTATTCTCTATGCTTAATAACATTTTTTTTTTCTCATATTCTTTCACACTAAATAACCCCTTGTGTCTTAGTGGCTTTTTAGCCTTCCTTGTAGTAAAATGATTAAAACAAAAAAATTCTACATGTATCATATGTACAGCACATTAGTCATCCAAAGCTTTTAGAACATGGGCCGTGTGATAAACTTTTTGAAACATTTAAAATTTTAATTGAAGACAGCAATTATTGGCAAAACTTTTTTTTTGCACATCAAAGTACAATTTGCACACTTGAATAAACCTACAAGTTTTTTCACGGAAAGCATATTATTTTATTGGAATAAGTTGTCCAAGCATGGGAAAAGTGTAACAAATAGATATATAGATTTAAAACTGTTGTATCCTTAAAGAAGGTTACAAACAGGCAAAGGTGGTACTTGAGTGAAAGGAACAGCAACATGGGCATAGATCAAAGAAAGAGAGGTTTATTGTAAAAGAGAATACACTGCTAAAAGACAAGGAATCAGTTAGCAGGCTAGTAATTCTCAAAGCAAGTCCACCAGGTATATCCTGTGCTTACTATATATATCTACTGATATAGTCAGTCCATAATAGGCGATAGGGAGTGTGGGACATTCCATTACAACAAAAATAAAATTTGATGGATTCCATGAAAGTGGTATAAGAAGTCAATTGTGCAGACAATATTGGGAGCTGAAAGAGGAAATTTTCAAAAGAACATAAAAAATAAGTTTTTCTAATAAATATTCAGCATATTAAAGATTTTTTAAAAATTATTGAATGGATACTTTCATGGAGTTTTATTGAGATGCCTATATAACAGGATGGTCAAATCCTTTTTATGGCACTCAACTATAACTGGTTGGTTTGCTGCACCAGATACAACTGGGTGAATTGGGGAATTTGTTAGTATTAACCGACCATGTCAAGCCGAGAAACAAGTGCCAACAAGGCCAGCAGATTTGTCTGTTTTTGTTTCACTTGAACAGAGATTATGCCTTTCCCAGTTCCACCTGTCTGATGGCAATTGTCAGTAGTCAGACCAAAATTTTGTTGTTGCAGACAATCAATGAAATCAATCTCTCACAGTGTGCGGTAACCCTTCATTTCTGATTGCTGGTTATGGTCAAGTGTTGGTGCTCAGCTTGAGGGGGAAAAAAACTTCTTTAATAAATGAACCAAATATGTTCTGTAAATTTAACAGAATTTAATGTGAAAAGAAAAAAAATAACACTACAGAATCTAACTTCTATGAAATGGCAGTTGAGGGTTCTCTCTATTCACTGTGTCTGTGTGTTTGGTGAAATGTGATGTGTTCTCAAATTTGGCTCATTCACTCTCCTCACAGAAAATTACTTATATGGTGAAATCTTCCCTAATAACAATGATTAATGACTTCACTTTATCTAGCCAGGCCTTAGAAAACTGGCTGAAACTAATTTCTGGGCTGTGGCGTTATTATTATTTTACACTATTTACATTCAGACTATTGTTCTTATCTCTTTTGTTGTTATGAAAGCATCTTCATCTGGAGGGCATGACTGACGAAATATTGTCCAGTTTAAAATTAGTTACTCAGCATTGTGTTCATTAAAATTTTTTTGTTCAGATATTTTGAAAAATTTATGAATAAAAACCTTTTTCACATTTATTTCGTTATAAAATGGTACATAATATATATTTCATTTTTGCTGTTCACATATTTTTATATTCTTGTAAATAAGAAATCTAATAAATAAATAGTGTTTAATATCTTTGTCAATTCTCAAGAATAAAGAAAACTAGCTGTATATGTTGAAATTCCATGGAGTCTTTATAACACTGATTTTTAGATGAAATTATGGACATAAATACTGTTTACTCACTGTCAAGATTGACATCAGAAATAAATTACTTCTGCATGTTTCTTTGCAATTTTAATTACTCATGTGAAAATACTTTTGACAAGGAATTCTTAAATAGTAGGTGGAGAAGAGGAGGTGGTTTGAAAGTTACTTATACTTATCCAAAAATACTATCACATGACAGCTTTCTTTTTTAAGCATTTCACCCCAAGCAAAGTAGGAGTGCCACTAGTACACAAGGGGCTACAGAGAGTGAAAGTGAGGAAAAGACTGGGTATGGAGGAGAGGTTGAGGAAAGGATAAAAAGAAGAATAGGGGGAAGATAAAAAGAAGAGCAAAAGATATCGATTGACATTACATTTAAATTTTTGAAGATTATAGTTATCAGGGAAGCAAGTAAGAGGAAGGGAGTTCCACTGTTGGGAAGTGCAAGTGAAGAAACTATTGGAGTAAAAGAGGTGGTTACATTTAACTGTTTCGACAGTAAAAGGTAGGACCCCTAGTAGCATGCTTAAATTCACCAGGGAAAATAGCTTGTCAGAGCAGTTGCCATGAAAATATTTGTTTTACAGATGTAAGCCACATCACATCTGTGAGAAAGTGACTGGAGTCAAGATGCCAACTCTGGACCGATCAAATTGCATATCCGTCTTCGGATTTTGTTGAGAACCTCAAGATGAACAGTGGGGGCACCAGTCTACATATGGCAACAGTATCCCATGTATGGATGAATGATAGATTTGTAAATGTGTAGGATGGCTTTAGACGAGAAAAACCTTCTGGCACAACACAGAAAACCAAGTTTCCTTGCAGTATATGCAGCTATTGATCCAATGTAGTTGTTCCACCTCAGATCAGTGGAAAACGTGAGACTAAGAAGGCACTCTCATGGAGTTGAGCATCAACCATGTTTATTGGAGGCAGGGAAGTTTCTCTCTGGTGAGTAAATGACAGCAGTTTCATTTTGGATGCATTAAAATTTACAAGCCATTTCCTGCCCCAGTCAACCACAGATTAGAGGTCGTTTTCGTAAGACCAGGTTAACTTTGTCTTTGTCAGCAATGACGGATTTACTATTGTGACAGGAGTAAATGGTAGTGTTGTCTGCATAGATGCCGACTTGAAAAGTAATGATGTCAGGAAGATCATTGATGAAGATCAGAAACAGTGTAGGACCCAGGATAGAGCTTTGAGGAACATCAGCATTTGTATGGAAGTAACTGGAAGAGAACCCATTCAGGACAACCTTCATTTCACGGTTAGACAGAAATGATTGGATTAAATTAAATAATCATCCTGTAATACTGTATCCCTAAAGTTTACGTAGAAGGCCAGCATGCCAAAACCTGTCAAACGCCTTCGATATATCAAGAGCAACAGCTCGAGCTTCAGAGTTATTATCAAGAGCTTGGTATACATATTCAGTTATGGCTGTAAGCACATCAGCAGTAGAGAGACTAGACAAAGCGGAAACCATATTGTTTGTTAGAGAGATGCTTAACTACTTCAGCATTGATTAAAGCCTTGAAGACTTTGCTGAAGAATGGTGGGAACCTGATGAGATAGTAGTTAAATGGGTCAGAAGGGTCTCCAAAGTTCTTAAAGATGGGATGACAAAAGAGGACAAAAGATGTAGAGAGATGGGTTTTGTCTATATTATCGGAAATGCTATTGAGTACACAACAGTCTTGAGAGGAGGAGGAATGGTAGAGAAAGAAGAGATAGCTTACTGAATTGAGGAGAGATAGACAGAGATGCGTACACAAATGGTCTGGAGTTCTCTAACCAGCAGGAGATGATCACAGACATAAACTCCCAGGACATGCATGTGAATTTTAGAGTCCTTTCTAAGGAGAGGAAGGTAGCTAGGAATCTAGAAATCAGAGGAAAGGGTTGACGAGTTAAAGTTAGTCTTGCAGAGAGCTAGTATATCAGGAGACTTATCAAGAAGGAACAATTCCACACTGCAGAAGTTAGTATGAATATATTCAATCAAAATACACTCATTTTATATTATACAGGTAGATGTCCTAATAAAGTCTGCAGGAATTGATAATAAAGCTTCAATTAGACATGTACATGCATGTACATATAAATTATTTTTTTCAATACTATAGTTTATTCAAATTCATGGAAAACATTCAAAACGGTGCATCTTCATTTGTGCTCTTTGATGCAAAGATAAATGTCACACGTGGTCAAGAAAAATATTGTTTCAGAATTCTAGGGCAAACTTATGATATTGTCAAGGTAATATGGCACTTGCTAGCAAATTAAATTTAAATAAAGTTAAATATGAATTGACTAGATTTTTAAATGAATCAATTATAAATTAAATAATAAATAAATTCAAATATGTAACAATTTAAAAAAAATTTATCAATTACAATTAAATGTAAATATTGAATTGAGTAAAACCTTTAAAAAATACTTAAAAAGTTTAATGTCAATTTTGGTTTTTATTATAATTGGAATTGATATGGTTTAAATAAACTTTAATTAAAATAAGGGGTAAGGTAAATTGTTCAGCAAGGATAACAGACATTTAGACAGAGGATGTTCAGTATATTTAAAACTTACATTCATACAGAGGGTCGCATATTCGATTTTATATATTATAGATATATATATTATACATATAAATTATGTATATATTATATATATATATAAATTATGTATATATATTATATATATATAAATTATGTATATATATATAAATTATGTATATATTATATATATAAATTATATATAGTATGTATATATTATATATATAGGTAGGTAGCAATCTTTTTGGCAGAGGAAATCATTTTCATTTTTTGACCCTTTGGAAAGCACCTGGTATGCACACACACACACACTATATATATATATATATATATATATATATATAGGTAGAAATCCTTTTGGCAGAGGAAATCACTTTCATTTTTTGACCCATTGGAAACCACCTGTTACACATACACACACTATACATATATTATATATAAATATTATATATAATACATATACATTATATTTATTATATATAAATATTATATATATAATACATATACATTATATTTATTATATATACATTTTATATATGTAATATATATATATTATATATAAATATTATGCATATATGTATATTATATATATAACATATATAATATTATACATGTTTTATAATTATGCATATTATATATAAATATTATATATATAATTGTAAATATTATATATAAATATATATATATATATTATACATGTTTTATAATTATGCATATTATATATAAATATTATATAATTGTAAATATTATATATAAATATATATATATATATAATATTTATATAAATATTATATATATAAATTATGTATACATATATATATATATATGTTATATATATATATATTATATATAATCTTTTTTTTATATACCTCATTGAATGTGACAGACAAAGGAAATTTTATAAGTCTAATATTTGTCCATGCATTGGATATTGCTGTTACCTTTTGACCTAGTGCTTCTTGCTAAAATGCAAAGAATATCTGCAATGTTATCGAACCTGGTATCTCAGCTTCAGTCACTTTTCTGCCATTAGTTTCTTTATGCCTTTTTTATATTATCTTGGCAATTGTTCTGATAATCTTTCCTCTATGACACCTAGAGTTTATGAATTTAAGCATAGTACTAGATTGGCAGATAGGTCTCATGTTACAGTTGAAATTGCTACTTGTAACCATAAGTTCTATGCCAATAGTTTTTTTTCTTGCACTTCTTGTTTGTGGATCTCTTCTTGCTTTCCAGTTAAGTTTGATCTTCAAAAATTTATATGTAATGTCAATCATCATCTTTTGTTTCCTTGAATCCTGTTCTTTTATTGTTCTCTCTCCTTAATGATTTTTGTTGGATTCTTTCACTCTCAAGTAACAAGTCACCCTTTGCTTCATGTAAAATGATTAACTGTTACCACACTGCAGGCAACAATAGTTGCCATAGAATTCTTTCCCTTGCTACTCAAGGGACATTCTTTTGCCTTTTGCCTTATAAATGAACACTCGTCAACTGTTATTTATGTTATTTTAAGCTTGAAATTGGCTACTACTGCTTTGGAACAAGGCTAAACTTCCAATGCCATTTTGAATTCTAAACACAAGGAAACACGTCACTTTTTTGACAAAATGAAAGCCGCCTTAGTGTTTTTGCTTCTTATTGCACCCAGAACCCCACAAGGAATAATAAAAGTTAAAGTACGTTAAATTATTTATGTATTTTTTAATGTATTTGTTTTTGATTTCACATTTCAAAGTTTTTTGTTTTGAAACGTCAAAAACGGCATGCAAAACTTAATGCATCACATCAAAATATTACTTATTCATTCCTTTATTAGTGTACAAATATTAAAATCTATACGCACAATACAAAGAAAGTTAAAACTGTTTTAAAACAGGTGTTCACGTTATTGCACCCTCAAAAAAATGCAGTAGCAGGGGAGACAACTCTATAAAGAAATTAGTGTGGTAAAGGTTAATAGAAAAAAAAAAAAAAAAAGGAAGTTTTTATCTATTATGAAGATGAAGAATGTAGAAATTGTCATCCTAAGCACTTTCAGCTAACTTATTAACTATTTTCAAGGTGGTGGTTGTTTGAATACAAACACAGAACAAATATACTAAGCTTGAAAATGACTAATGAATTGGCCAAAATGCTTGGGACAATAATCACTATGAACAGTTTCTACACTCTCTTTGTCCTCATAAAAGAAAAAAAATTTAAAAATAGAAAAACAAATTTTTTTTTTTGCATATCACATTCAATCACTGAAATATATTTTATATATTTTCCAAAGGTGTTACATGCTGTAATTGCTTCCTCCAGATCAATAGCATCAAGAAGTTACCTTCCTGACAAATTGAGCATGATGAAATTTGAACCCAGGTCTCATGGTCAGAAAGCTAATGTCCGATCTAAATCCATGAATTTTAAAGATTTCTACTTCAAATTAATCATATCACAATAAATTAAATATACAAATCGAAAAAAGTTTCTTGTAATGTTTGTTTTTTCTAAGTGTGTATTTTTGTTGATCTATTTTATTATTTTTCAAGAAATGCAAATATTAAATGCTTTTATTTAGTAAATAATCTACCAATCAAAGATTTAGTCAAATTTGTACCAGATTAATATTTATTTTCATGTTATTTTGTTGGTTATTTATTGTCATATTACCCTTGAAATAAAATGTCTTCCAACTCCTCTCCAACCAAAAAATTCATTTGTAACCAAATGGCTCAACAAAATTGAGTCCCAAAATTGGAAATTCAGATGCTTTGTTAGTCATGTGGAAACCATTTCAAATATTTGAGGAGTTAAGATGACCTACTTTGGTGGGATGGTTCTTGTGAATACCAACAACGAACTTTCAGTTAATTTAGAGTTGATTGGAACTCTCGCAACTAAATTTTGTGAACTTATAACAAAGAAAAATCTCCAAATTTTGTCCCTAAAACACAATTAAGTAACTAAGAAAACAATGAAGGAATTTAAGCAAAATAAGTTAAAAAGTGAAGACAATGATTCCTAAAGGAAAACAAAAGATTTGAAATCTCAAAAAAATAAAATTTTTTTTTCAATATTACAGAAAAACAATGTATTTAAAATTTTTTTTGCAGCATTAATAGTTTTAACATTACAAATTCAGTACAAATTGGACGTATAATTTTATTTAATCAGAAAATCATTTTGTAAATTCACCATAAAAAGCAAAGGAGCAATTTATTTATTTATTTTTTAACAAAACAACTTTTAATCAACAGGGTCACTTCATATTGAGTATTTGGGCAGTGGTGGGTGTGGAAAGTATCCTCATTGTTGCCTTTTTACTTTAGAAAAAAATGGAGGTCACATGACCTAGACCCTCAATTTTTTTTTTAAACTGACAAAAAGTTTTTAAATTTTTTTTCCGTCACTTTTACAAATAATATATATTTATACCTCTGCATTTACCAGCTTGTAAGAGGTGACACAAGTCTAGTCTTGTTCACTAAAAATTGTTTAATATTACATCTAATAGGCATGAACTAAGAAAATTGTTTTCCATAATTTGCCAATTTTTCAGTTTGTCTTTTTCAATGCTAAAGTTATTTAGTATTCAATTTTTTTTTTTTTTTTTTTTACAAATTTCTAATATTAATGCTTTCTTTTTTTTGTCTTGAATGGAAGCACTGTTTCTCTTCCATGAACTGTTCAAATTTATATACTCATCTTTATCGTTTTGATCATTACATTTAGATTAATGCATTCTCTAGCATTCCTATAGTCTCAAATTTTTAGATGCCATTTACTCAGTAAGCTTTGGCTGATGTATTCTTAAGCCTTTCTCAGATCAAATTTGTATCTGACAATATTTTACTGGATTCCATTAATTTTTTAAATATTTTCTTTTTCCGTTATTCAAAGTGAATAACGGAAAAAGAAAAAAAACTGCTACCTCAAATTACAATTCACTGATCAGTGACAGATTTGACCTACATGTTAAAATTCTAGATATACACCTGAGAAGTCAGAAGATGCATCAGCTTAAATATGCAGTAATCAAAAGTGCATATTATAGATTTATAAAATATGATTTTCTGTCTTCTCAATAACTTATTATTTGCTTCTACATTGACAAATATATAGCAAACAAGACTGACTTTTTGTAAACACTTCTAAACCCATAGGCAAAGTAAATGATATTTTGTTTGTTTCCACTTAAGAGAAGCTTCAGAGTTCGGATTACCTGGCATCCACCATGATGAGGATCAGTGACAATCAGTGCAAGGATTTTTCTATCTTAAAAGACTATTAATGCTGTCAAAAGCTTTGTAAAAAGAAATGTAGCAACAATACAGAATGAATCAAAAATTAAACATGAAGGCTAAAGGAAACTGATACTTAAAAACAAAAGTAAAGACAAGTTGACGACACTCTTCACTCTTCTAAAATGTTTTTTAATGGAGAAAAAAAATATTTTTTTAAATTTGACATTCACATGAAATTCACTCAAAAGTGGTGTGCATGTGTGTCTTGTGTGGATGAACAAGAAAATTCCATAATATTTAATATCAGATAAAAATTTGAAAACCAATAAATGAAATTATTTTATATATATATATATATATATATATATATATATAGTGTGTGTGTGTCTGTCTGCCTGTTTGTCTCTACCCAAGTCTACAGGTTATTTTATTGTTATAGAAGCAAAAAGGACAACCAAAATCTTGTTTTCTTTTGCTTTATTGAATTTTTTTTTTTTTTTTTCCATTTTTCAATTTCTTCTTTGACTCTTTTTAAATTCTTGCTTCTGATATTTTTCAGCACCCGCCAACCCCCAAAAATTGCTTCTCAAAAGTAAATTTTTTAAGTAATTTTGTTTTCTGAGACCATAGAATATGAGCTGTATGGGGAGAGAAGGAAGAAAAAAAAAAAAAAAAAGAAAAGAAAAGAATTAAATTTTAGTTCAGCTCTGAATGAATTGGATACTTTGAATAGAAAAATTTGTTAGGGGAGGGAAAAGAGAGAATAAAAAATGTGTTTAAAGCAAATATTATTTATTTTGATTTTCAATATTTTAGATTCACAAGTTCAAAAATGATTCAGGAGTTGGGGCTGGGGTAGAGAATAACCCAAAAATAGATAGAAAAGTATGTGAAAATAAGGACAAAGATAAAACCTGGAAAGAAAAAACAAAAAACAAAAACTTTGGCACAATAGAGACATTTTTTGTTGAAAAGAAAAAAGAAAGAAAAAAATGAAATCATTATAACTTTTTAGTCAAGACAAAAGAATTATGAGATTTTATTGACAAAAATAAATTCTAAGAAAGAAAATTTAATGGTTTAGTAAGTACTGTACAAGACTGATAACAGTGGACATTAAAAAAAAAAGAAGCCACCATCTACATCAAATAACAATAGCACTAATAGAGATGTTCATAGGGTCCATGGCATCCATGCTTCACACTAGTTATACTATTGAGTACTAACCCTAGTAGCATTAAGAAAAGCCAATTTATACCATGAAAGTCATCTATGACCCCAAACCTGGAAATACACTATAAATGAATTTGATCCTGGTTAAATATTTGAATGACAACCACTCTCTCTGCTTGCAAACTTGCAATGGTTACACATTTTTAATAATCAAATATTTTGTTGTAGAATTTACAGCCGAAAAAAATTGTTTTCGCTGGAGGATTTCTCAACATTTTCAGATGTCTGGAAATAGATGCTAGCCATTTTTATCTCCCAATCTGTTCTATGGCTTGATTTTAGTTTGGGTGATTTCACATTTCCTCCCCACTGCTAGAATTCTGGAGTTGTTAGTAGCAGCATAAGTTATAGTCACTTCTACTTGTCTTCCTATAATTTTTATTATTGCTGGCTCTTAATTTCATTCCAGATTCTGATAAATAAAAAAAAAAATACTTTTCATAGAGTAAAATAGAGTGTACATTGTCTGTGACAAACTTGGACTTTTGTGAAGAATGTGACAGCAGTGCATCTATGAGAAGCTTATGTAAATTATCAAACACCAGTAAGGAATTAGTTGAAAGCAGATGAAGACATGGCTGAACCTGTAAAAGAGAAGAAATCAACAGAAGAAACAAATCTAAATCAATTAGGAAACTTGCCTGAGATGAAAACTGCTCAAAGGTTAAGCTAAATACAATTCTAGAACTGAACAAGGAACAATGAATTGCAAGAGAAACTAATAATTCAGATAACTCATATATACAAAATGGCTCAACACTGGGGTGAAAAAAATCATGCAAAAATAGAACTGACACTTCAAAGTGGCTTCAATTTCTGCTTCCAGAGATGCTGCCATCATCATTTTCACAAATTCTTTACTGTTTGGTCATTCTTCAAGATGGCAATTCTTACTTCTATATAACTAATTCTAATTGTCAATGACAGTTTTTCATCTTGCATTAATTTTCTTTTAATTTTAGGTCAAAAGAAACATTTTTTATCCTTATTGCAGATTAATTATAATTACAAAATAAATGATATATAAATCTTTATATATCAGAACAATGCTGAGTAATTGAGAAACAAAATGGAAAAAAAAATCTGCAATGTTTTAGTTCTCTAAAAGGACTTCATCAGACTATGGTAATGTTTTTATTGATGGAATTATTACATATATATATATATATATATATATATATATATATATATATAGGAAGATAGGGGAAATATAATTATAACCAATGTTTATAGTACTCCACTCCCTCTATATACCTATATAATTCTATCAAAATATTACTTTTGTTTAAGTCCTTTTAGAAAATGAAACATGTTACATAAAACTTTTTTTCATTTTGTCATTAAATCATAATCCCGACTGTTTTTTTCCTTTTTTATCCATTTTGTAATGAATGACAAGGTGGTTGACTAAAAAATTAGGGGAAAGGCTAACTGATCCAATCCATCTTCCAAAATCAGGGAAAATTCTTAGTTTAGCAATTCATATCTTCATGAAGAAATGATCCATGTGATTCTGCACAAAAACATGATTTGAGATTAATTTTGCAGAAATTTTCTAAAGGAATTATTACAAGTTTGCGCATCAATAGAGAGAATAGGGATCAAGATAGATGATTATCCAAAACAAATGTCTTCTTTTCTAAGTGCTTTCAATAAATCCAGATAGTATTAGGTTGGTGCAAAAATAATGTCGTTTTCTCACATATGTTACTGTGAGAAAACGACATTATTTTTGCACCAACCTAATTAATTGTGTCAGAAAGAGTGTGTATATTTGTATGAATGACTTATTTTTCTACTTATTAAACTGAATGAGAAAGGGGAGGTAATACGAAGAGTGTGCTGCCTTAGCCTAACACAGTTCCCAAAACTCAATATTTTAATGACCAAACATCAAGATGGTAATTTTGGAAAATAGGCTTGACCAAGGACTTTTCAGCATCCCCTTGTATTTTATTCCTTTAGTGGACGGCAAAAGTAAATGTTAAGAAGATTGTTGGACATAATTTTTTTTTTTTTAATTTCTGATTCAAAAGAATAACAATGACGGTAGAATCCCCAATCCTGCATCTAGAGAAATCAAAAACCATTCCTTAATACGTGGCATCATCAAACAAACAAACAAAATATTCTACAACAGTGGAAAACTATATTTTCACAAGACAGAAGAGAAGTACAATGAAAAAAATAAATGAATATCAGCCAATGACAAAACAATGCTGACAAATATACCAATTGGGTGGATAGGTATCAGGGGTTTTGCATGTACACAAGTGAATTGGTTGCTGCTTATATAAGAAATATTTGCTTGATCTTTACAAAAGACCAACAAGAAATGGGGGGAAAAAAAGCATATGATGCTTTGAAGGACAAACTAATCAAAGAATTGCTCTTATTGTAGGGCATTAATCATTTCTACATCAACAAAATGGAGTTGTGTAGTTCAATAGTTAAACCAGTAACATCAATTTTATCAATCCCAATCAGGCATCAGACATTAAAACTATTTAATCTTCATAATGAATCATTATTTTAAGACTGTTTAAATATCTATAAAATTGATTCTGACAACTCAATTGAAAATAATATCAGAAAAAAAATTTACTAGATAAGATTATTTCTTAAAATTTAGTACCTAATCTAATTTTTCCTTTTTTTAATGGTTTTATACTTTAAACCTATTTAAAAACAAAAAACCCAAACATTCTGCATTTGATACCCCAACTTTGAATTGGCTTGAGTATAGATTGGGACCCCCACCCCACCAAAAAAAAAAAAAAAAAAAAAGCACCATAAATAACAATTGTGAGGTAATGCCGTGAAGACTGCAAGACAAAGAAGGTATACTGTTCTGAGAACATTGTTACTTAGCTAATAAAAGGATTTTACAAGCATTATTCTTGTAATAGGCCCTCAAAAATTATTCCAGAACAAATATTTACAAATGTTGTAAAGCAAGATTCAAGTGAAGATTTTGATTTTTAAAAAAAAATAAATAAATGAAAACTTTAAAAAAAGTAAAAAGAAAATTGATATCAAAGAAAAAGAATTTTTCAAGCCTCTAAAATCTGATTGTTTTAATTGATAAAAGAGAATTTGAAAGTTGAGAATATGGCTGACCTCTACTTTTTCCTTTCAAAGTTGAAACATTGTTGATATTCATTGTAAAACTTGCATTGTAAATAAGAAGAGTCAAGTAATTGGTGTCTAACTTAATGCTTAAAATAAAAAGAAAAACTTTTTATCATTAAACTTGAAGAGTAAAATGAATGATAAGCAAGGACATGTAGATATCAACACTAAGCTATTTTTCTCTTTCTTTGAACCCTATCAAATAATATATCTGATAATTTCTCAAATGTCAAACCAAATGCAAAAGTCATGTGACAGAATCATTAAAGCACATTTATGAGTCAAGGTCAACTTTCCAGAAATATAAATCTACAATACATGCGTTTGTGTGTTATGCATGAACACACACACACATATATGTATGTATGTATGTATGTATGTATGTATGTCTGTCTGTCAAAATTTGCTAAATTTATATATTCTAGCTCTGAGTGTGTGTTAACCATTACACCATGTCAAAATGCCTAAGAGATATAATTTGAGATAGGGGAAAAAAAAAAAAAAAAAAAAAAAAAAAACTCTTTCATGTATAATATACACTGATTTTTTTTTTTTTTTTTTAGAATTTGTAGCAGCCAAATTTAACATTTGTTCAACATTTTATCTGGTTTAAAAATAAGATTTTATATTGTTTATATTTTGAAACAAAATTTACTGACAGTATTTTGAGCAAATGTATAGATATGTTAACATAAAAATGCAACAAGCTTTAAAAAAAAAAAAAAAAAGATCTCATACCAGGAGAAAGAAACTTGTAAACAAACACATACAACACATTCCAGTGTCTAGTTCTTTGTCATGGTGTAAAAACAGAAATAGGCATTTCTACTATAACCGTGTGTGGCATATAAAAAGAAAAAATATATTTTCTATCATATATCAATCCATTCATCCTCAGATGCCTTCAAATGCCAGTGACTGATGTGAAACGACAAATGGAATTGATGAAAATCAATCTTGCCATCGTTTCTGCTGGAAGTCAGCATCAACTAGCCATTCAAGTTGCTTGCTTGATTTTGATTAAAAAAAAAACCCAAAAAAACAAAGGCTGTCAGAGGGGGTACAAGCTACTTGCTCTAACAAGGCCACATTTGCCAACAAGAGTTTTCCGTTATATGTACATGGATATTAGAAACCTGGCAGAGTATCCCTGAACTCATTGTGGCAAACTCATTCAAAAAATTCTGTAGTACAAACATACTACACGCCAATGAAGATGTTTTTTGAGGAAGAACAAGGTTATATTTACTTGACCTCCCTACCATGAAGGCAGGATGTAACACCAGGTCATTTTTTTGCGGAGAGCCCATAAGTGTGCATATAAGCCAAAGACAGAAATTGCCCAGTCCCCATGACCACTGTCATGCTGATGTTGATATTACACCAACTCTGCCTCTCTTAGTGCAATGAGGAAGTTGCTGCCAGAGAGTTGGAATCCCAGGACCAGGCACTTTCTCCTATCTAGAATAAGAACAGACACTTCCCCTTGAGCCTAACCTAAAGGCTGAGAAGTGATGTTGAGGAAGAACAAGATGACCCTGTGGAAAATGACAACATTGAAGATGATGTATATATATATCTACAACATAAATGAAACTGTCATGAAATCTATTCTTTGGCATGGACAGAAGTGAAGCAAATTTCACAATTGCAATGTATACTTAGTGACTTGAACTCTTTTTTTTACACATTAGTTAGTCAGTACTAAAGATATAACTTACTTTTGGTCAAACCATTCCAAATATAGTGATGCATGCAGCCCGGAAAAAAAAATTACTTCTCATGCATAATATGCAGTCCTAAATTTTAGACTTAAAAATTGGGGGAAGAAGCAAAAAATTTTTGACACCAATATTTAAATAATTTTTCTATTGAATTGATTATATTTTCTGGGTGAATAATCTAGAATTTTCATTCTTATCAAATTAACTCAGTAGTCACATGTAAGAAGGAATTTCACTTTGCTTTTTAAGTAATAAAAATTAAAAATATCCCAAGAAAGCTAACCTAAAACTAAAGAAATAAAAAGCAGTTTGGTCTTCCCTAGATACCAATCAGGTATTTAGTTGTTATAACATGATGGAAGTTTTCTTACTGGCAGTGAGTGACATCTATTACTACTACCATAACAATGGAATATGTCATTACCAAGAAGGGGAGATTAAACTGCTTAACTAATAAATACAGTCATCATATTATATATATATATATATATATATATATATATATATATATATATATATATATATATATATATATATAGTGTGTATGTATGTATTTTGTTTAAAGTTTGCTATACTTATAGGGGAATACTGATTACTATTGGAGATAGTGTTTATATAGACTGTGGATATAGGAATGAACACTATATCGTGACTGTTAGTTTGTATTTAAGCATGAAACTGACAGCTACCATGCAGTGTTCATTCCTATATGCAGACTGTATATTTATTTCTAAGACATTTGTTCCTTCAGTCAATTAAGTCACGAGGAAAATTCTTAAAAAACTGATTCTAAAATTTTTTCCATCATTTAAGTATATGAATGCAACAAATAATCACTTTGATATCAAAGCTAAAGCTTATAAAATAAGTAAAAATTTTCATTTAAATTCAGTTAATTATTCAAACCAAAAATTAGTTAATGTAATTTAAAAAAAAGTTTGTATTTTTCAAAATTCAAAACTCATAAGCCCATTAAAAAAGCAACAAAACATAAAAAAAATTAACATTCAAAGGAAAAAAAAAAATGCTAAAAAATGATTTTAGACTTACTGCAATTTTTACAATTTTAATGCAGTGACTTAGTTATCAAAATTCTCTATGAAAACTGGATTTTAATAATTCACTTCAAAAAGTGAAAAAAAAAAAAAAAAAAAAAAAAAAAAAAATTCCCAAGTCTAACAGATTCATAGAAAAGTTGTGAATTGATTGTTAAAAGTTGTCCAAGTATGACTTTATCAAGCGAAGAAAACATCACTCCCAATAAAATATTCAATCAAAATTAACGAGTTTAATTATTAATAAATTGATTGCTATTACTCTTTATTGGATAAAAAAAAAAAAAAAAAAAAAAAAAAAAATCATGCTTTTTCAGAAATTACAATACATAATACGTATTAAACAGTAAATCAACATTAATACATATTTCAGGATATGTTATATACACAATGAATACATATAACTGGTCTCCATTAAGGCTGACAATGGATGTAACAGTATTTTTGTAGCAATTGCATGAACAGATAAGGTAGTTATGAGAAGTTTGTCCAAATATTCACTTGTCCACTTTCAAGACTTTTTATTAAACTATCTAGCAATGAGATAGTTCACAGGGAGAAGTAGATTCATCTCTTTCCCAAATGTATCAGAATGAAGTGAACACAAGCCATCTTTGTTAGAATTTGCTCACCTATTCTGTTCTCTATGCTAATAACCATTACAAAACCCTGAGCCTTGCTTGCTATTGAATAGATATAGCTCATTATATATATGTATGTATATATATATATATATATATAGTGCAGCTCACAGATTCTCTTTGGAACACTCTTACAATGAACATAACTTGTTTCATGTTGATTAACTGTATGATTTACCTGCAATGTAAGAACAATTTTTATATGCAGTCAAGCCAAAACAACTGAATAGGAATCCAACAAAAATATTACATCAGTTTTAATAATAATAATAATAATAATAAACATTTCTAACATGAACTTTAAAAATTTAGTAAGGAGACAGTCGAGATTAATTCTATTCTGGTGTATGATGCAACCAATGTTTAAGTGTAAATACAAACTTGTTATATTCTAGAGAGTGTAGAGAAATGGCCAACACATTGACCACAGAATATGATAAGACCAATAACAAAAGCATGTTTTAAGTGTCAGCTTGAAATATCAAAGAGCAGACATTTTGTCAGATCAAGCTAAAGCCAAAAAGAAATGACAAAAAAAAGAAAGAAAAGAAAAGAAAAAAAGATAAATTAAAAACAAATGACAATATATGATTATCTTGAATAGTCAATGAAAAATGAAATATTTTTTTTCTTTTTTTAGAAATAGAAGGGTCTCAACTTTTTTCTTTCAAATTTCAAGTTTTATCAATCGATTAGTTCCCAGATAGGTGGTTGCATTGGACTAGAGGCTGAGATATCAAGGGTTCAATCTCTGGTCTCACTCTCAACTTAGCAAAGAGAATGAAAATGGATTCTCAAAGCAGAGAGAACAGGGATCTTTAACAATGATTTTCTCTAAAACTGTAGGCAATGGCAAATTGCTTTTGTAGTAGCACATTTGCTAACAATAATCAAGAGAGATAGAGATTACTAGGTTGTAAAACCTTGTAGTAAAAAATTTAATGATGAACAATTACATCTGTTGGTAAAACCTTGGAGGTACCTCAATGATCAACTATCAAAGCATCAATCAAAGCAGTGTTTTTTTTTTTTAGATTTTACAGTTGAATTTTCACATTGTTCTTTCAAAAAAATTCTTTATATCAAAGCCAAGTTTATTTAAACTATTTTTTCTACGAAAGAAACTTGAGACAAGGTAGTGCAATCTCTATTTGAGTTGGGCTTTATTTGTAGAAATCACTTTTCACAGATCACATTATAAAAAATTTAAAAAAATGAAAAAATGATGGTTACTTAAAAAAAAAAAAAAAATAATAAAAAATGGCTACTTAAAAAGTGAGAGAGAGGGAAGAGATCACATGAAGTAATTGATTTTGAGAACAGAATATTCAAGAAGATAAAACAAACAAATCATAAGCATTTGTTGTAAAAGATGTGTGATTAAAAAAATGATCAATGAAGAAGATCGAATGTATTTATTTACATGTCCCACCAGCAGAAGAAGAAGAAAAAAAAAGATGTTAATAGATATTCAAAACAGACAGCGATTCTCCAAAACCCACAAACATAAACTGCAATTTTTTTCCTTTTTTATTTTTTTTCAATGGATTCACTTTGTATGCATATCCACCTCAACTTAAAAAAAAAAAAAAAAAAAAAAAAAAAAGAGATTTTTTTTAGCATAATTGTAGTCATTAAGATTTGTTTAGAAACAAAATATTTTGGAGTTAAAATGAAAAATATTTTTCCACAATCAAAATTTGTGACTTTTTGCAAGTTATTCTACCAATGAAAATTATGCTTTCTTTCTTTCTTCAAATCTTTTTTATTCTAAAACTCAAGAATATTCTTTATATTTGAGACTATATATATATATATATATATATATATATATATATATAAAATAAAGTTTTCCAGGTATGCTATATTTATGGATAAAAGTGTTCAATATCAAGGATAGAGAGTGTATAAATATAAGAGCGGATACTGAGTTCAACATTAAGTGGCGACAGGTCTGAAGATTACATTGAAGCATGTAGAAGGCTGTCCCCACTTGGTGTTGACCCCAGTGACAACACACGCGCGTGTGTGTGTGTGTGTGACTTGTGATTAGATATGGATCAGAATCCCACAGAATGATAGGATAAGAAGCAAATAGGCAATGTTTATAAATTTGTTTTGGTTTTATTTAAGCTTCATCAGAAATGAAATATAGAATAGAAAGTTATGGTATATATATATTTTTTTTAAGTTGTGTGTTTTTTGTTTTTCATTGGTTAAGTAGACCACGTGTGTATTTGTTTTGTTTGGTAGCATTCATGTGTATAATTCTTGTGAGTTTGCATATCATAATTCTAGTTGGTCTGTACGAGATTTGGCTGATAATATGTGTGTGTCTCGTGGACATTTTGTTTCTGTCTGGTAGTGTCCATATTGTTGATTGGAGGAGGTTTTGTATGTGAGTGAGAAATAATTTAGGTTTCCCCAGTTGTGACTGTGGGTAATCTGATCTTAGATTCTTTAAGTGTGAATTTCATGAAAATTGGTGATATAATAAAGTGCTTGGTGTGTGTTTATCAATTGGAAAATATTTATCAGGATCCCTACTAAGCAATTTAATCGTATGTGTATTACATAGAAAAATACTTAGAAGGAATGCTGATATTTTCCCATCGATCAATACATGCCAAACACACTTTTATATCACCAACAGCTACAACTGGTGTAACCTACATTCTTTCATTCCCACACAAAACATCCCCCATCAACATACGGACACTACCAAAGAGATATGCACACATTATCCAGGAAATCTTGTATACACCAGATAGAATTATGATAAACCAACACACAAGAATTATATGAATGAATGCTACCAAGCAAAACAAATACATGAGGTTTACTTAACCAAGGAAAAACAAACAACACAAAACTAAAAAATACAAAAACTTTCTCTTCTATATTTAATTTCTGATGAAGCTTAAATAAAAGTGAAACATGTTAAATTTATAAACATTTCCTATTTGTCCCTTATCACACACACACACACATATTATATATATATATATATATATATATATATATATATATATATATATATATATAAAAAGGGTGATATTAGGTCCAGCTTTTTATTGTCTATCTTCCACAAAAATTTGGCTGTTATTCTACAGGAAAAATATATTCATACCACCACCATCACCATCACCTCTACCGCCACCAAACTATAAAAATGTGTCTGATATTAAAACACGAAATTTGAGGATATTATTTTGAAATATCTTCTCAGTGTTTGGACATTCACTTGGGATTTCTATTTGCTTGGAGCTTTATGATCCTGTTGACAGCAACCATTTATCTGCTGTTTTCTTAAGGGAAAACAAACCCAAATTTTGTAACATCAGGATTTAGTGGCTCAGCTCATAAAAATAAACACATTGAAACAATCTGAAATCCTTGTTTTTTTTTTTTTTACTGTAAAGCTAAAATGAAATTTCTTTTTACAAATGCATTATTAACTTTCTGTAATCCTTTACAGATTTGTTTAAAGCCAATTTAATAAAACTTCAGCCGAAGAGAAAAATGATTTTGCAGAAAATGTGTTTCCAGAAATTATCTTCCTATCTGAAAAACTGAAGTGTCCGACTTTTTGGCATGTTAGAATATTTTCTCCTAGTCTTCTTCATTATAATATTTTTATTTTTAAATCTATTTCACCAAATTTAGGAGACAACTAGAAGAACACTTCTTCTAATAGAGAGAATGTACAATACAAAGCAACATTCACTCACAGATCGATTTCTCGCATTCTATTTATAAACTTCAGAAAACAGAAACAAAACAAAACGATAAAGAAATGAATAAGTTATATTTGAAGAAGAAATTAAAAAAAAAAAAAAAAAAGAAAAAAAAGGGAAAAAAGTAGATAATGCCATTTCTGTTTGGTGTCGAAATATAAGTATATTTTGTGACATTTGTAAAGAATATACCAGAAAGAAAACCAGATACATTTTTATATGTAACCAAAACACTCAAAAAGTAGGCAACATTTTCAATACAAGTACAAATTTAAATGTTAAAAAAAAAAAAAAAAAATAAAAATCAATTCAAAGTGTCTATTTTTTTTTTTGGTTTAGAAAAATGAAGACAAAAAAAGAAAAGTGAGATAAAATGTCTTTGTCAGATTATATGTTTGTCAGAGAAAAGAAAATAAGGAATTGCCATGTGCTTATGCTTCTGTGGTTGAAGTGCCATCCATTAGAATTTTGAATAAGAAAACTGGTTAACCCTTTGCACTGCCAGGTAACAACAAAGGGAAATAAAAAATATTTCAGGTCAGAAGTTTTTTTTTTTTTTTTTTTCCATTATTATAAAAACCAGAAAAATTAACAATGAAATTTATTTTTTGATGAGTAACATCTACAACTGGTAATATGCAATTGTTTTTTTTATCCTTTTGGTTTAATAACCAGGAATTTAAATTCTGGCTTTTGTCAAATGAAAGAGAACCTAATTTATCAAAGTCCCACAAATTTACAGTCGAGGTATTTTCTTGTTGAACTTCTACCGATTTGCTCTTGTCAAGAAATGAAGTGAATTGCATTTCTTTTATGATGAATACAGAATTCAGTTTTTATCTCACTAATGGTTTTATTTCTCTAACAAAAAGGACTTTGTATTCATGTACAAACATGTGTGCTTGCTTATATAGTAGCGGTTGTAGCAGTAATAGCAATAATTGTAATAGTAGTAATAGTAATGTATAATTTTAATTTGATTTTATGAAATCTGTGATTGGAAGTTTATTGTATAAACTCAGAATCACAGGATTCATGAATAATTGTTTGGCTGCTTTTCAAATTGTTGATAAGCAAAGACTTGAGACCGAGGAGGAAAAGAGGAGGAGGAGGAGGAGGAGGAAGAGGAAGAGAAGGACAAAGAAAAGAGGAAGAAGTGAAGATGAATCTACAAGGAAAATTGGAAGGAGAACAGCAGTTCTTAGCAGCAACTTGCTACAATTTGGTATTTAGTTTCTTTTCTCTGTACCCCAATTCTGGTCACTGTTGGCAGAGTTATAACACAACCCTTTCTCTCAGAATGGAAATTTGTACATCAGTCTGTTTGTCTGCCTATCTACTGGTTCATTCACAAAACTGGACGCTTTCATCGTTTTTCAAGTAAAGTCTTCAAATCTTCAAAAAGCTGAAAATACAAAAGTAAATAAATTTTCCAGATTAAATGAAGATGAAAAATAAAAGTCCCTATTGTTTTTTTTTTTATATCAAGCATTTTTTTCTTCTAAGCATTTATTTATGTTGCTTTAGTGTTTGTGAATTGTTAATACAACTCAGTCACAATCAAAGCTTTCCACAAGATCTTTCAAATAAACAAAATATAGCATGAATATAGCAATTTGAAGCTGCTTAGTTTGATTTTTTTTGCTACACTATAGGTCAAAAATTTGGATCTACCCTCTGGATTTAATAAGTTCCATACTACCTTTGATTTAATGAACTCCTACTAAACTAGGACTGTTAAAAGTAATTAACCTATTAGTGCATAGTGTCCAATTATTTTAAAGAATTGGTTACCTAAAATATTAAATCTGCCAGCCCTAAGATTAACATTAACCAGTTAAGCAGATTAGGCAAAATTTAAAGAAACTTTATGCAGTAATAGCTTAATTTTGTTACTATTACTGAATATATGATGAAACTCTTGAGGAAAAAAAAAAAGTCCTTCTGGTTAGTAAATTTTTTTTGAAAAAGTCATGCAGCTTCAATTTTTAGGCAAATTTTCAAAACCCAGAACTTTTGGCCAATAGTGTACCTTTTAGCAAAAAAACTATTTAACATTGTCAAATGTCACAAACAGAAAAATCATGCTCACCTTGAGAACCCAAGCTCTGTTCTGAAGACAATGGTTTATAATTTCACTATTTTCCAAATGATTTCCACTTTCTTTTATAATATTCACCTACAATAGGCAAGAGAAAATCACATAATGGGCATGTAAAGACATTCTATGAAAATATGAACTTATATTGGTTAGCAAGGATTGTCTGGTTACTACTATTATGATGTGAGTGCCGCATACAAAATCCAACAAGGGTTAATATGCCGAGAAAAATCAATCAGACATATTGACATGTATTATTAAATAGAAAGGCAAGAGAGGAAAGAAAAATTAATCAAGGGGAAAAAGTGGCAAATATTGAAGTTTTTAAACATGGAAACAAAAATCTTCAAAATAAAAATGATATTGGAATATTGTTTAGAATTTTCTATAACAAAGCAAAGAATTAGCAAAAATGCCCAGAATTAGGAAAAAAGAAAACTAATTTTATGGTCTCTGATGTAACACTCATTGTCACTCCCAAACAATATTCCCTCATGCTGTGTGCTGAGTATTTTCAGTAAATAACACAATAAAGAAGAATGAAAGGATGCTAAAAGTGAAAAGACATTAGAGTCTAAAGTTGAGGAACATAGCAGTTTATTGTCATTTGTCTTCCTGGAAAGAGAATTTTTTTTATTTTACTTTAGTGCTGATTTTCACAATAATTTATTAAAAGGAATTAGTGCATTTGTTGGACAATAAGAAGCATACTTGACAAAGACATGTTTTTAAATGGGAACTTGGATGTATATCCATAATATCAGACCATCTTAGAAGATGGCAATTACAATGTACATATTTAATCTCTTGTTTTGTCTTACCTTAGCCAAACATCGTTCATAAAGATGGTACTTAAAATGGTATAAGCTGTGATAGGAGCCAACATACATAGCAGCTGTCTTGCCTATCATAAATTCCTGAAAGTAAAAAATGGTTCAAGTGAAAGGCATTTCTCAGATAAATGATCACAATTTCTTTGACCACACAAAATTTACATAATAAAAATTAACAAAATGTCAAATATAAATTTCAACAAACAAATGTCTTCAGTCATCACATTTTCTATCCCTCAGAGGATGAAAAATGTGTGATGAGGGAGATATATATACTGAAGAGAATGCTTAGAGAGAGATGTGATTCCTTATATGCAGCCATGATATTAACATCATCATATATGCAGATGACAGGGTATTGATAGCAGACACAGAAAAGAAACAATAGGAGCTCTTACAGAAGATAGTGAAGGAAAGTGAGAAGAAAGGACTAATCATCAATTGTAAGCAAGAGGAACAGCCCAAAATGCAAACTATGAATTGGAGAAAGCAAAATAAAGTACTAAAATTTAAATATCTAGGAAATGTTTTAACAGAGGATGGAAAATGCAACATTGGGCATTGGAATAGCAAATGGTACCTCCCAAAAGCTAAGCACAGTATTAAGAAACATGAAAATTTCACTAGAAACAAAGAAAATATTACTGATGTAATATCAGTCCTCCTATGCTGGACAATCTCCTCACAGATGAAGAAACTCAAGGCAAGTGAAATGTGGTTTTACAGAAGGATGCTGAGAAAAGGGAAACAAAAAGACACACTTACACTTGAGAACGAGAAAGAAGCAGTTGAAATTTCTGAGGAAAGAAAGGCCTTATTTGACACAGGACAATATATTGAAGGCAAGTAGGCAAATAGGAAAGCAGCAAATAAAGTTCTTAATGACCTTGTGTAAATTCTTGGCAGAATAAGATGGGAAGTTGTGGAGAATCATGATTGCCAACATCCTAAAGGAATACGGCATGTTGGAGGAGGAGGAGCAGGAGGGAAGTATTCTCAATTTGTGTCAATACAAAATAAAGCACTACTTTGTATAAAAAAAATAATTTATAATTTGTTGAACAGAAATAATTGCAAATTTGGAGAAAAAATTTTTTTGCAAAGGAGTTCTGTTACCTGTGCAACAGCGGCATTCTCTCCAGGATCCACTGTTTGTTCTCCTAGATTAAACAGGTCATAAGGTTGACCATATAAATGGATGGACTTTATGGCAGGTTGACTAGCATTTTCACATGCCTAAATCAATAAAAATAAAAACATTTCAAATCAAAGTTTAACAAACAAACAAACAATAAAAAAAAAGAAAAGAAAAAAAGAGGAAAAAAACATGAAAAGCATAATGAAAATTCAGATAAGAAAGAAATTCTTTAGAAATGGAGAGACTAATTACTAATTTTCTTTTTTTACTTGAAAAAAAAAAGAAAAAAAAGAGAAGTGAAGCAATTCTGAATAAATCTTCCTGGTTGAAAAAAAATAAAAACATTAAAACCTTTGCTGTTTAATTTGCACAATCTTGATATTTTACAAAGCATTTCTCCAGATATTTTAATTTCCAATTCATAATTGTTTACTGAATATTTTCAGGAAATTATTCTTAAATAATCTACTTTGTAGCCTCATATTACCTCCCTTGATTCAGTGGTTTGAATTTATGCCAATTTCTGAAAAATGGAATGAAATGAGAGGGCAAGAAGCAGAGTGTGCATTGTGCTATCAAGTGGGAAGGAGCTGTCTACTCTGAAAATCATTTGAAATCCTAAATTATTACCTGGATTTTAACATTGATCATTGGAAGCATTTATCTACCTCAGCCATCACTAAACTGATTTTTGACTGACTTGAGGTGGAACTACATTGAATCAATAGTTGCATCTACTGCAATAAAAGTTGTTTTTCTGTGTCGTGCCAGAAGATTTTTCTTGTCAGAGTCCACCTTACACATATACAAATCTACCATTCATCCTTGCATTGAATACTGTTGCCATATCTGGTCTGGTGCCCACCTCCTGTTCATCTCGAGGTTCTCAACAGAATCCAACAAAGGATCTGCAATGTAATTGATCCTAACCTGCTATCTTGACTTCAGTCACTTTCTCACAGATGTGATATGACTTCCCTCTGTCTTTTCTACAAATATTTCCATGGCAACTGTTCTGACAAGCTTTTTTCCCTGGTGCCCCAACTACATGAATTTAAGCATGCTACTAGATTGGCAACTAGGTCTCACCATTTTACTGTTGAAATAGTTAAATGTAACCACCACTTCTACTCCAACAGTTTTTCTCCACTTCTCAACTGTGGAACTCACATGCACCCTCTTTACCCAGGACAGCATTACCTCTTCAAGGCACTTGATGTAGGTGTCTGTGTCAAGTCAGAGGCTCTCACCAACAAATTTGGGAGTTCTGTTCTTACCAGAAAGTGTTTTCCGAGTTGCTGTACCTTCGTAATCACCATTAGACTCATCCAACTCTTTTCAAATCCGCTGCACTGTCCTCAGATTGACATCCAAACACTCTGAAATGTTTATATTGAAGCTTCCGGCATGAATGCCAAGCATACCATTTCCAAATTTCTGGTATAATTAATTGAGTCATTGTGCTCCCTTTCTCACAGATGGTGCCTAACTGGCCCTACTATATTATCAAACACACGATGGAAATCTGTCTATATTTCTGAGATGAGGTATTATATACACTATTTACATTATTTGGACTATTGTCCTTATCTTTCTCGCCATATTTATTACGTTTCTGCCCTTCAGTATCTATCTATATTTCTGAGATGAGGTATTATGTACATTATTTACATTATTTGGACTATTGTCCTCATCTTTGTTGCCATATTTATTCCAACGTTTCATTGGAAAATTTATAAACTTAAGGAATCAGCACATATGCCAGGCCACAAAAATCTTCTGAGCCGACCAAGCATAGAAATAAATACAATATGGGAACTAGTAATAAATAAGGAGTGCCAGAAAAAAGCAATAATAACAACAACAACAAAAGTTGCAATATGAGCTCTGGTAAAAAAACATGGAATGATAACAGCAAAAAATTGCAATATGAGCACTGGTAAAAATGGTTGCTGAGACATTAGGTTCATAATAACACATACACAGGACAAGGACACATGGCACAGTGGATAAAGGTGTTGGTTAGATCCCAGTGACAGGACCCAAAGAGTGTGAGTTCAATACCCGGTTAAGGCAGTGGAGAACTTGGAGAGGGAAATTAACAGGAGATAACTGATAAATGACATCCATTAAACATGGAACTAGAATAAAGGGTTCAGTTCATATAGTGCTGGGGTTAATAAAATAGTGCTCAATATAATACAACAGAACTATTATAATATATATATATATATATATATATATATATATATATAAGGCTTTCATAGATTTGAAATATGCATTCAGTTTGACATTCCAACCACCAGAATAAGGCTGGAGCGTACAACAGCCGAAATGTTGTAATAAATATGGCCTCAAAGATGAGGACAATAGTCCGAATAATGTAAATAATGTACACAATGGAAATACATACAAAATAGAAGAACACAATTCCTTATCCTTCCCAGATATCAAGCTACACTGCATTAACAGTTTAAAACTTAGTGTCCATTGGAGATCAACCTAATAAATTTCTATTCTCATGATAACAACAAAATAAAATTTGGCATAATCAGTGGATCTTTTTTTTACTGTGTTAGTATCAAGCTACTCTAATCTATGAACGATAGTTGACTTCTATCTTGCAATGAAAGTTCGCGGAAGGAAATTGATGAATTTCAATGAGGGCAAATAATAGGATAGCATCATTGTGGTAAGTCAAATAGATAGATAAATTGATAGACTTTTCAAGGTTAATCGTCAAACGGTTAATAATATTGTCAAGAAATTTAATGAAGGTCACCGTCATGTGGAACAACGTTCAGGAAGACCAAGCATCGTTAACGAAAAGGACGCTGAAGATGGAAGTCATTAGAAACCGTCGTCAGAGCATCAAAGATATTGTCAACAGCATGGAAATGTCACCATATGCAGCAAGAAAGACTCTGAAAGAGCTAGGCTATCAAAGAAGAGTTGCAAGAAAGAAGCCCTTGATTTCAGAGGTTAACAGGAACAGGCGTATGGACTGGACGAGAGAATTTGAAAGCAAAGATTATGAATTTTGTCAGTCTGTAATATGGTCAGATGAAAGTAAATTCTGCCAATATTTGAATTTGAGATAGGTTTATGTTTGGAAACAGACAAACATGGTGGGATCGGAGTAATGATGTGGGGTGCTGACTGGTTTGGAGGGAAATCTGAGCTGATTCTTGTTGATGAGCAGTTGAATGGTCCAAAATACTGTCAGATATTAGAGAAAGGACTACTTTCACTATTTGAAACCAATCAGATTGACAAGAATATCTACCTTTATCAAGAAGATGGAGTGCCATGTCATACAAGTAAAGTAGCAAAAGCCTGGAAGGAATTGCAAGGAATCAAGTCACTGCCATGGTGTTGTCGAGTTGATTTCACAGTAGAGGCTTGTATTTGTACTAAGTCGGTCCTAAAATAGGTTCGACGTACAAAACGTTAGGAACTTGATATAATAGGTATAACGCAGAGTAATCTAGTTGTGGTCGCTGATACTTTAGTATTCAACAAACTGTCATCCGACATCGACTGACTGACCAACCCCCTCGTTACTCTTACTACTCCTACTTATTATAGGTGGGAGAGTCTATTAACTATAAAATAAATGTGTTCCACTATAACACATGGGTAGCCTAAAGTCCTGATATGAATCCAATAGAACACGTTTGGGAGTACCTTCACCAAAAACTTTGAGAAAGTGTAGCCAAAATCACGTCAGTGGCAAAATATGAATCAGACGATTGTTGATAATGTTTAAAATGATATATATATATATATATATATATATATATAAAAAATAAATAATCATTTAATTCACCCCCAAGTAAGGTGATAATGCCACTAAGACACATGGGGCTACTGGGAGTAAAAGTGAACAAAAAGAACAAAATGTGAATGAGAGAGAAGGACATTGTACTAACAAGGCAAGTAGAATGAGGGTTTGGAACAGCAAAGAAAGATTTACCTGACAGGATTGCTTCAGATTTGGTCGGTCAAGCTCTCTTAGTACAGGCTTCATCTTCAAGCATTCCTGAAAGGGGAGATAAATAATGAATTAAACAGTAAATTTTCCTAGTTTATTAACATCTTCATGCATCATCTAGCATATTTATTAAATACATCAGGAAGAAATTATTTTTTTCTTAATCTTTATGGAGTTGGGGACAAAATTGATGAGTGCTTATGACACTCAAGATAAACAAAGTGATGGTTAAGATATTAAAATCTTTTAGCAAACATGCCTGTTATTTTGCTACTATTTAGAAACTTATGTACAAGATATATATATATATTTATGTGAAAAGAAAAATTTATTACATCTCTACAGAATATGCAGCCTGTACAATTAACCATCAACAGAAATCACTTTTATTGATTCTTAAGAATAAACATCAAAATAACAAGTAGTCATCATTCTCACTGGTGAATCTGATATTGATTACATACAAGATGTTTGTAGCTTATTTCAGGTTTTAGAAAAAAAAAAAAAAAAAAAAAAAAAAAAAAAAAAAAGATGTGTTTTTGTAGTTGATCTATCTTAAATAAGTTTTAAGAACCAATACTGATAAAAGTAGAAAAACTTGTTTGTCACATTATTATTACTATTCTACTTTATAACAGTATCGTTACCAACACTGAAACACAATAAATAGTAGTACTATCATTAAAATGCAGTAAGTATCCCAACACTGGTACTATCATTAAAATGCAGTATTGGAAACTTTAGAACTATATGGTTTGCCAAATGGTTAATGAAACAGAAAAATGAATTAGCAAATTGGGTTCAAATTCTGATAGAGGTTGTTTACATTCAATTTGCCTTACTGCGGTTAGGAAAGGCATCAAAGCACCTCTCACAAACAAATAAACCAGGGTTTACTCCCTACTGCTGGTAACTGTGCGATAATAACAACAAAAATTGCAATATGAGCTCTGGTAAAAACATATATGGGTAACAGCAAAAATTGCAATATGAGCACTGGTAAAAATTGTTGCTGAAGACATTAGGTTTATAATACCCAGAAATTCATACACAGATGTCCTCAAATGGATAAAGGCATTGGTTAGATTGGTTTAGATCCAGTGACAGGACCCAATATGAGTTCAATACAGTTAAGAACTTAGAGAGGGGAATTAACAGAAGATAACTGATAACTGACATCTATTAAACATGTGGAACTAGAACAGTCTACTCCAGCGAGCAAAATAAAAGGTTCAGTTTGACATTGCAACCACCTGAAGAAGGTCGGAACGTACAATGGCCGAAACATTGTAATAAATATGGCGACAATGATGAGGACAATAGTCCGAATAATGTAATTAGTGTACATTAAGAAAATCAACCAATATTCTTAATCTAATATTGATTATTTATTTGTGGGTGTATGGTCAAGTGGTTAGAATGTTAGTATTCTGACCATGAGGCTCTAGAGTTGATTGATTTGTCAGGGGAGGTAACTTCTTGATAATATTGGCCTTGGAAGATGATTCCAGTATGTGTCACTGCTGGGAAGTTCCTGAAAACAATTGCACTGGTTGCCTCAAGCCTTGTGAGTGAAGTTAAATAGATGGAACTGTTTGTAAGCCATTTGATGATTGTACTAACACAAAGTGAAAAATCACTTACATGACTGAGCGTAATTATCCTATTGACAATGTTCAAAATGTTGATCATGCCAGACTATGCATTCTCCCTCAGAAACTGTAACTAAGGACCCACAGCATAGAGTTGCAGTATAAACGACATGCACACTATTTGGGAATTGAAGAAAAAAAAAATGTACCTGAACAGGTGTCTATAACAGGAATTACTAAGCCACTATAGCAAATGGGCACACTCAGATAAAAGTGGCCAACTGTACCCTTATATTTATCAGAATTGTCTTCATCCTTCATTATTAAAAAAAAAAAAAAAATTTAATATTTATTGAGTGTTAAATCTGTATTTCTGGACACAATGGCTTCTGCATCACTGTTATAATTTTGAAAAGAATTTTGACTTTTCTAGGTTTTGTTTGCATACTCAAACACTTTCTTTGTACTATTGAAATTGTTAGAATGTTTCATCTTATCTATCAACTTCACCAATGTGTTTAACCATTCAAACAAAGCTTGGCATGTTAATGACTTTCCAAATTTAAAGACAATGAATTTTGATCTTTTTGAAATAATGAGTAAATTTTTTTTTTTCATTTTCAGTGCAGTTTTATTTAATTCAGTCATTCTTTTAATTTTAGTCATTCACATCAGTTGACCAAACATACACATGCTTATTCAATAGGAAATGTTTTTTTTAAAAACTAGTTAACCACCCCCTCCCAAAAAACACCTACATGTCCAAATAAGCATTCTTTCAGATTTGTAAAAGATGTACACACATTATCATCAACTGACAAATCTCTATACACAATATTCTATTGAAAAATATTATTTTTTTTATTAAACAAAACTACATAGTAACATGGATTGACTTTTGTCTGCAGTTGAAGTGTTTTTTTTTTTTTATACAGGCTGTGACAGAAAATATCTCCCACATAATGGTAAGACATTAGTGGCAATGGTGTCTTCATCTAGTTAATGTCTTACTATTATGTGGGAAGTATTTCTGCCACACTTTATATTATGCATTATGTATCAGGAATATGTTGCACCAGATATCTTTAGAAATCAATACTTTTTGTCATTTAGGAAGCTGGAAAAGCTAAAGAAAAATACCAAACAATTTCTACAGACCATCAAATATGAGGAAGGTGAAAGATCACAAATTCTTTAATTAGTTGAATAAAAACAACAAAAATAAAGAGAGATTTTTCTGATAAATGTGCAGAATATTGATAAGAAATTTAATGAATATGGCTACAATTCCAGAGAGGTGAATTCTGTATTGAATACAGAATAGGCTGATGAATAATGGTTATCTGGAACTAAGTAAAAGGTTTTCTTGCCAGAGAAATTAAAATTATCACTTATTTTTCACCCACCACACATAATCTCAAAAGAGAATCGTATACTAATATCAATTTTAATAAAAGTAAAACATTTTGTCTTTGAGAGAGTTTACCTTACAGCAATAGTTAACAAGATTGTCTTGCTGATCAAATGGTTAATATAGTGAGGTTAATCCTCACTGTGTGCCCTATTATTGTTGTCTTGTACCAGACAAAGCTATCATTATATCCATGTAGTCTTATATAATTAGTGACATATTTGGAAAAATCCTGCTGGCACCTTTCATAGAGCAATGTTTAGTAAGCTCATCATACTGATCAATTCACTTGTATGTTTGATCATACTAATTCTCTACTTTTGTGGCCTTGTACTAGACTAAACTTAGTCAAAAACTTTTTAGCCTCTAATAGAGTGAAGAATATGAACAGTTTTAATTTTAAACATGAAAAACTGAAGACATTTTCTACTTTCATTCACTATCAAAATCAATTAGAGATGAAACATTTTATTTTAGACAAATGGCTTACTTTGAATTTTGACTTCCACTGAACTTTGGACTCAATTTCATCAACTTTTAGATCTATCAGACTGTCAACAGTTTGCAATGGCTTGAGAAAAAAATTATCTGAAACAAAAAAAAAAAAAAAAAAAAAAAAAAAAAAATCAATGCAACACAAAAGCAAAATCACATTTTCTGACAATAAATTTACTTTGAAAAATATTTTGTGTAAGAAGAAAGAATTTTAGACTGCATTTCACTGCATTCCCCATTTTCAAAGATGCCATTTTTCACCATGAAATAAGTCACAAAATTTTATACTACATCTTACATGTTAAATGAGCAAATAATATTTTTCCATAAAAATATAGCAAAGAGTTATTAATATATGTACCTCTACTAATTCATAGAAAAAACAGCATAGCATGATGAAAAAAGGCCCCAAACTTAATAAAAACAAAGTTTTATTGTCAGAATGTTTATGTAATTATTAAGAGAAGGAGCAAAATATTTTTTATTAAATTTTTTAATCCTTTCTATCACATTCTTGTTTTTTTTTGCATTAACTGTGGACCAAAGATTACTATGAGTATTTTAGCATATATATAAAATAAAATAACATATTGTTTTAGAAATTGTTGCAAAAATCAAATAATTCTTGGATTTTAATGAAACTTTTAGGACTTATTCATAAATGAAATTATTTTTGAAATTATTATTTTTTAGAAAATCTTGGTAAAAATATTTTTTTCCAACATGTTATTCTCTACTTAATTAATTTCATGAAATTTCGAGAAATTAAATTTTGATTGCAAAATTTTTTATTAGTTAAATGCAGAATGTAAATCATCCATTTTTTAAATGCAGAATGTAAATCATCCATTTTTTCAAAAATTTGCTCTGAATCATAAAATAGAAGTGCAATAAAATCATAACATTATTTAATTAGAAAATATTTTAATTGCTTTTATGAATAAGATTTATTAAGAACACTATTGCCTTAAGAAAAAGTTGTTTTTTTTTATGAATAATGGATTTTTACAAGAATTGTTTCTATTTCTTTAAAATTTTAATTAGAATAATTTTTAATAATTTATAAAAATCTGCATTACTTTAATTACATTAGGTGATATTGTTATTAAGTGAAAACTATATTTACTAATGAAAAATTGAAAAGATTAATACAAATCATCATGCACCAAGCTTTTTAAGTAATTAAAATTTTTAAAAATTTTTACTAAATAAAATTTGATTTCAAAACATGAATAAGTGGGACTTTTTAACTAGAAACACATTCCAGAAATTATAAATATTAATTTTTAATTTAATTAAACTTGCGGAATATCATTGTAGTGTGCAGTAAGGTTAAAGTAATCTTTCCTTAAGTAAACACTCACAGATATAAGTACTAACGTAGGTAAATTGATATCTGTGTGTATTTACCTGAAAACATTACATACAACCAGCCTTTTGTCCATAACAACCTCTGTTGACAAGCAATATCTTCTTTGGAGTTGTCTCTGTTTTACTATTCTTCTTGATTGAGCTTTGAAAACAACAGCTTTTTGAACAAAAGATAATATACCTTTTAATAAAACATTTACTGCTTTAATAAAAAATCTGTGCTTGGGCAAGAAAGGACATGCAAAGTTAGTTGTACAGTCATCCATTTGGATATTATCAAAGTTCATTTGAAATCTATTTTCTAAATAAATTCCTTTTTTTTAACTTTATGTTGGAGAAGTAAGTCAAAAGCAGAATTTTTTCCCTGTCATTCAAGGGTAACTGTGATGAGACTGGAGAATCTTACCACCATTGGCTGTTATAGCATTCAAGAAGCCTGGTTCCAGGGCTTGACTCAAGAAAATCTTCATGTAGATATTGAACGATTCCACTAAAGGATCATCTTCATACTGACGTTCTAAGCTGTAAGTAAACCAAACAAGTCAAAACGACAATATTAAAATAACATTATTTCCATAGCAAAATTCTTCTTCTTTTTTTTTTTTTTAAAAGCAAGGCAATAATTTCAAGCAAGGTAATAAAGCCACTAAAATGCACAGGTATAGGGGACTGAGTGTGAGAGAATATGAGAAAAAGAAAAAACACTTAAGTAGTGAGACCAATAAAAGAACTGGAATTAAGAACACATAAGATAATGATTAGCAATATATTTAAATTTTTGAAGATCAAAGTTGACTGGAAAGCAATGAAGCCAGAAGAGAGTTCCATAAGCGAGAAGTGCAAGAGAAAAAACTGTTAGCAGAGAATTTACAGTTACATCTAGCCATTCGAACTGTAAAACGACAAGACCTTCTAACTTCTGTTTTTGTGACAGTCACTTTGAATTTAATTTTAATCAATGATTACTATTCTGTGAAAATAACTTTCAAAATGGATAATTTATCATGACATGTGTCAGACATTTTAAATTCTACCATTTCAGTTCAGAGTTGCAATTGTTGACAGAATCAAGGCTTTATCCAAAGCAGTCATTAACTGGTGATATTTGTAACTGATGATGGCCAATGACATCTTGTATATACTATTGTTCTGTTTACATGTATATATATCTTAGTCTATCTAGGTCTCTTGTTGAGGAATAAAGTTTAGCAAGCTAGTACTACAGATTGTAGCTACTGTTTAGCGAGTGTGATCTTCCGTTAGTGTTCGATATTTGTGGCCTTGTACTAAATACAATCTTTGCAATAGAAATAACTGCATTCATCTCAGTATCTGCCCAAACCTATCTATCTCAGTTTGTATATAATTATCAATCTGAAGAATTAATGGATTTTATTTTTTAATCTGACATATTTTTATACTCATAATTATTTTTAGTGGATATTTGTATTTAAGTAGACGCTCTGTTTATTTTGAACAGTATTTATTTTGTTTATCAGCTTGCATACTCGAAATAACTTAAAGAAAACATGACTTCTGGCAGGATTTGAACCTGCATCTCACTTTGCAAGAGGAACCACCATCTGATTCAGTGTGCTTTGATCGCTCAGCTACAATTTTCTATTTTGCATTTAAAGCACACTCACACATTCAGATTTTTCTCAAAATGCGTCTTTTCTCAGTTTTATATGCAAACGGTAAACAAAGCAATTTCTAAAGAATTAATGAATTTTATTTTTAACCAAACACATTCTTATTACTTCAAACATTTTTAGTGAATACCCATATTTGAGTAATGCTCTGAGGGGGACACAGGTTCAAATCCTGCTGAAGGCATGTTTTCTTTATTAAGTTTTCTCGAGTATGCAGGCCAGTAGATGAAATAGTGTTTAAAATAAACAGAGCATCTACTCAAATATTGGTATCCACTAAAAATAACATATGAAGTAGACTCATTTCATTTCAAATCAACAAGGGTCTGACCATCACTGACACAGATTTTATTTTTCTAATTTGGTACACTTATAGATTTTCATGATAGAAATTGAATGGTACATATTTTACATCTATAGGTCAAAGGGTTCCCGTGGTATGGCCATTTGAACCTTACCAAAAAGGTGAATTTGGAAAAATAATCACAAAGTTTAAATATCAATATCTAAGTTGTTTTTTCACCTACAAAGCTCAATTACATACCATTTTAAAGTACTTGGATAGATCTAAATGATGATCTATTTATTTTTTGTTTAAAGGTCAAATAAGATAATTTGACCATGACTTTAAAATGTGATCTTTAATTTCTATGAAAAAAAAAAGAAAAAAAAAAAAAAAAGAAGTATTTTTAATATCTTTTTAAAAATTTAACAACAAATTTGTCTGCTTTATGACAAGATAAGTACAAAATTTTGTGGTGGACTTTTGACTATGGCCTGAGTTACAAGGGTTTTACTGAGTTGGGCCAAATTCAAAATGGTATTCAGTATTTGCCACTATATGCTAACAATATGGTTAAGTTGTATATCTTTAGAAAGCTCTTTGAATGCTGGTTAATATTTACTTTATTTTCTCCATGATATGATTCT
>OZ010610.1:5092567-5170067 GCA_963932145.1 Acanthosepion lycidas | reverse complement strand
TAACTGTCATAAGGTTAATATAGGAAATGATCATAGAATGGTAGTTTGCTTAGTAAAATTTCATTTTAAAATAGAGAAAAAACATACTAAGAGTGAAAAGATATCCTAATAAAGGCAGAGAAAAGATAACTGAATTTTCAGGTAGAAATCCAGAACAGATGCCAGTCTTTGTGAAATGGCCGAAACAGCATAGAAAATATGAATAGCAAATTGATAACTATACTCAAGGAAGCAGTAGTAATAACAGGGAAAACAAATGAAAATAACAACAAAGGGAGATAACACAAAGCAAATATTAGAAATGATGAAAAAGTGGATAAATAAGGTTGGAAATATGAAGAGAGATAAAATTAAAATTTTAAATTAAATAAATCAACAAAACAATGAAGTACAAAAAGATGGATGAACTTTAAAAGAATAGAAAAAATATTTCTAGCTATTAATACACATCTATTTTTCAAGATTATTGCAAAAAATGACTTCATAGACAAATAGTAAAAAAAGTGTTACAGTTACTTTGTGCAAAAATCAATCCTAAAAGCAAATACGACATAGATGGTGTGCTATTACAAAGTCCTCAATATCAAGAAGACCATAGATAGGGCAATTGCTCCCAGAGGAAGCTGGGCAATGGTATGGTTCAAAAAGTGTTCATTTAGTGATCAAAATCAAAAGGATAAAGATAAATAATCAAACTTGTAAAGGACACAACAATGTCCATGCATAAAATCTGTTGACCTAAATAAGTATCTGTCTATATTTCTGAGGTGCACTATTGTAACTATTTACATTGTTCAGACTAATGTCTTCATCTTTATTGTCATATTCACAATATTTTGGCTGTTGTATTCCCCAGCCTTCTAAATAAAGTGTTTAATTCAAAATTCCAACATGTCTCACTAGAGCATAGAAATGTCATGAATATGGTAATAAAGATAAGGACAGCAGTTTGAATGATGCAAATAGTGTAAAGAGCTAAATGTAGCTCACAAGATAGTTAGAACACCTTTTAGTTAGCTCTTTACATGGAGTCCATGAAACTAGAAATGTACAAGAAAGTGTTCAGGTAACTTAAAAATTATAGGTCAACTATTAAAATATTCTCTGCCAAAAAGATTTTCAGAGGACATGGTTTTGAACTGTCAAAACAACCAGTACCTTGCAAAGTTATCAGCTAATGTCAAGGACACCTTCAGGACTAAACATTCAGGTCAAATCATGGTTGTCAGTGTTGTGATTTCTGATGAGAGAAAAGATGACCAATTCTGCTTAGAAGCTTGAAGAAAAGGTTGGTGATAATGCTTACTATAAAATCCTAAAATGATATATATTTTGATGGCTGAAAGCCAACTATGTGTAGACACAAGACGGGGGCTCCTAGCCACACGGTCAAGCATAAATTCTGCAGAGTTAACTTAACAGATTTCTAGCTCTCCTCTAGCCCAGACCTGAACCTGTTCTAGGTACCTCCATGAAATCGCTAAAAAAAAAAGAGCATAGTCTGATGAAAAAGATGCCAAACTTTATGAAAACAAAATTTTATCGTCTAAATGCTTGTTTCTATGAAGAGAAAAGACCAAAGTTTTTTTAATTATTTTTTTTAAATTTTTGCTTCTTTTTAGAACATTCTAAATTTTGATTAAAAAAACCTTGTTTCTCTTTGTACCAACATGGGCTAGTAAATAACATAGATAATTTTTAGCACGTTTTTTTTGGTATTACACACATTAATTTGGAAAATCTTGCAAAAATAAAAATAATTGTCAGATGTTAATGAAACTTTCAGAAACTATTCACAGAATATCGAAATTATTATAAATATGTTTTTTTTTATTAAAGTCATGGCAGAAATATTTTTTTATATATTTATTAACACCCCCATAACTAATTTTATGAAAAACTCTAGAAATTCGAGCGCGCAGACCTTAGTGATTACAATAGTTAAAAGCACAAGGCTTTGAAGAATGCAAATCATGTTTTGTTTTTTTAATTGGAGCCAACGTACCTGAAAATCAGCTCTGAATTGTAACATACAAAACTCAATAAAACAAATATATTATTTAATTTCAAATGCTTTTATTTGTTTTTAGTTGTTTTTATGAATATGGACAATATTTTCTGAAAGCAAAAAATTTTTTCAATGAAAATTGAATTTTTAATACAATTATTTGTTATTTCTTTAATTATAATAGATTTTTACATTAAGTTTTTAAAATTATTATAACATTAGTTAAAAGCAACATCAACCTTTCAAAGTGTCCAGATGAGATCGTCATTGTCTAGCGCTTTGAAAATTGTATCGTTTGGACCAATCAGAAGAGCCATGGTAATTAAAAAATGTAATTTTTGTGCTTATAATCGGGTGGTAATTATAAAGTATGGAAGACCAACCAGAATACAATTTAGTTGCATTATTTGAGTTCAGCATTGTTCTCCGCTGTTAAGGCCTTTACTTTTGCGAAACACGAAAGGAGAAGTTAATTTGATTTTTCAATTTCAACTGAGAAGGGTACCTATAAGTATCAGTATCATCTTATGAAATTTAACTACTGCTAAACTTTAATTTATATGATCTCATTTTTATATTAATCTCAGTTATGACATTTTTCCATAAATGAAATATCAAAAATAATAATAAAATGAATGGAAATACAAATAACACAGTAAAATGTAATAAATGTACATAAAATTATAGTATTTTATGTACACTTCTGATAAAATTTCATAAGAAAGGTACCTATAAATTAATTAGATACCTTTTTCTTATGAAATTTAATCTCACTCTTAACAGTCTTATTTTTTAATTTCTTTATATTTTCCATAAGGCATCGTAAACGTAAAGATGAAGGCTAAGTACAAAAAAAAAAAAAAAAAAAAAAAAAAAAAATGAAAAATTAGAGCACTGAAAGTTTTCCTTAAAAGTAACGAGGTAAATAATTTGTTCACTTAAATCTAAATAATTTCACTTCCTTCCATCCGTAGAAAGAATTATCCTCCCGTAAGTTATCTAAATGTCATGAATCTGTCTTTCGTCACTTGTCAAAGACGCGAAAGGTTATGACCTGCTTTGTTTTATTTTCAAATTACATTTTTTCAGCACAGAAGCTAAGTTAAGCTTGGTTCAAAATATTTTAAATAAACATTATAATTTCTGATTTTATTAAAATCAGTTTTGAAAAAATGATAATTGATTTTTAAAAGAATATCAAAGTCAGATTTTCATCTTTTTTATCAAATGATTCAAAATGATTGAAAATGATTGATTATCTGTCCTTTTTTTTTTGACAAAAAAACAAAACAAAAAAAAAAAACAAAGATTTTTAACGAAAATTTCGGACGTGCTAGGAATGATTAAAAAATGTAAAAAAATACCCCCAAAATACTTTGATCTTTCCTCTTTAATAATAATATGAACATTAGACGATAAAAACTTGTTTTCGTCAAGTTCGGCGTCTTTTTCATCATGCTATCTCTGTTTGTTTACATTTTCGTGGAGGTACCTATGCTAGACTAAATAGTTTGGCATGTTTTGGAGCAGACCACCAATAAGTCCTTCAACCCAAACAGCAATACCATCACAGTCATCATAAAGGAGGACACCACTTGATGTTTAAGGCTTGTACAGATTTTTGAGATTGGGTTGAGTCTCAAATTTAATATAAGGAAAAGCACACTGAATAAATTATTTGCTTTGATATTATCTATGAGTTTCATTAATATCCTTTTGCATTAAGAAGCCTGTTTATGCATAATAGACAAGTTTTGGAAGTTGCAAGCTTTGCTTCTCTACCCTATAATGTTCAATTGTAATGCTAACAAAAAAACAAAAAAAAACAAAACAAAAAAAACAAAACAAAAAAAAACAAAACAAAACAAAAAAAAACAAAACAAAAAAAAACAAAACAAAAAAAAACAAAACAAAAAAAAACAAAACAAAAAAAAAACAAAACAAAAAAAAACAAAACAAAAAAAAACAAAACAAAAAAAAACAAAAAAAAAACAAAACAAAAAAAAAACAAAACAAACAAAAAAAAAAAAAAACAAAAAAAAAAAAAAAAAAACACAAAAAAAAAAAAAAAAAACACATTAAATTTGATGAACTGGAAAATGTCCATGAATACTTAGGACAGTCTTAATCTCTTTAAGTCTAAGGTCAACTGTTATCTATCCTACATATCCTCATAACCTACACTTACTTATCCTACTACAGCTATATAACAACCAACCCTAAAACAATAAGTAGATTCTTTTGCTACCTAGTAAAGTTATTAAATATTCCTTTACATGATTTTCTTGAAATGTTGTAATTTATCCCATAAAAGGTGACCTGGTCTTGTGCCAGGCTAAGCTAAGCATAAAAAGTGTCTATATTCCAACAAGGTGATCATTAGTGTTTTCAATATGTATTTGTTTAAAGTTTCTTGGAATCTTTAAATAAACTACAGGTGAAAATGTTTTAGAAAGAAATTAAAGAGCTAATAAAATTTTACCAATTAAAAAAAAAAGAAAAAAGGAGGGAGCAACATTAAAGAAAGTTCATGGAAATTAAATAAAATGCAGTATAACGATAGGATAGAAAGCATTTAATAAAAATGGAGATATGATATGCACCTTGCCAAAATGTTTAAGACAAAATGTATACTAAACTTATATTGCCAACTATGATTATGTATAAAATGTCTGTGCCGAGAGAAAGAATAGATTTAATGTACATTTCTATCAAAAGCAACCAATTCGTTTTAACATTAAAAAGTGCATTAAGATTGAATAGTAATTAGCAAGCTAATCCTAAAGGTCAATTGATATGTGCAGTGAGTTTATCATTATGAACCCTACACTTGTGGTTTTATGCCAGACAAAGTTTAAATGAATAAAGTTATATGAAAAAAATAATTTGCTTGAATCTATTTAGATGAAATGTTTGATTTTGTGTTTTGATTGTGGTGTCAGTAAGTTAAACTTTTTTTAAGCAATTCACCCCAAGCAAGCCATGAGTGCAACTAGTATGCAAGAAGCTACAGAGTGTAAGTAAGGGAAAAGACTGGATATAGACGGGGTTGAAGAAAGGATAAAAGAAGAACAGAGATCAAGGTAACAGAAGATTTAATTGACATAACATTTAAATTTTTGAAAATTATAGTTATCAGAAAAGCAAGTAAGAGGAAGGGAGTTCCAATGTTGGGAAGTGCAAGATAAGCTGCTGTTGGAATAAAAGAGGCAGTTACATTTAGCTGTTTTGACAGTAAAAGGGTGGAACCGTGATGCCAACCTAGTAGCATGCTTAAATTCATGCAGTCAGGGCACCAGTGAAAATAGCTCTTCAGAGCAGATTCCATGAAAATATTTATAGAAAAGACAGAGGGAAGCCGTATTATGTTGAGATCCCAATTCAACCCAAGACTAATGGCTCTGATCAATTTGTTTTCAAAAGAGTTGAAGACTCTTTATAAAACATAGCTATGGAGAGTTTGAGAAATAAGCCTGTAAAGGCTTTAACTGTAATTTGTCCATTTTACAAATGGCTAAAAATTATTTATAATAATAATCATCTCAAATGAACAAATTAACACCTTAGATGCACAGAGAGTTTCAAAAGTAAGAAGTGTGAGAAGAGAAACTGTTAGTAAAGAACTTACATTTACATCTACCTATTTCAACTGTAAAATGATGAAACCTTACTACCAATCTAGTACTGCATGCACTTCAATTCATAAAGTCTAGGTACCATAGTGAAGTGTTACGGTTTTTTGTATATATTATATAACTAGTGAGACAATCCAAATGACTCAACTTCCTTTATAGTCTACCAATAGAAGCTTAACCAATCAGAAGCCGCAGAACATTGTATTCGTTGTGTATAAAGGCACCCATCTTTGTTTACCCTACTGGAAGGACCAGTGCTAACTTGACAGAAGGAAGAACTACGCTCTGCTAAAATATCCACTGCGAACATGAACTACGATTTCCTACTGTCTCCGAAATATTCACTGCCAACCTCTGGATTCTATACTCGACGAAGTGTCATGAAAATGTCTAACACAGGTTATGAGCTCAGATCACGACTATATTTTGACGGGAATGAATCGAGATATGAATTATGGGAGACAAAGTTTTTAGGCTACCTCAGAATACAAAAACTTCATGACATCATCCTTTGCAAAGTTGACCAAGAAGGGGATGATTTTATGGAGAAAAATGCGACTGTGTTCGCTGAATTAATACAATTCCTGGATGACCGGAGTTTGTCTTTAATAATGAGAGACGCCAAGGACAATGGAAGGCGAGCTCTACAAATTTTGCGAGGACACTATATGTCAAAAGGTAAGCCTAAAATTATTGCTTTATATACTGAACTAACCGCATTAAAGAGACGAGAAAATCAATTTATAACCGATTACACCATCCGAGCGGAGAATGTTGCAAATGGCTTAAAAATTGCAGGTAAGACTATCTCGGATGGGCTGCTAATAGCCATGGTCTTGAAGGGTTTTGCCACCGTCATTCAAATCATTCACGACAGTTATAACTCAAAAGATAAACAACTAACTTTCACTGAGTTTAAAATGGCGTTACGTAGCTATGAAGAAACTGAAAAATGTGTACCCCCCAAAATCAAGGCAATAACGTAATGCAACTGAGAACGTCATTTAAAAAATTCAGAAAAGCAGTTCCTCAGACCGATCAGACTAAGAATTATGATATTAAGAACAAGGGCTTTAAAGACAATTATTACAAGAATTATAAAGGAAGAGACATTAAAAGAAATATCGTTTGTTTTCGTTGTGGTAATGTCGGCCATGTCGCACGGACATGCAAATTTTATACACGGAATGACTATTGTAAAAATCGAAAGACTTTTTCGAATGGACGTACATATGCCTTTTCATTTGGATTGGGTGCTGTGGCCAGTAGTTATAATTCTTACCTTGTCGATACGGGTGCGACAAATCATGTAATTACAGATGAAACAAAATTTATTAATTTTGACTCCAATTTTGAGCCCGACTCGCATTTTATCGAGTTAGCTGACAGGACCAGAGCTAATAATTTAGTTTTAAAAAGAGGCGATGCCTGTATTTATCTACGAAATACTAAAGGAAATATTTGTACATGTTTATTAAAAAGGGCTTTATATATTCCTAAATTTAAGCAAAATATTTTTTCAGTTCAGTCTGCAATTAAAACTGGCGTTAAAATCCATTTTCACCGAGACAATTCAAAGTTAATATACCCAGACGGAACTGAATTTAATATACAGCAAAATGGACGTTTGTATTATTTGAAAAGTATTAAGTCTGTGAAGGCAGTCACGCACGACTTAAGAACTTGGCATAAAATATTAGGCCACTGTAATAATTCCGATGTTAAAAGAGTACAAGAACACGTCACTGGAATGAAAATTACACTTCCAAAGGGCTTACAATATTGTGACACGTGTATTAAAGGTAAAATGACGAAATATAGAGAGTGGGGTCGGATCCCAAAAGCAACAGATATCTTGTTCAGAGTTTATTGCGATTTAGCGGGTCCAATTTCCCCAAAGGGTATAGACACCTATTCATATGTATTAAACTTTGTGGACGAATATTCAGGACTTATTATGGTATATTTTCTGAAAAATAAATCTGATACTCTGCAAGCTACAAGAATCTATTTATCCGATATCTCCCTGTATGGAAAAGTAAAAATAATTTGGACAGATAATGGTGGAGAATTTACTTCTGATGCTTACGAAAACCTCCTAATAAATAAAGGCATTAAACATGAGAAAACCTGTTCTTATTCTCCACACCAGAACGGAGTCGCTGAACGCAGTTGGAGGACACTTTTTGAAATGGCTAGATATTTGTTAATAGAATCTAAGTTACCCAAAAATCTGTGGGTTTATGCATTAAATACAGCCGTATATATAAGAAACCGCTGCTATAATAGTAACATTAAAAAAACTCCTTACGAAGCTTATACGAATTTCAAACCCAATGTGAGTGATATGCATGTTTTTGGTACAATTTGCTATTCATATGTTGACCACAGGGCGAAATTAGATCCAAGAAGTGAAAGGGGCATATTCATTGGGTATGATAAGACAAGTCCAGCCTATATGATTTATTTTCCACAAACCAAAACGATAAGGAAAATTAGATGCGTCAGATTTACAGATTCCTTTGAGCAAGGGGAGGAACCCGAAGAAAAGAATATTAACTGCGATGAACTAGTCCAACCCGAACTAGTATGGCCCAATTATGAGCCTATGAGTGCAAAACCCGTCCAAAATCCACAAGCAGAGGAATGTATTATACCAGATGATGGAGATGAGGAAAAATCGGATGCAAAACTTGAGTTAAAAGAGAATATAACTGATAAGGGGGAAAAATTCCGCGTTATCCGACGAGAAACAGAAGAAAGCCAGATTATTTTGGAAGGGATCAATGTAATACCTGCGACATTGATTGTTGTTATTCGGTACAATGTATCCCAAAGAATTATCATGAGGCCATACATTCTGTCAATTCCAGACACTGGATAGCTGCCATGCAAAACGAAATTAAATCATTATTATTGAACGACACGTTTGAATTAAAAAAGGCCCCGGATGATAAAAATATTATAGGCAGCCGTTGGGCTTATACTGTAAAGCGTACTGAGGATGGATCGCCAGTGTACAAGGCTCGTTTTGTAACTAAAAGATTTTCGCAGATATACGAGGAAGATTATGTAGAAACATTCAGTCCAACAACAAACATGACAACAATTAGAATTTTGATGCAAATGGCCACACATTATGGTATGGATATACACCATATGGATGTGAAAGCAGCTTATTTGAATGCTGCCATCGATTATGAAATATACATAGAACCGCCAGAAGGTTTTGAAGGTGATAATTATGTATGGAAACTTAAAAAGTCACTATATGGACTCAAACAGAGCGGAAGAACATGGAATAAATGAATCCATTCTTATCTAATTGAACAGCAATTTCAATCCTCCCAAGTTGACCCATGTCTATACACGAGATCATTTAATAATGAAATATTGGTAATTCTGGTTATTTGGGTCGACGATATGTTAATTGCATCAAAGTGTGAGGCCGCTCTATTAAAAATCAAAAATTCCCTGGAAATAAGGTTTAAAATGACCGATTTGGGTCGACTATCATGGTTTCTTGGGATACAGTTCAAATTTAAAGGCAACACTATTACAATGAATCAGTCTAGATACATTGAAAAACTCTTATCTAAGTTTAACATGCAAAATTGTAAAACCAGAACTACTCCATGTGAAATGGATTTAAATACAATTATGAATAAGGAAGATGGTATAGCGGCGTGTGAGAAAGAATACACAACATTGGTCGGAAGTCTTATTTACGTGATGACATCAACCAGGCCAGATATCTGCTATACAGTTACTAAGTTGTCCCAACACTTAAATAAACTGGCGACTGTGCATTTAACAAGAGCTAAGCAAGTATTACGTTATCTAAAGGGAACTAAGAGTCGGTGCCTAGTATTTCGACAAGCAGATAAACCATTAAAATTGGAAGGATTTTGTGATGCTGATTGGGTCAACTCACCAGATCGTAAGAGTATAACAGGCTATTGCTTTAAGCCGGCTGACGGTAATCCAATAATCAGCTGGAAATCGAAGAAACAGGGGATGATTTCACTTTCTACTTGTGAGGCTGAGTATATTGCATTGTCAAAAGCAACACAAGAAGCTATTTTTCTTAAATTACTAATAAAAACAGTTACAACACTGGTAATAACTGAGCCAGTAATTATTTACTGCAACAATCAGTCCAGTATTGCTTTGGCCAGAAATCCAATAATACATCAAAGATCAAAGCATATTGATATCAAATATCAATTTGTGAGGGACCACGTACAAAAGAAAATAGTACAAATTGAATATGTTCAATCGGGAAATAATATGGCGGATTTATTTACAAAACCAATTACGAAATTCAAATTACGGACTTTCACTTCTGCCATATTTGGTACTGATCTATAAGGTCCTTATTGGTCCTGGGCAAGACGTAAAACTGCATCCATTAAGTCACTGTTAGGTCCTCATTAGTCCTGAGTAGGACGTAAAACTGCATCCATTAGTTATTGTTTTAAGAAACATCAGTTTCAGTTTTTGGCATGAATGTGAATCCTTCGTCTCGGGGTACAAATGTAGATAGTCCTACTTTTAGCCCAATCCTCTTTGTAAATGATTCCCAGCATCACTCTGACCCGGAGTGATAGTAACTGTTTTAATGGGTCCCAGTTATGGATAAAATGACAATTTTTCACTTCTTAATGATTCTCTGGATCACTCTGACCGGGAGTGATAGTAACTGTTTTAATGGGTCCCAGGTATGGGTGAAGTAACAATTCTTTCCACTTTTTGTTGTGATCACAACCCAAACTTATAATAAACTTATAATATTGTTGTTCATGTTTTTATTAACACGGAAGTACTTAACTGTGGACAAAGTGATATGACTAATTTTTGTGGATATTATTTTTCTTTAAAAAAAAAAAAAAAAAAAAATAAAAAAAAATAAAGAAAAAAAAAATTAAAAAAAAATGTATTTTATGAATGGTAAAAAAAAAAAAAATATTGGGAATGCTAAAGTATTTGTTACATGTTAATATTAACTTTATGAAAAAAAAAAAATTTTGGAAATTAAAGTATTTATTGACATTACTAATATTTCGAAAGAAGATTCCATAATATACCCAAAATAGGGGGGGGGTTACAGTTTTTTGTATATATTATATAACTAGTGAGACAATCCAAATGACTCAACTTCCTTTATAGTCTACCAATAGAAGCTTAACCAATCAGAAGCCGCAGAACATCGTATTCGTCGTGTATAAAGGCGCCCTTCTTTGTTTACCCTACCGGAAGGACCAGTGCTAACTTGACAGAAGGAAGAACTACGCTCTGCTAAGATATCCACTGCGAACCTGAACTACGCTTTCCTACTGTCTCCGAAATATTCACTGCCAACCTCTGGATTCTATACTCGAAGACGACCATCATGAAAATGTCTAACAAAAAGTTCAACAGAACAATTTTTATAGAAAAGCCATGTTACAATGGTGGAAAAGGGACTATAACCGAGATGTCAGGACCAATAACATTGTAGATTCTTTTTTTGATTTTATCAAGAATCTCTCTCTCTCTCTCTATATATATATGTAATGAAAAACAAACCACTTTAAGGTACCATTACGATAATTTATTTCACCTAAATCCTTTTTTAAGAATTCGGGATCCGAATCCTTAAAAAAGGATTTAGGTGAAATAAATTATCGTAATGGTACCTTAAAGTGGTTTGTTTTTCATTACATATTAGCTCTGTCCTCACATTGAGCTCTCAGGATTTCATCCTCTTTGGATTTACCAATTCGGTTTACCAAGTTCCTTATAACTTAAATATATATATATATATATATATATATATATATATATATATATATATATTTTAGGTACCTACATGAGGTCGCTGGAAAATGAGCATAGCAGGATAACAACAGACTTAAATTTGATGAAAATAATTATTGTCTGAATGTTTATGTTATTATCATCAAGAGGAAAGATTAAAGTATTTTTTGATTATTTTTTCATATTTTTTAATAATTTCTAGCACATCCAAAATTTTTGTTAAAAATCTTATAATTTTTTTGATCAGCAAAATTGACAGAAAACTGATCAGTCATTTTTTTTAACTTTTGTTTACAAAAGTGAAAGTCTCTGTTTAAAATTAATTTTAAAAAAATTATGATTTTTAAAAAAATTAATTTAAGAAAATTAGAAATTATAAAGTTTATTTAATGTATTTTGAAACAAACATTACATTACTTACTTTCTGTGCTGAAAAAAATGTACTTTAAAATGATAGAAAGCAGGTCTTAACAGAGGTGTTGATTGACAAGTGACATGTGTGTGATTTCATCTTTCTGGAGGAAAAGTTATAGTATGGAAGGTCACAAGTGACAGTTTAGCTTTATGTGAACAACTCATTTACCTCGTTATTTTTAAGTAGGTATAGCATGATAAAAACGGCCTTAAGCTTGACGAAAGCAGAATTTTATCATCAAAATGTTTATGTTACTACCAATGCAAACCATGTGACGAACTATTGTTTTCATGATGCTTCCGTATATTTGAATTTAAGCTATTTTTGGACACAAAAAAAAAACAAAACAAAACAAAAAAAAAACCAACAAAAAACAAAAAAAAACATGTTATATTAGATTTTTAGCTATTGGCAACTTTCTGATTGTAACCAGCTTTATTTTATAATCTGTACATGATATTTATCTACTTAATAACACCAGTGACTAAACTGTACAACATTTTCATTAATTTTAGAATATTTAACAACTTTAATGTAAAAAAAATAATTTAAGAAATAATAAATAATTGTTGTAAAAATTTATTTTTCATTGAAAACGTTTTTTGCTTTCAGAAAATATTATCCATATTTATACAAACAAGTAAAAGCAACTAAAAGCTTTTGAAATTAAATAATATCTGTTTTATTGAGCTTTGTATATTACAATTCAGAGCTGATTTTAAGGTAGAAGGGTGTAAACTAAAAAAAAATAAATAAAAAATGATTTGCTTTCCTCAAAGCCTTGTGCTTTTAACTAATTAATCACTAAAACTGTACAAATTAGAATTTCATGAATTTTCATAAAATTAATTTGCGGTGGGGGGGTAAAAATATAAAAAAAATTTTACCATGACTTTAAAAAAAATAAACATATTTATAATAATTGCCATCATTTGTAAATAGTTTCTGAAAGTTTCATTAAAATCCGACAATTATTTTTATTTTTGCAAGATTTTCAAAATTAATGACTGCCATTAAAAAAAAAAAATGCACAAAAAATCCGCCATGTTATTTAGTAGGACACTCGCTGATGACGAGAAACGAGGTTTTTCAATCAAAAGTTAGAATGTTCTAATAAAGACAGAAAAATTTTGAAAACTAATTAAAAATTACTTTGTTCTTTCCTCTTAATAAAAACAAACATTTTGACGATAAAATTTTGTTTTTGTCAAGTTTAAGGCCGTTATTATCCTGCTATGCTCATTTTCCAGTGATCTCATGTCAGTACCTAATATATATATATAAAGTGAACATTGAAGTCAACACTCAGAGGTGCCAGGCTGTTTCATCTAGCATGAAACAGCCTGTCGCCTCTGAGTGTTGACTTCAATGTTCATTTTTATATTTATATTTACATAGGTTCTATCTCTGATACTGGGCACTTTATCCCATAAATATACCACACCTTAAAACTATATATATATATATATATATATATATATATATATATATATATATATATGTATGTATGTATAATGATGTCAAAGAAACTATTTTCAATTTTACTCCTTTAGAACTTTCAAGACGTGCCAAATCATTGGATGGCTGTTTCCCTTGCTTAAAAAAAAAAATTCTACTGAGAAAAATATGTTTCTATAAATTTAAGTATAAATAATCTTTCAATGACCTTTTTCACAAAGATAAAATGGCTTTATATTTTTCAAATTGAAAAGTTATTGCACCTAATTATTAATGAATAATAACTTCTTTATTGTACAAGAAGATAGGTATAGCTCTAGGGTAGGCGTCCTAACAGGAAAGCCTAACTTTTTAAAAAAATAAATTTCACCCAATACAAGGCCCAAGAGCCACTCAGAGTAGAGGGTTACTGAATGAGGTGTGTGATATGAACATAAGAGGAAGAAGTACAAAAGACATGACGGATAACTATTGACCCTAAACTTGAAGAGTTTAAGATTGTAGTGTTGAATGCTTCTTATGTCGTTAGTTCAATACTTACAAGGCATCCATTATTATAGCAGAGTGCCAGACTAAGTTAAGCTTAGTAAATATCTGTTTAAGGTGTCTGTTTTCGTGTGATGATTAACAAGCTTATCTCACAGGCTAATTTGTTAGTTTTTGATCTTCAATGGTCTCTCCACAATAGTGGCCTTGTACCAGGTTAGACTGAGTTTAGTAAATATTTATTCCTAAAAGAAAAGAGGGCCACAAACTAAACAGAAAATGACACCAATTAGTTTCACCTGATGATAAGGCTATATAAACTGTCAACAGCTTTAATTGAACATATATACAGGGTGTCTCCCAAAAATTGACATCATTTTGTAGTCTAATAGTATAGACAATTCTCACTCAAATGATCTCAAATTTTAACAAAATGTGTAAAAACCAAGTCAACTGTGCAGACTTATCTCAATGAGAATCTACCAGGAAGATGGATTGGGCATGCCAGTGATAATGACAATGTGCTGTTGAAATGGCCCCCACATTCACTTGTGATTTTTTTTTCTATGGAGTTATGTGAAAGGACCCTCTTCCTACAAGCCTAGAGGAACTTGAGCAGATAATAATTGAGGGGCTGGAGTATGCTATGAAAGACATGCTACAGTGTGTTTGGCAGGAATTGGACTACCAACTTAATGTCTGTTGTGCCACAGGTGGTGTGCATATTGAATATTTGTGAAGATTTGTGAAATTGGTTATAAAATCTACATCCCTTTGAATATCTTGTTTGAATTTTGATGAATAAATTTGTTCAACATGAAGCCTATTTAATTTGCTTGGGACATGTAGTTACTAAGATATTCACATTTTAAATAATGTCAATATTTAGGGGACACCCTATATACACACACATGCATACATACATATATATATATATATATATATATATATATATATAGAGAGAGAGAGAGAGAGAAAATATATAATATATGAATATATAATAACCACATTCAATAAAGAAAACTGTTAATAAAAAAAAAAAAAATAAACAGAAGTGTTAGGTCAGAGTTTCTTCCTGGGAACCTGTTACATTTTTACTTAAGGAAGAGAATGGCTACCTTTGAAGTAATCTCCATTCAACCTTAATTACCCCAACTATTAACTTTACATATTTTATAATCTGAAAATTTCAGGAGTTTAAAATCATAAATTATTATTTGAAATTTTTTAAAAACTTTATTTTTGTATTCTGAGATATTTCTGTAATATTGTGCTGACAGATGAACAAGAGCATAAGATTTAATCTCTCATCCTTAACATTTCATTTTATTTCACTCCAATAATATGTGCATTCCAGATGCAGTTAAGTTGACACATGTTCACCTGTCAAGGTTATCACTAACATCAGCTGAATTGAGGCTGAGGATATCATCCCTCATCAACTTTGCACCTGGCTTCATTGAAAGCACTGAGTTCAAAGTCTATTCTGCATGATCTCAGGTGGACCATATTTCATTTCTGCTATTAGCTTTTCATTCATTATCATCTTGCTTTTTTAAAAAAAAATCATAAATTTTCCAAGACAACTAAGTCTTCCCACTGTTAAAGATATATATATTATTGTTAGCAAAAATCAACTTTAGATATGGATTTGATTCAAGTGTCCTTCATGTTTTGGTAACTACACAAAAAGATTTCAAAATTTTGATGTCCAAATTCTCTTCATTTTCAGATAATCAATTGATACTTTAACCGTATGTTTACAGCTTACAGTTTTTAGAGGCTCACAGCTAATCTAAGCCACTGGTCAATTTGCTTGTAATATTTTCTTCAACTAGAGTTAATGTCAGATACTAAAATCCATGAAGACACAAAGACAAGATTGTTTAGATTAGCATTCTCATTTTTATTCTAATAAAAAGTATTAGATATCACAAATAATTAAAGAGGAAAACAAGCCTATTTTGTCCTATGAACGAAGCTTTTAGTAAAAGATCTTGTTAAAAGCTTTTCAGAAATATTAATAATAATAATAATAATAATAAAAGAGTTACTTATTGATGCTATTTTCTGCTGTTGTCATTTTAGTGGCATTTCTGACACAAGTGGGTTGAAATTCAAGTCAATCACAAAGGAAACAGTGACTTATGCACTTGGAAAAACAAAGAGTAATAAGTAATCCTTCCATGCTAACTTTTAGAATGTATGTAAATAAGACAACATTTAGTTAAAGAAGAAAAAGGCATCCATCCTTGTGACTTATTCTTACAGGAAAATAATCAGTTTGCAATTATCAAATTTATTCTGCCTTCAAATAATGAGTTTCAATCAAAATTCTAAGTAACCAGAGTCTATGAGATTCCTTTCCAGCCAGAAAGATTTGCACACCAAAATAGAAATGGGGAGCAGGTCAGGCTTGTGATATGTGAGAAGTCAAATGTATTCCACTACAGTATTAAATGAATACATTATGTTCTGAACATGTATTGCAAATTGCATAATATGGTATCTCAAGCAATATTTAATCCCAAAATAAAAAAGTTTGATTTTAATACATTCTCTGATATTCAACTTAAAACATTATAAAATTGTTTTTGGTAGAATCAAGAAAACACAATCATGTATTTTGAAGGATTTAATTTAATAACTGTGTGACTTGATACATCTACAATTATTATAGATATTACCAAGAGGAGTTTTTTTACTTTGAATCATAAAAATGGTTTATTGATCTCAAATTTGCTGCATGAAAAGACATTGAGTATCACATGTTGATTCACAAAAATATATACATATAGATTAAAAAGATTATAAGAACTTCTGGTTCTTAGCTCTGAGTGTCATAGATTTCGTTGAGAATTTTGAGAAACAAAAATCTTAATTTCTTTATATAAATATCATCTGAAGGAACTGGTCTATTCAGAAGAGATATGCTAAATAATTGCCATTATCTAGAAAAATAATTCATAATTCTTGTTAATTAGGGTAAGAGAAAATTGTAAAAATTTTATTAAACTTTCAGTCAGCAGTTTATAATTCATATGACAGTTATGTATTACCTATAACAAAACAAACTTAATATAATATTTTTAACTTAGCCACTCAGATAAATTAAGTTTACTTAACTTTTAGAAAATATATAAAAGATTTTTAAAGTAGGTTGAGGCCCATCAGATCTTACTCCAAATGTTAGAATAAAAGGTAATTTTTCTATACTCATGAAGTTCAAATTATTTCTGCTCTACATTTAGCAAATATTACCTACCTGACAGCAAAGATAAAAGCAAGATATCTTTTCAACCACTGTAACATCTCTTGGAGCATGAAAAGGTGCATGTTTGAATAAGAAAACATCAAAATGTGAAATGTTATACATTCATTGTTTATGATCATTCAGAGAAGATGTGTATCAAGTCCTTCAGAGCTGGAGTATCATTGTGGGTTGTCCAATGAAAACCTTTAAAGTTAGGAGGTGAGTGCAATTTGAAGAAGTAACTTCCTGCAGTTGGTAGAGACAAGCCATTAAAAAGTGTGTAGGAGGGGGGAATGACAATTTCAGATCTCATCTTTAGCTTAATCTTTATTTCCATGTTGAAAACTTACAATATCATGAAAAAAAAATTTTTTCTGCCAGAGTCAAAATGAAAGTAGAGAGAATTTCAGAAAGGAAACCAACAAATACTAACAGTAAGACTGACTTCACTTTTATTTATAGTATTTAAAAATGTCACAACGGTTAACCATTTCAATTAACAGTGCCTCAGTTAAAATGCTTTCTTCACACACAGAGTTCAACAAATCAAAGAATTCCGGTACCAAATCTGTTCTTTGAGGTTTTTTTTTAGTAAAGTCAAAGAAAATATTTGCTTAAAATAATATACTGTTTAGAGAGATGTGATTGCATAGAGTTTAATTCAGTTATATTTAAAAGATGATTGTGAATTTTAAATGTCTGAAAATGTTTTCATACTAAACTTATCACTAATAAAGAAAAGTGAATACTAATGCAGTCAACTAATGAAAAGGTTTTAGACTACAATCTAACTTTCAACTGCTGTTTGAAAAGGCTTCCTCCTGAAACATTTTGAAGACATAATTATGATGCCTGTATTTTTTTTATTTAAAATTTATGACAAAAATTCACCAAATTTAAAAAAAAAAAAAAAAAAAAATAGTGAAAAAAATACTAAGTAAAACTAAATTTTGGATTATTTTTATGATATACTTTTTTGTATTTGAATACAGTATAAACAAACAAATCTGCTACATGAAATTAAGAGTCATGCCCCCCCATTCCATTGTCACTTATATAAATACAGATTCAGTCAATGGGAGACGAGTTATTGCATCTAGTTTCCGTTTAACTCTGTTATACTCTAGAATGCTAAATGGTAGTTACATCATCCTTTCATTTCATCCTTTTGATAAGGAAATGTTATTAATTTGGCATGCTTCTTGGGTAGGGAATCTAAGCAGACAGATGATATTAAGTTGGCTAAAATGTTTGTTTTGTATTTCTTGTTAAATGACATTAGGAACATAAAATTTTATCAAGAAAATGTTAGACTGCATACCCCCACTTTTTTTTTTGGTGACCAAGCAAAAATTGTTACATCTTGGCTGGAATGTTTTTAATCATCTGGCCAATTCAATGGATATTAAACTTATGGCTTCCTGTTCATTCCACTTTTTATGGAATTACTGTAAGCTTGAAAATCAAAAACAAATCTACAGAAGTTATTGCTCTGAAAGTATAGATATTTTTAAAAGAAGGATTGAATTCTGAAGTTGTTTGTAAGATGACATAAGAACAAAACAGCAAATACATTTTTCAATAAAATTAAAAAAAAAAAAAAAAAAAAAAAAAAAAAAAATCTTTTTATTTTAATATAATAAACCAAGTATTTTTTTTCTAAACCAGACAATAAGTGTTGTGAATGAATGATTGGATTTTTTAAATTCAGTCTCTTAATGAAAAATCAATTCAATTCCTTGAAAGAGTTCAAAAACACCATAAGCAGTTTTTTTTTGTCAAGAGAAATAAAAACCTTAAAAGGTGGATGGAATTATAAATTTGGTAGAAGATAATGGAACAAAACAGTAAATATGCCATTCAATAAAGTTATTGTCAAAAATAAAACCACTTCAATTTTAACTTAATAAGCTAATTTTTACTGTGCTTTACCAATATTTGGGCAAAAGAAAAGCATGACACTTTTAATTAGAGGATTTTATTGCTCCCATATTTGAACACATATTCTAAGATTTGATCAGGACTTCACATTGTGTCTTTAAAATCTCCCAGAATTACTACTTCAGATAATATATTGATTAATTCATTTCCTATGGCATATTAACTCTTTGCAGGTTATTTAAAGCCAGAAAATATTTTTAGATAGTAAAAATTTTTTTTTGAGATAATGATTTAGTGAGGTAAGTCTTATTAAGATTATCTGCACATAAGTGAATATAACAAACCCAACTAGAATTGGAACTCAGCTCTCTGATTAACAATTCTGACAATTCTGGGCCATTATCCATTATATCACCTGGTATTCACAAAAAGTCCCTGACTGGCCTTGATGTTGCTTAACTTCAGTGATTGTACGAGAACCAGTGTTTCAATATGATGTGTCCGTAAGCCCATTTAGCTAATAGGGGGAAATATTGAAGAGTACTTACACTCAAGTTGAATTCAAAAAAAAAAAAAAAAAAAAAAAAATAGTTGAATGACTTACTGTTGGAACAGCTCTGTGTCGAATTTTTCCATCTTCTATAATTAATTCATACTTATGCAACATCTTTCCATTCTCAATTTTCCAAATAGGGTAACTTTCATAATTGGATAAATCTTTTGTCTCAATTATAAACTTTCCTGGCTGCAAAGAATAAAAAAAAAAAAAAAATAAAAAAAAAATAAATAAACACATACCAAAGAGACATAAAGAATATATATATATATATATATATATATATATAAAATTAAATTCATAAAAGCAAATTAAAATTATTTTATTTTATTTTTATATTAAAGACTAATTCTTTTTAAAAAATTGCTTTTATATTATGCATTTAAGGGATATTTTTCTAAATTTCTAACATTCTTAGGATCTTTTAACTTGAAAAGATGGAGAAAATGTCAGGAAGTTTAGATTTTCAGTGAATTGAGAAATATTCTTTCATATGAACTACAATAGAAAATAAGTCAGACTAAATCTTTCCAGCTTAATATAAGTAAAAAGGAAGTGGACTTGTTTTTATAAAATGTTTGATATCTGTTTTTTACCACCATCCAGGGCCTTATATGCCATCAACATAGCAATTGATTTCTTATTATGAAATTTATTTCTAGCTTCATTTAATGGAATCAAAAGTAAATGTCCAGAGTTCCAAACAAGGACACATATTCTAAAATTTAGTTTTCAGAAAAGAAGGGTTTCTAAAGAAATAATTATAATTGTATGGATGAGAGTCTATCTTTCAAAAACAATTATTTAGTCGTAACTAATTCAGACTATGATTACATTGTCATAAATTAAGAGAAGTCAAAGAGAGTGGCATCATTTGACAGTAAAAAGTCAAAATGACATACACCAATATGTGTAAGACTTAAGTAAAAATCTGCACCTTTGGCTGGAGGGGTGAAAGGAGGAAAAACGTTTGACTGTTACAGGAATTAAAAAAAAAAAAAAAAGGATTTGATAATTTAATCTTTGAATATTCAGAATTGAAAGATTTTATTTGTCTAACATCACAAGATGCTACAAAACGAAAGCATTAATCCAAGAACTGAAGTCCTGTTCTAAGTCTTGTCAGATCTAGACACTCTCATGCATTGTGTCCAATTCATTTAGAAACGATCAGCTATATACAACTGTTTTCCAAGATCAATATTTAGAAAATGGATTCAAGTAAATGAACCTTATCAGTCTTGAAGAGGACTCTCCTTTGTTGGATCTATTAGACTGGTGCTATAGAATCACAAAGAACTAACAAAAACCACATCACTTGAACAGCTAAAATGGATAGCACATGTAACTCACAAAGAAAATGACATAATCAAGATGTTGATATTTCACACTATCTTAAACAAAATGTTATTAGGTTGATGCAAAAATAATGACGTAATAATGTTGTTTTTTGACGTATTTTTTAATGTCAAAAACAACATTATTACGTCATTATTTTTGCACCAACCTAATAGAAAGAAAACTTCCATTAATACTAGCAAAAGCAATCTGAAAAAAATATTATAAGAGAAAGATTTTATAAATTTCAACTGGCAATAACACTAACTGTTCAGTCAATAAATGCCATTTGTTTCCTTGTGAGAAAATAGCTAATCTCACCATTATTATTGTTGGGATTGCTTTTCTATGGATGATATAGCCAAAGAAGGATGTAGAATGGATTGGCCAAAAGGTTGTTGTTTTTTTTTTTTTTTTTACAATGATGGTTCACCCTGTACAAAGCCCAAGAGCCACTCGAGGTAGAGGGTTAAAGAACAAGAGGTAAAAGTTACAGTTAACTCTAGACTTGAAGAGGTTAAGATTGTAGTGATCAGGGAAGCAAAGCAACAATTTGTAGGAAAAAGCTGCTCATGTGGAACTTACATTTCACCAATAGAATACAAAGGGAGTGAGGATGATTCGCTACAATGAGTGGCATGGCAGGTTTTAGTCATGAAGGTTAGAACTGGTAGAACTAAGGAATGTGGTTCATCTGAACACTTTCTATGGAAATAACAATAGAGCAGCAAGATGCTTGCAATGTTTTGTCTGAGAAAAAAGGGTTCTAATTCATTGTGCTAACAACACATAGAAGGAATTAGATTCTCCAAAGCTTGGAATGTTAATAACTAAGTTTCTGGCAATCAGCAAAATATAATTTCCCGTTTGTAGTCATTGTTAAATATAAATAAATGAATGAATGACAGAACTGCCCAATAAACAGCTTTGACAAAGAGACAATTACAAGAAAAAGAAGAGAGCAAGGCAAAAATTAATACAAAGCAAGCAAACCATATGTGCAAGGCAAATTATCAGTAATAAGGCAAAACAACAGTAGTATGGGAAAAAGTTCACAAACTAAGAATTGGGGTTGATACACAAAAGCAAATTCAGATGAATAAAAGCAGTGTCCTGACTTCAATGCAGGACAGACCGGGACTGAGTCAGTCAACACCAAGAACCGGCCTATTTTATTGGCTAAGAAGAAATCCCAGCATGCATTAGTGTGCTTCTGTCTATAAATTGGGAAGGGGAAAGTATTTTGCAATCATTCCAAGTAGTATTAGAACCAATATCCTTTTCAAAGACTAAATATCATTTTCTTATTTTCAAAAGGTGATTTTTGAGTTGTCAGGAAATAATTAAAAAAGTGAGGGCATTGGTTAGTTTCACATAATTCAACATAGAAAGTGAAATAACCTGATATCTCCACTGGTCTGACAGTAAACAACTGATCCAATCAAAGCCATGTGTAATGAAGCAAAAAAAAAAAAAAAAAAAAAAAAAGTATATATATATATATATATATATAAAAATAAGCAATAAACTATCATGAAAATCATATATTCTTGTTATTAACTAAAAACGTGATGAAAGATGGAGAAAGAAAGAAGAAACTGATTTTCATGTTTCAAGTGTTTGAAGAATGTATGCCCATTTCATGGCCTTAAGATAATATAAATACTGATTTTGGTTCTGTCTTGTAACACTGAGCAATGGATATGCTTAATTTCTTTTGCAGTATGCTGCCAACATCTAACATAGATGTGAGCATGTTAACTGAAGTCTATCTTTAAATTCTATAAACTTAAAGAATACAAAACTTAGTCACAAAATACCAATAACTTTTCACAAAAGGACATGTGTTTCTTTTGATAAAATAATGAAAAAGTCATTTAGCCAACCTGATTTTGAAACATAGGTAAGAAAGCATTAAATTCAAATTCATGGTTAATAACAAAAGAGAATAAATGTAAACAGGTCAAAATACTACAAGATGTTAGATTAGCAAATCAAGACAAGAGCAGATGAAAATTCTAAGAGTTCTGGTTAAATTAGAAAGGATAAAAGTCCAACTTTATGAAGACCAGAGTTTAATCGTAAAACAATATAACAAAGGTTGGCATAATGAACATTACAACAATCAAATATTTTTCCTACAAAATACTTTCCTAGATATCAAAGCAAAAAAAAAATAGGAGTAACTTAATTTTTCAATATCTCTTTTTTCCATATTAAATATACATAAGTTTTCTGCTATGTCTTTATTTCACTCAGAAATTCAAATCAATATATACAGTTGGACTAATGCTGTTATGGTCATGTTTCAGCTGTTGTAGCCTCCAATGTCTGTTGATCTGGGTAACCTTCATGGAATTTTGAACTGAACTCTTTATTCAATCTGCAAGAGTAGATTGTTCTTAATCCACTGTCTAAGGTTATCTCATCTAGGTTAATCGTTCAGCAATTGCTAGTTCTGTTTAAACTGAATTTATTCATACTACCCAGCTTAGGAATTGAACCTGCAATTATATGACCAAGACTGATAGAACAATATCCTGAGAGCAGAAAGGGTGAAATGTTGTCATTGTAACAACAAAAATTAGAACATCAGCTCAACTGTAAATAATGATAATTTTCATGATTAAATTAAGACAAAAATTCAAATCCATATATTTTATATTAACTGTGGAAATTAAGATATCACTTAATTTGTTTCTTTTCCTTTAGATATGTTAAATGTAATAAATGTTAAATGTAATAAATGTTAAATGTAATAAAACTAAACCATATCTTTATTATTCAAGTAAAAATAAGTGGTCAAATATTTCTCCAAAATTATAAACTTAATTACTTTTACTGATTTTCATTCATTTGTTCTCAATAATTGCACTAAGAGCCAAGAAAAAAGAAAAATTTTCTGCTTAATATATTTATATTTTATTGTCTTCAATTAGAGGCAGAATTGCAAGATTTTTCCAGAAACAAATTTTTATGATTTCAGAAACTTTATCTACTTTTATTTATATGTTAAAAAACATTGTCTATCGTAAGCAATTCTTAAATGCAACAAGTGCTTCTTAAATTCATACACGTACATACACAAATCTGAAATTCATTCTTAAAAGAAAAATATCAGAGTGAACAAAATTATAGAATAATAAAAATTTAGTTTTCTAATATTAAATCCATTAAATAAATGTTTATTTCTTATAAAACTCAGCTGGGAGTGTGAAACCAGAACACCGAAGCCTACTCAGGTAAAGACTTCCAAACCAGCCATGATAAATCATTACTGTCTATGATAGAATAGGACGTTCAATACAAGTGACTAAAATAATAAATTAAAAGATAAATAAAATGATTCTAAATGCATGATACATTTAGAAAACAGTAGAAGTGTTGCATTATGACAATAACACAAAAGAGGCTTCACAACAATACATTTAACCTTTTATGGTTGGAAGAACCCTGTAAGTTCCACATGCCTGAACGTACCCACAATCCTGAAGCATTGTATTTCAATACACAACATTAACACTGGTCACATGATCAACTAGAGGCACTGGAAATTCCAACTTTTACAATGTTGTAGATTTCCAAAACCATATCTCATAACAAGTAAGAGGTGAAATTTGGTATAATTTGGAAGAGAAATCAATTTATTTTCACTGTCTATATTTCTGAGATGAGGTATTAAGAACACTATTTACATTATTCAGACTATTGTCCTCATCTTTGTTGCCATATTTATCACGTTTCAGCTCAAGGACACATGGCACAGTGGATAAAGGCATTGGTTACATCCAGTGACAGGTCCCAAACAATGTGAGTTCAATACCTGGTTAAGGCAGTGGAGAACTTGGAGAGGGAAATTAACAGGAGATAGCTGATAACTGACATCCATTAAAAACATGGTACGTGGAACTAGAACAGTCTACCCCAGTGAGTGAAATAAAGGGTTCAATTTGACATTCCAACCACCTGAAGAAGGCTGGAGCGTACAACTGCCAAAACGTTGTAATAAATGTGGCAATAAAGATGAGGATAATTTATTTTCAAATAAATGTAATACATAATTTTCAACAAGTTTTGATTGATTTGTTCATTTCCTACAGTTTATCAAACCTTTGCAGGTTATTTAAATCCAGAAAATATTTTTAGAGTGTAAGAAATTTTTTTGAGATAATAGTTTAGTAATACAAGTCTTAGTAATTAACCCATAGCTGGTGGGAGAAAAGGTGGATGCATACCTTTCCGAAGAATATTTTTGTGTAAGTGAATATAATGAACTCAACTGTAATTGGAACTCGGCTCTCCAATCAACAAGTCCAAGCCATTATCCATTACACCACCTGCACATCCAAGCTTAAAGCACATGGTAAACGATTTTTGAGATATATCAATTTAATTGAACTATTTCATATATATCACATGGAGGTTTCTGGCCATTTAGGAATAAAAACCTAATTATAAGCTTAGTTCCTCAATATCTGAAAAAAAAACAAAAAAAACAACCACACCAAAAAACAGTACCCTCCCAATTATACTAATGGGAGGATAAATGCTCTAATGCCTACAGCAAAAGTCAATGAAGCTGAGAAATTTCTGAACTTTTACCCTTGTTTGGAAGTGAATAAATACAACCTTTGGCCAAAATGCTTTATATTGAAATTTTAACACTAGAATCCTCACTGTGTGACAAACACTTGCGCCATCCTTAATGGATTGGACAGTACAAATATAAAAAACAAAAAAATGTCTTGAAATATTTCCTTTTTAAAGGCAGACAAATAAATGCCACATATACTTGTAACAAATCTTTTCTTCAGAAAGAAATTTTGTTTCTTTATAATAAAGATATTTTAATAAAAATAAGAACAGTAAATTAAAACATTTCTGTGATATTCAAAAGAATATTTATACTTATCAAAATTTATAAATATTTTGTATCTACTAATAATTGAAAATGTTACTTTTATAAATATCATTTTAAATTTTGAGAGCAGACTCATTATTAACCCAGGTGTCATAATACATAACAAGGTGTGTGACTTTTTCTTTACATTTCCTTGTTACTCTGGTTGTAACTTCTGTTACACTAAGGCAAAGAGCTATATAAAATTAACAAGTGAATCCTGACCCAATTCAAATGACTGACATAAATATAAACAAGTGACATATCCATTACACTAATTTTCTAGCCACCTGTATATTTAAACAGCATGGTAAAATTAACGTGCAAATACTAAGTTAGCCAGTGGGCTTAGATACAACACTGATCCTATATAAAGCACATAGATACTACTTAAAGCAGAAGTGCTGATCTATGCATAAATAGAAGTATCAGTTTTACAGGTACTATACAAATGTTAGAATAATAATTTCATACTTTAGGAGACTAGTAGAATACTAGTCTCCTAAAGTATAAAACTATTATTCTGCAACTTTTATGACAACTTTTAGATTTGCTTGAATACAAAAGGTATGACTATATTTGTACTAATTTAATGACAATAATACCTTTATCATCTGAAAAGGCATCTTTTTCAAAACTCCTGAGAAAATTAATCCAAACCTATTTTTATATATATGCCAACAATTTTGTTGATTTTGCTAATAGTAGCTGATTCATTGTTAATATTTACCTAATGTAGCAGCAGATGTTACATGTTTGGTGAAGAAGTTGATTATTCAACATATCACAATATAAACATGATTTTTTTTTTAAGAGTGAGTCTTGTTTATTTAGTCAGCCTATTTATGTGCTTGAAGCAGTTCATAAGTCTGCAGATTTATATATATGTACAAAAAGGATTATAATACAAGTCAAAACACAAATTTGAAAAGAAAATTGACTGGTTTGAGCTTGTATCTCTTAAAGCACATGACCAACATATTTACAGGTCCAGTAAACCAAATGTTTTCAAAACGACTTATTTTTTAACCTGAAATCATTTTTGTAACCTTTCAGTGGAAATGGCACAAAGAAACTCCCAGTGTTTTGTTTAATGGCAAGGCAGACAAACCGTTCTCTAAAAATGATAGAATGAGAAATGAATGTCTGTCAAATTCTCAAGCATTATTCTAATTAATTGGACAGTTACAGATGCCAACGTCTGAACTTCTTGGCATAATTCCTTGTTTGCTTGAAAGTTTTTCTATTATTAAAGATTCCCTCCCTACAAAAAAGTTAGATTTAATATGATTAAAAGCAACTTAAAACAAAGATTTCTACATTAAGAACAGAAAATTTATATTTTCAAATTAAATGTAGCAATTTATTTTTTTTTAACTTTATTTATCATTTGATCAAAAATGAAAAAAAAAATGAATTTTATAAAATAAAAGTATTTCTATGAAATGAAAACAAATTAACTGGAATTGATTATGATACTGGATAGAGTCATGCTGAAATAAGAACACAAAATTAAGGTGAAAGGCTTTGCATTTATACAAGTGAAGACAACATTTTGTGAGAGAAGAAAAGCTTAAGAGTAGGTAAGACATAACAGAAACAATATATCAATAAAATACACAAAAATTAGTCGAAACAACAAATATACATGCATGTGTGAGAGACGGAGAGAGATATGCATACAATTATAAGAATGTCAAACAAAGTTACAGCTTTGTATGAAACTTGAATGCAAATTCCATTATCACAAGAACTTGCTATGTCAAGCTGCAATGTCTTTACCATCTTAGCCACAAAAGCTGTTTACAGATGGAATTAATTTCTCTACACTTCTCTTTACCACATAATACACAAATACATCTATAAACATAATGCAAATATACTCTGGTAATTCTAGTGCCTAATGATGGACAAAGAAATATTTACATATTTTTCAGTAAAATCTTTATCTGTTTCTTGACAAGAACTTAATCCAACGTCTTAGTGAGTGAAGATTAGAGTAAAAATTTTAAATAAGCAGACTTATTAATCCACGCTTGTACATACACACACATCTCTATCAGTTTATTAAGTTCATGCAAAAAAATATACAAAGAATCTAAACTAACTGTAGCACATGTATTTTCTGTGTTCTTGTGCATTAAAAACAAAAACAAAAAAAAAAAAAACCTTGGTTTCATGTATATATGTTTTTATAAACCAGCTCTCAATTTGTGTGTGTGTGAAATAACTGAAAAACTAACAAAATTGAAGTGTTTACATCTGCAGAGAAAAATAATAAACAAAAAGAGTTGAATAGTTATTTTATTCTCAACTTAAAGCCTTTTTGTCTTTGAATTTAAGTAACAGCCAAATAAATTTTTTTATATGCAATGAACTCACCACCAGATAGTCTAATTACATTTGAGTTTCATATATTAGGTTGGTGCAAAAATAATGTCGTTTTTTGACATAAAAGTATGTCAAAAAACGACATTATTTTTGCACCAACCTAATAGATAGGTCAGGATGATTATTCTTATTTGGAGGAAAATCCATCCATGACATTCTTATCCCAACCAACTCTCTTATTAAATATTGAAATGTTTTGCACTGGAATGCTAGCAGCCAGCCTACATTAAGGGGTTGTAGGAATTTTCCTTAATACTTGATAAAAGGTATGATTAGAATAATGACATTACTAGTAGATTTTTTCTACAAAATAGAACAACTGCCCTAGCTGGTCTATTTGAAACTCAGTTAGTATCAGAGTAGACATACTCCTATTGAGTAAATATAAAATTACTTTTAAGTAACATGTACACAAAATTTAGGAATACCTTTACCTGAAAATTAAGTAAAAATTTATATTAAAATTAATTTATTAGAGCAAAGTGTCTACAAGAGGATATTGAAAAGTTCTTGGTCTGAGATGTCCTTAAGAGAGAAAAACAGAAAGAAAACAAAATACTTAATCAGATTTTGGGTAGTTAGTTGGGCTGAGAACCAAGAAAATAAGTGAAAAAATTAAAAACTTGGGCCAATGACACTGCTAGAAGACATCTCAAAGATGGTATTTACTGATGTCATCACTGAAGGGGGAGATTCTTAAATATTTTTCAGAGAATCAATTAAGTAGTATAATTAAAATTCAAACCAATCACAAAGCAGATTGTTGACTGTATGTCTGTACATAAGATTTCAATTTTCTTTCGTTCTCTAAGACATAGTGAAACAGGTATTATTTGAAACCTGTTAAATTATAATTGTTATTCTAATTATTTATAATTTGTTAGATGCTAGATGAGCTACATCCAATTTTTCACAGTCAATAAAAGAACTAAAATTTTTAACATTTTTTTTTTTACTTTATCCCTATTTGAAACTAAATATGAACCTTTTTTTTTTTTTTTTTAAATTTACAGTAAAATTCCAAGTATCTTATGGGAGAAAATCCTGTTTTCATCTTGAATATCCTAAGTGGCTTGAAATCTTCACATCTGTTGCTTTTTATCACAATGTTTAAGAAAGCCGTGTTCAGCTGGCATGCTCCATATGGTTGGTAAGATGCTCTTTTTCAAAAAAATAAATAAATGAAAAAAAAAAAAAGAGAGAGAAAGTGTCCAAATATTATACTGTAGCCAATGTGGACATATTTCACATCTGGTAGATCTCAATCCAGTTCTCTTAGTGAAAGTGAATGCCAGAAGAGTTCATAAATGATGAGATATTTTTTCTGTCTGTGTATTTATCATGTTATAGATATTTAGAAGAGATCCAGAATTGTGTCTGTAGACAGGAAAACCTAACTAAAAATGTGGAAACAACAAATATTAACAAAATTCTTTAAATTATGTTAATATTGGTTCACTTTTTTTAATTTGTGATGGGTCACAATAATGGAAAACTTTTTCAAAATGGACAGGTAAAGTTTTGAATTTATTCTTTATTTTGTGTCATTTTTAATTGGCTACAAAGTCCAGCATTACCATTACTACTGAAGCAACTTGAATCCTCACTGTGTGACAAACACTTGCACCATCATAAACTAAGCATAATAAATATCACCAAAGCATTTTGAAGAACAATGACTAGCAAGTTAATCTTAAATACCAATATTACTTTAAAGAGTTCTAGCCTCACTGGGTATCCCACACTAGTGGCTAATGTCAATCTTAACTAAGCTTAGGTAAATATCTCCAACATTACAACTGACAAAAATATTAAAACTAATTAAAATCTAATCTTTATGATGATTTAGAAAAGATAATGCATAAATTCAGACATAGAAAATGTCTATCCTTTTTAATAAAACTTGCTTAAAATAACAATTGCTGTGTTATTAAAAGTAAAAAAAAAAAACAAAAAAACAACAACAATAAAAACAACTCATGGATGTGTGTTAGGAAAAATATGTCTTAGAATTAGATATCAGCCACTGAATTTGTAAATTGAAGTGCTCAATCCTGTCACAAAACTGAATCAATGCAGCAGTATCTTTATAAGCTGAACCAAAATTCTTTAAGTAAAACTGCTTTTGGGATAAAGAGAAAGTCACCAGAAAGTTTCCATGATTTTATAAATGCTGAGTATAAGTTAGTTGACAGAATGGTAGCTGTGAGGTCCTTGATCAATACCTGTAATATATAACATGGTAAGGTTTGTTAAACGAGCTTACAGAATTTAAAGAGATATTTAGCCCATTTAAAAGTTGGCAAGTAGAAACCTTGCAATTCAAAAATAAATGCAAGTTTAGTTTAGGTTTTGGATACAAACAGTTGTATTGACCAGGTTGAAAATGCTTAAATTTAATGAACAGCAAAAATATTGATTGCTTAATTAACATACTTAATATACCATCTAAATACATCTTAATGGTGGAATTTGTTGAGCATCTTGCAAACAATCAGCTCATTTAGTGAATTCAATCCTTATTGTGTCCCCCCCATTATAGTGATCTAGTGTTAGACTAAGTTAGACTTAGAAAATATTTAACAAGGTTTCATTTATACTATTTTATCATTCGCTTTGAATTTCATGTAGCTTCTTAAACTTAATAAATATTACTTTATAGCCCTTCAGTGCCAAAACAAAAGCCCCAGACAAAACCTACTTCAAATTCTAAGTGTTATTTAATCTATTCATGCAATAATACCATTTTGGTTTGTCCATACTTTTCATTTAAATATTAATATTAAAATTGTTATATTTAAAATTATAATTTGGAAGCCTTTTTAGTAAAATTTAATAAAAGGGCTATGATATTAATTTTGCTCCTAAAGATGCTTGACAGTCTATTAATTCATAGTCAATGCTATATAGGAGTTACAATTTTTGAAGCTATTATTAGATAAACAATTTTATTTAAACTGGTATCTTCATCATAGTGGTTATAATCACAATGTTGTATCTTACCTGACATTACTTAGTAAATTTTGAACTGAACCCTTTTAATAATTCTACTATTCATACTAGAAGATATGTATTAGTTAATTCATTCATGTAAATTTTTACAATGAACCAGAATATGATTGATTCAGAACCACCAAGTATCTCATTCATTTAAGTAACATGTATATTGATTGCACCATAGTATTTGGAGCCTTAAATCTGTTCTTAAAAAAAAAAAAAAAAAAAAAAAAAAAAAAAAAATCAAATTATTCCATATGTTGTCAGACATCACAAGGCTAAATTAATTAGGAAAAATTATTGCAATTCCTGGCATCAAAGAGAATTCATAATATCAGAAATTTAGACAGAAATGTTTAGAACCTAGTATTTTATTTACATGCGGATCCAAAAGTCCAATTTATAAGATTGAATTTAAGTTTCACCTCCTGCATTTAATTTACATTTCAAATAACTTGAAACTTGGTATAAAAACTATTTTAACTACAAGATAAACATTTTCAAATCTAAAAGATTAAATTTAATTAGGTGGAATGGGGAACAAAAGACAAGAAATGAAGACAATAAAGAAATTTAAAAAAAAAAAAAATCAATGCAAAACAAATAAATCTACAAATAAAACTTGAGACAAATATTTTATCTTAGTGGACAGAAAAAAAAAAAAATGAATTTTCATAATTATTTTAATCATTTTAAAATGTCTTTGAAGCTGGTATTTTTTGTGGATTTTACACATACTCATATATACATCTACAAATAACTGATATATAGCTATACAACCGATAGTCATGTGCTTAAAGTTTTCATAAGATAATGACCATGAGAAAATCTAGTCTATTTTCCTTTTTCAAGGTAAAAACATCACCAGTAACACAGTATTTCAGCAGTAGGTATTTACCTGCCATGTCTTTCTAAAGGTGGAAATCCCACAAATATGTGAGATTCATGACAAAAATTACTCTGCTTCCTCACTACTTCCACTATGAATACTCCAAACAAGGATTAATTTTGGCCCTATCCCTTTAAGTATCACAAACTGAGCTAATATACATATAAACCTGGCCACAAACAACCAAGACCTCAATATGACCAGATTTTGTTGGTTAATTTTAAGATGATTGCTATAACATAACAGTTTCTGCCAAGTTTTGAAGTGCTATAACTGATTTTATCTTCAGAGTTCCTCTTGTCTTAAAGAACTTCAAAGGTTATGCTATCTAGCTCCCTGATGGTTGGATATAATGCATAGTTAGCTTAACATGGGATGTCTATACATGTACATATGAGCTATAGACAAAAAGATTTTCTAGTCTCAATAAACTACTGTCATGATGGCATTGGTATCCACCAACCATCTCTTTAGTGAAATGAGGGAGGTGATGCCACAGGGTTAAAATCGCCAATGTTAGGCATTCAACATTATCAAACTGCCCAAAAGCAGAAATATAGTAAAGAGGAGAAAAACAGATACTATACTACAAAGGCCAGGTAAAGTAGCAACCTGAGCTTCACATCAGGTCAGATTTCCAACAAAAAATATGAAATGCACTTTGAAATCAAATGACTTGCCAATTTACATTGTCACCAAATGACATTGAGTTATATACAGAATGCTCTTACCGAAAACCTTATTTCACTACTGATGTTTGTTTTTTTTTATATCACAGTTTGCAAATATAAAAATGAATGGTTAAGACAAAAAAAGGGCATTATTATGACAATGTTTTAAACAAAGTATGTTTTACATTTATTTTCTTTCTTAGAAACAAGTACTTGTTAAATGGTGCTGATCTCAGAAGTCATTGAAATTTAGTTTGACCTTCACTAAGCATTCCAGAAATTTGACTATGCTAAATGTGTCACAACTCCATCTAAGCCAATAAGTTTTTAAAAGATGATGTTGTATATGTAAAACAATGAAAAACAAACCATGAGAAATGATTTTAGTTTTTTTCACCATTTACTAAGTTTAAAAAAATATTGGCTAGTCCATTTATCTGACAAATTTCAGTTACAACTTCAATAAGACTTAGCTAATTTACTCATTCTTATTAATAGTGTTAATAAAATGTTTATAGTAGAAAAATGTTTTCACTAAATTTGGTAATCTCAACTTTTAATTATAATTTTTATTTTATATATTCACCAGAAAATTCAATAACTATATCTAAACAAATCTTTTATCTTTTTTTTGTTTTCATCCAGGAAACCTCTCCTAAAATTTCAGAAAAAAAAAATTTTTTTAAATAAAAATTACATGCATGTTTAACACATTTATTTTATCTAGTTCAAATATTACTGAAAATATAAATAGCTGAAAAATGTCAGTAATAAATGGACCACAAAGTATAATAATTAGAAAATGATTGAATTAAAATTTGAAATTTTCATTATGTACAAGAGTTTAGTAGAAAGGTTATCTTCAATACCTCAAAATGTTTAAATAATGCAAGATTCTAATAATCTAATCTATTTTCCTTTTTGTTTTTTTGACAAATATATAACAATGTTCAATTATGTTACACAAACCTGACAGAAATTACTTTTAAATTGTTTGGGGGAGATTTTTTGCTGTAAAATTCTGCAAAATTTAAATATAAAAGGCAAACATTTAACAAATCATTCACCCATAGTCTTTTTTTTTTTTTTTTTTTTTTTTTAAAACACTGCAAACAAAGTGGATGCTTGATGCTGCTCTGTCATTTTGATTTCATGTTTAAAAGAAATCTATTGTTTCAGCAAACAGTTGTGTACACTTTAAGATTCATTTAGAAAAATAAAATAACTGAAACAAATATTCTGAGAGGAGAGTGAACTGGGTTTGTCATGCATGGCTATCAGGTGTTATGAATCATGTGCCTGTAGATAAGGAAACAAAATTCACACTGGTTTCAAACTGATCTATTATAGATCAGTAAGAAATGACTTTAAGAAATGTTGAAAGAAAGACGGAAGGAGGGGGAGGGAAGAAAGAGAAAGAAAGAAAGAAAGAAAAAAGTGCAGCTGATCCCAAACACTGAAGAGTCTTGATGTTGCTTATAAAATCCAATATGGGATTAACTTGTAAACTGATTCCCCCTTTTCTAATGAACATACTTGAAAAATAATTCTCTATGCCTAACCCCCTCGACTAAGAACAATATATAGCATTATAAGTGTCCAAGGCTTTTTAAGCTAAAACCTTGTCCAATGCAAAATTGGATCTCAGCTTCAGTTTGGGCTGACAAAAATCACAGCCACAAGTTGTACTACTTGGCTCTTAATTTTATATTACTTATATTGCCTTTTTACATTTAACTATGTTTCCAACCACTTTCTGAAACCAAAATGGACAGTAATAAATTCCCGCCCTTTTAAACAATGTTTGCATTTCATAGTCTTAATTTCAACAATCAAAATCTGACTTGTAGAACTCTGCAAATGAACACCAACTTAAATATTGTCCTTTTCCTGCATTAATAAACTATTTTTATGAAAAAGAAAAAAAAAAGCAGTATTTCTAAATTAAAAATTTGTACTTATTAGAATTTTGTTATTCAGAATGAATATTAATTGCAAGTTTTTCCATTTCAACGTCTTTGGGTGATAAGTCTGCTAAGGACAGCCTTTTAATGACTTAACTCATTCCTTTCTAGATTTCTCTTTTAGATCTCTGTTTAAAAAAAAAATAATTTAGCATAATCACTAAACCCAAGACTCTCCTTTAGGGAATTACCACCCTTGGACAACTGAAGAAGAAATGGCTAATTTTGCAAAGATTATAGAGTTTCTTTAAAATATTGCACATTTTTATGAAAACTGTCTTCAAAAGTAGAGTAATCAGATTGTTAGCTGCTTGTTTTTGCTTTAAATCAATCTTTGATTTTAAGCAACTAACAGCAATCAGTTACAAATTAAGACAATAGGAACTTCTGACTCAAAGGAAAAGCATTCAGTCTGAATAAATAAAACAAGTCATAAATTTATGAAGATTTGATTTTAAAAGGTTATCGTAAACTAATTATAACCTAGTGGATATTTCCAACTAACTGAAACATTCAAAATATCTTTCCAGGCTTCCTTGGGATCAACAGCTAAGAGAAATCTTCCTCAAGCAACAATAAGTCAAACAAAATTGCTTATAACCGCAAAGTGTCTTTATTTTCTACACAAGGAATCTTATTAAGATCCTAGAAGTTCATTCAAACTAATCTACTCATCTTTGTTGTTTTTTTATTCAATATTGTTTCATCAATTTTCACGTTTTCCAGGGCATATAGAAATTATCATCAAACTCAAATCAGGGAGTAATGATTACAAATAGAAATAAAAGAAAAAAAAAAAAAAAAAAAGGCAGAACCCAGACAAGAAAGTTGAGTAGATTAGGCTGAAGAAATTTCCAAGAGCTTAAAATTGATGGAGACATTACAAAACACATGAGCAAATTTACTGATAAACGATTACCTCTGGATATTAAGAGGAGTGGTATCTACCAAAATTGAGCTTTGCAAATGATTGCATACTGTTCATCCCATTTCAGTGTGTTTGTTGACTGCTTATGGCAAATATACCAATCACATACCCCTTACATTGCAACTTTTCATTTTTTTTTTTTTTTAAATCCCTTGGACAAAGATTGGCTAAGAGGTCAGGATTTACAACCAAAGGGTTAATGGCAGGATTTTTTTTCAAGTCTTCTCAGTCTTCAATATTTATGAGAAAAAAATATTTACATGTAAGATTTGATTTTCACTATGAAATCAATGCTATTAGATTATGTCATTAAATTCTATATATATATACATACTTATAGAAAACACAAAGTTTTTAAAATTGGTGTTAGATGGCATTTTCAAATTGTCTGGAAAGTGCCCAATAAGAATTTTATTTAACTAAAAAAAGACTGCATGTAATTTAAGTCAGAGAGTGAGGACTTTTATTGCATTTTTTTTCTAAACAAAAAGAATGCATCTATCACTTGTCTTTTTATCTAACTTTACAATGTTCAATTTCCTGACCAAAAGGTTGTTGAGGATAAAGACAAACTCACTGCTTAACAGTAAACAATCTGATAGTAGTATTTTTTTTTATTGTAATAAATCAATATGTGTGTGTGTGTGTGTGTGTGTGAATCTTTAGGGATGAGTAGTTCCTATTTACAGTCAAACTAATGTCCTCCTCTTTGTTTTTATTATCACAATGGTTACCTGGATTGACAAACACCTGAAGTAGGCCGGAGGGTACAATGGCTGAAACGTTGTGAGACTAAAAACAAAGATGAGGACATTAGTCTGACAGTAAATAATGTAAATAAATCACTTTTTGTCTGAATTTTAAACAATTCATCACCATTACTCAGTGATTGTTTTAGGACTAATAATGTCTTTGTTTTTATCACAATGTTTCAGCTCAATAATCAATAGTAAAATACATCATGTTAGCAGTATAGTAAGATTTAGTAAAATAAATGACTGGCCATTTACACTGCAAGAGTTGACAAGTGTTTTCAAAGTTTTAATGAAATCAAAAACAAAACAGAAGTGAGGGTTAGTGAAAAGTTTGAAGAGATTTGGCTACAAGTGAGCATTTTTTTTTTTTGAGAACTCCCAATCCTTTTTTTTCACTAACTTATCATTAATTCATTCTTATATATATATATATATATATATATATATATATTATATATATATATATATATATATAGTTATTTTGCTATTATTTTAATTAAACAGAATTTAATATTTTTATTGGATAATAAGTTTGCTATAATTTATTTTAAAAGCTCTTTTCATCATCATCAGTGTTCATTTTCGTTCAAGATTAACTTAGAATCAGTCAATCTTCCTGTAATTTATTGAAATGAAAGTCACGGGTTTTAAATGTCACATGAGGATGATAAGAAAAGATAGCAATCAAAATATAGGTATTGTTATATTAAGTATAAATTACATGACATCAAACAATAAATGCAGCCCAGTTGTAAGAGAAGTGGGCTATAAAAAAAAAAAATATTAAAAAAATCAGAATATAGATATTCCTATAGCTGATGTCAGGAAGGTGAAGCTCATTTTGTACATTTCACTTTGATAAAATTAGAAAACCAGAGCAAGTGAGACTCTGAGAACAGCACCTACAAAGTAACAAGCAGTGGCAACAAACTGCTTCAAGAGGAAAGGGGGCACTTTTTGGAAAAATGACCCTTCAAATGTATTTTAAGCAGCTTAAAATCCTTGGACATACCCAAATGGTTGACAGAATACCCTGTCAGACCAACAGAAAAAAAAGTGAGTTAAATGCTACAGCTCTTCTGGCAGACAATGATTTTGAAACCAGACGAACTTAAAAAAGTATCTACAGACAAATCTTTCACACTTCAAGATCAAAAGGAGTCAAAATGAAAACCAATAATCTTTTAGAGTTACATATTAATAAACATGTTGGTCTTGACAGGGTGGTACTCCATGGACTCATCTTAGTTCTTTGTAGGGTTGTATTAAAAATAATAAAAAACCTAATGAAAGCAACAACACTACATGATCAACCGTCAATCAACACAATCAACCATTACCATTGTAGAGAGAGAAATAAAAAATGTTGTTAGTCAAGTAACAAAACTGCCTCCAGTAATACAGAAAATTTGGCCCAAGAAAAGGGACATCTGAAGAATATTCTATTTCACTGCTGATAATTCTTTGCTTAAATTTCAACACAATATTTACGCAATCAGTTAAACATAAGTCTCAGTTTTTGCAATGAATTCCTTGACAAAGAGCAACTGAGATAACAGTAGACTTTCTAAGTAGAAGCTTTAAAGGAGGCAAATCTTTATTATTTGAAAACCAAGCTAAGAATTTATATTCACATTAACAAATTTTAAAGTTCAATGCTTTCACCATTCTGAAGTTTTTAAGCTGAACTGAAAAGTTATTTTTTTTTTTTTTTTTACATTTCTCAGTAAAAGTTTAATGTTAGTGATTCATTTACTTTCAAGTAGCACACATTATATATATATATATATATATATATATATATATATATACACACACACACACACACACACACACATACATACACACAAGTAATTAAAATTAATTTGATAAAACTTGTAACAAATAAAGCAGAATTAAAAAGAAAAAAAAAAAAAAAAAAAAGAGTGAGAAAAGCAGTGAATATAAAATTCTTTTTATATGTTGCAAATGTTTAAGGAAAAAACTTTTAAAACCAAACTATGCCCTTAAACATTTGACAAGGTAAAATTGTAAGTGATTTAAGAAAAAAAATCTTCTTTCATCTTAAAAATTTCTTAAAGGAATATAAATAATTTATGGTTTGTTAAAGTGGCAGTAAATATGGCTTCTTAAAAACTGAATGTTAAACTACAGAATCTCTAAAACCATTTTTTTCTGCAAATCTAGAAACATTGGTCTCAAGTAATGAGCTATATTATTGCCTGGCTGTGACCAAGTCACTTGGTTAAAAGAGAAAAATCTACAAACATTCCTTATTAAGAAAAACATTTTGGAATGATTTAAGTAAAGGCCTTTTATATAAATTTAATTAAAAGGAAATTAGAAAAAAAAAAAAAAAAAAAAAAAAAAAATCATATTTTTATATATATATATATATATATATATATATATATATATATATAAAACAAAACATCATCCTCCTTATCATCATTTATAAGCTTTTCTAAACATTATTTTACTCCTTACCCAACCCAATTTAGATTTAATATTACATTAGGTATAAATGCTGATAGCCAGCAGCATTTGAGCAAACATTAGACCTCCAGATACCTCAATAGACTTTTTTTTTTAATATTTTCATATACCCTCAAATAAAGTAATTAAATTGATGTCATATTTTGTACCCTCTAAAAATAGGAATTTTTATCAAATTTATCAATATCAAACTGGCTTGGGCTAAAGTTCATGTTTTGATTTGTTCATTCTCAAATTATCAGGTTACATGGCACATGTGGTTAACTCCACTAATTTCATCTAGAATAATTACGGAAATGTATGTTCATGGAATATGTGTGTGTGTCAATGCCAGATGCAAAAATGGCAGACATTAAACAAATACACTTGCCAATTTCCTATCTCCATGTTACTTGATATTTAGAGAACACGAATAAAAAAAAAAAAAAAAAAAAAAAAAAAAAAAAATCAGAATCATAAATAAAATAATTCCAGCAAATCTAATAGCATCATCACATTTACCTGACACTTATACAAATAGCATCCTGGGAAATAGAAAATCTTACCCCTCCAAACACCATTTAACAATATAAACTCCAATATACTAAATTAGTTAGTAACAATTAAAAACAATTATTAACTCAACATTTATTTGGATAAAGGTATTAAAGCATTTGCTAATTGGTAAAAATCATTGTTGACTTTAGAAAATTGTCTCAGAAATTTATAAAAAGAAAAAATGATTCAATTTCATTTAAATTGTAATTTACATAAGAGTAGTTAAAAATAGAGAATAGAATTCTAATCACATTTTGTGTTAATGCAGTAAGAAAATTTGAATAAAGTTGACTAATTTTTCACATTAAATAAGCTCTTGTATAAAACGTTTTTCTATAAAACAAGGTTAAGCAAAAAAGGTGGTCAAAAAAGACACAAGGAGAAAATATTGTTTTGTTAAATAAAAAGTAGCACAGTAGCAGCACAAAAAAAAAAAAAAAAAATTATGTCACTATTGATTTTTGCGATCTGAATAATTGACAGTTCTTTCAAATAATATTGAAGCAGGAAGGTATGTGATGAATGGAAGGAATGCAGTTGAAATGCCAAAATAAGACAATCAAGTTTTGATTTAATAAACAATAGATAGAAGCAATGTTGAGGTATGTAATATTTCTGATGATCATAAATCTTTCTGATAATCACAAATATTATGACAAAGCCATGCGAAAGAGAAAGAAAAGAGGAGAGAGAAAGAAAAGAAGAGGACAATTCAAAGCAACAATAAAATCAGTTTTTTTTTTATAAGGCTCAACTATTTATGCTTACAAAATGATTTTGCAACAATTTTGTTGTATTTAAGCAAATAACGAGCACTTGACTGTTTCTGAAGTTCATTTTATTCATCCTCTTGTTTGATATGTAGAGATTTTCTGAGATTCAGCAGTGGTAAATTATATTTCTAAAGACAGAGGAGGGACAAGAAACAAAAAAAAAAAAAAAAAAAAAAAAAAAATTACAAAGAAATTCCACGAGAATAAAGAAAATGAAACTGGTTTTGTAGTCTGCAAGCAGCTGTGTGAGTTTGCATTGCATTTCACACTTTATAAAAACTGTCTGATATTGGCTTCTTTGCCAAAGTTTTGGGCTAACAAAGAAGAGGATGAAGATGGACAGTTGACAAACTCAGAAACGTAAGTACCTACTGCACATCTGAGATGGCAAAATAAATTGTGCCCTTCATTCATCACAAAATTTCCTGTTGTTGTACAGAGAAAAAGAAACAAAAAGCTCCTTTTCTTTATTTATAATTGTAACAATTGGTTTGGGAGGAATTGATACAGATTTGCAATAGATGGTAGCAACTTCATCCAGAAAGAAGAGGAGGTAGTGAAAAAGAAATACATTCAGCAAAAGAGTGGAAAACAAGAAAATGAAAGAAAGAGAAAAAGAGTGATTGGATTTTTAATTCATGTCTCTAAAAGTGTACAGAAATACTTCTGAGAAATTGCCATTTATTCTAACAAAAATTAAAAAAAAAAAAAGAAAAAAAAAGAAGAAAAAAAAAAAAAAAAAAGAAAAAAAAAAAAGAATTTTAAAAAAATTATGAAGATCCATGAAACCAGGCAAAATTTGAAATTTGTAAGCATAAGAATTTTGTTATATACAAATAGCCACTTGGAATTATTTAAGCTATTGTCTAATTTTTATTTTTTTAAGATAATTCTTAGAGCAATTTTTTTTTTATTTAATAATTTGAAGACTAAAAATTAAAGATATAAGCAGGAAACCAATGAATTCTATTTTTCTTTCTTTTGTCAAAAATGTTTGATGATTCTAATGATGCCTTTAGAAATTAAATTTTTAATTATTAAAAAAAATATAAGCAGATCAGAAAGGCTAATAGCAAAGCTGTAAGTTTGAGAGTTGCAGCAAGTGTAGTCAAACTGATTTTAAAACACTGTTGTGAACTTATTGCTTGGTGCAAGCTATCAATAAAATTAGTTTCAAAACAACAGAAAAAGAGAAAAATATCAAAACTAAATGCAGCAATTCATTGGGATTGTGGCATTTCAAACCCTTTCATGACTAAGCTAGCCAGCTTCTAGCCAGGCAATAATGGTTTGGGCTTTAGTTTTGTTGCTTTTTAAATTAATGATTTAATTAACAGTAAACAATTGATAGGGAAGGGTCATTGCTCTCTTCACACATCAAGCTTGTACTGAAACAGCCAAAAGTACTTACATACACTGTCACACAACCAAAACTAGTATTTATAAGATGAAAACGAATATATTGTATCAGTTTCATGAGCACCAGATATAGCACCAAAAACTAGATCATATATAAAGGAATAGGGAGCAAAAATTATTTCGTTTTTTTTTTCTCTTATTAAGAAAAAAATAGCAAGAAACCAGAAAATATAGAGGTCAAATAACAATTAATCACACATGTATTTTGCAAGACGACATAAACTGCATGTTATCTTTATACAGTCATTTCAGAGTAACATTAACAGTCAAGTAAATATAACTGAAGGTTAATAATATTATGTTAATGAATTTTCATGAAATATAAACATTTAGAGCAAAAATTTATGAAAATCATATTTTAAGCAGTAACTAAGTTCTATAGAAGAAAAAAATAAAAAAAATAAAAATAAATCAATGAAAAATTCTAAAATATAAACCAATCCCAGATCCTCAATCACAAACCTTTTGCCATCAGAATTAATATATTTCTTTGAATCTTAAAATACCTGAAAATGGACATTATGTTTAGAAATATTTGTCATTGGGCACTTCAAGTCATTTCCTTGTAGCATAAAAATATGTCCTGGAATCTGGTTTCTAAAGAATATAGCCTAGCAAATGATGATAATGTTAATGATAATAGATGCCAAAAATTATCAAATATTTCAATGAATTTAGTTTAGACCTATTTCTTTTTTTTCAACTGACCCTAATAATAATAAAAGAAAAAAAAAAAAAAAAGAATAAAAAAAATCGTATGGTAACAATTGAGTATGAAAGTCTGTAAAGAATTCCCATAGGAACAAGAAAGAGGACAGTGTAGCAAGCATCAAGTGAATAAGCGAGTACATGCAATTAATGATTTAATATCAAATGATAAATGAATTGACATGTCCATGCTCTTTTGGTGAAGAGGAATTATAAGGGTGGATATGTTTGTGTGTGCATAGCACAAAATTGAGATGTGTTGTGTGCAGATGTACATGCAATGTGAAAATGCCCATTTCATGTGGATATGTGAACAAATTCTATAAAAAAAAAAAAGAAAAAAAAAAAAGAAAAGAAAGAGAAAGAAGATCTTATGTGAATGAAGACACAGTAAGGAAAAGATGAATGAAAAACAACATCTATCCATATCCCCACTACTCCCACCCCATAGATATATAAAAATTTGAAAGACATTTTCAGGCTATCATTTGCCAAAATAGTCAAATGTTTATATTAGCCTTATTGATAGATGTGTACACTAGGTAAAAACACTATGTAAACAATGTGCTGAACATTCTTCCACCCCAAACATTCCTGACTGGAGAAAAGGAAAAACTAACAAATTTCAATGAATATAGATATATTTTTTTAAAAATAATTAGATGTAAGTACCTGTAAGTATACCTTATATTCAGTCAAAAACTATTAATTTATATTTGAAGTTAAACATTTATATAGATAACAAGTTTAAAGAAGAATTGTGTTTTTATGTGTGTGTCTGTGTGTGAGGGCTAAATATTCCTGAAAAAAATTGCGCGGGGGGGGGGGGACATTTTTAGTTATTCCTCATTAATACCAAGGTTAATATGGACATTTTCAGTGAATAATAATAATTATCATCATCCAAATAGAACAGTCATGATTATTGCAAAATGAAACAACAACCAATTAGACTGCATATTTGAGCTAAGCAGTGAACAAATGGCAAGTATACTTAAAAATACACTAAATATAAAATATGTAGTATTTTACAGTTTGGATTTTTAAAATGAGCTCGATGTGTTTAGAAACACATTTATTAGCCTTGCTAATAATAGGAAGATGATGAATGTTCACAGACTTAACAATATTTACAACTTTTTAAAACTAAATAAATTAAAAGGTTGGATATCATTTAGCATATTAATTCCAAATCTACAAACATTAATTGTATAGGAATTAATAAATAAAAGTAGCAAAAAAGAATCCCTATAAAATTATGAGAAGAGACTTGAAGATGAAGAGTCACTTGACATCATATAAAGTTTGTTTATTTTGAATGCACCTACATCTGTTTGTATATAATAATTAGCATAAAGAGCTTAATGAAGCTCAAAAATCACCACCAAATGAAAATTCAGAGACTTGCCAAGTGAAGCTTAGAGTAAATTTTCAAATGAAAGTGCAGTTTCAATTTGAGGATTGGGTGCAATAGGAATAGTAAATGTCTAGCATCCAAAGTTGATTTCAAAGAAATGACTTCAATGCTTTATACTGGCTTTTAGCAATCAAAATAAGTTTAAATGTAAATTAAAAGCATCTTTTAATTATCCTTCTTGTTAAATTATCCTCTGTTAAATTACTTTATAGTAATTATGCTGTGGCTTTGTCCATCTAGTATCAGATAAGGAAAAGTATTTTTTTTTTTTAATGTATCTTTAGATTGAACTGAAAAATTAATCACAAAGTCTCTAATCAGCGTTTCCACACGAACAGAGCAGCTAAATATAGATCCAACTGTCACATGCAATAATAAATTCTTTTTCAATCTATTCAGATAATTAAGTTGGAAGAGAGAGAGAGAGAGAGAGTGAGTGAGAGAGTCAGTCACATTTGCAACAATAAGATATTATGCTCATCTGATACCAATATTTGAGAAGCTACACCATAGAAATCTCAGAGACATCACCATAAAGCTATTTCTCTTTCAACAAATTGCATTTTTAAGTCCAGATGGCTGCAGAACACTTAAAACACAACTTTTTTTTTTTTGTCAGCAGCTTTTTGAATTCTACATGACTGGATGGAATAGAAATCTTTCAGCAGAAATATTTAAATCCTTTAGTTTTTTTTTTTGTTTTTAATAAATTAAATATTCATTAAAGCTGGGTTAAAATTTATTTTCTATGCACAGATTCTAAAAAACTGAAAAAATGGGAGAATTTTCTGGGCAGCTATTTTGCCTCCGTATTACATTGGAATTAATACTATGAATTATAGATTAGAAGAGACCACCAGATATTATAATAGAGAGTCACAAACTCAATATTTTTTCATTTTTTTTTTCTTTACTGTTTTTATTTCTCCTTTTATGAAATAAAAGTATAGGAGAATTACAGAAAAAAATTACATGTAAACAAAATTTCCAAATTTAAAAGAAAGAAAGAAAGAAAGAAAGAAAAAAATCAAATAATAAAAAAAATCCTAATACTGCACTGTCCACCCTCCCTATCAAATTTTTTTCACACAAAAATATAATAGATATCATTTCATAATCTGGTAACAGATATTTACAAGTGGTCAAACTTTTCCAAGTAATAATAAAAGAAATTAAATGTAATAAAAGAGACTATTTGAAAGGTATGTGTGTACTCAAACATGACAGATTTTGCATGTAATGGTCAAATAGATTGTAGAAAGGGAATCTTTAAAAATGGTCCAGTAATATAAAAAAGAAAAAGAATTTTTGAAAGCTTATTCTGCTGACATTTCTCTTATTAATAAAATGGGTATGTTTTTTTTAAGAATTCTTCAAAACAAATGTGAATTTAATACAGATAGTATCTAAATCTTTCTCAGCGAGACCAAATAACTAAAAATGCAACCAAAATAAATAAAATGAGAGAAAAAAAAAAATTTAAAATAAATAATTAAATAATATAACAATTTTGAGAATTGCTAAGTTGCCACCCCCCCTCTGGTATTCCAAACATATTGAGATTGTTTCAGATGTCAACTGGTTTAAATGTTGCCATCTTACAATGGTTTAAAGAGTTATTTCCACTTGCCAACTGTGAGAGACTAAATGTTTCATAGGTTGTGCTACAATTCACACCTCAAAATTATGTACAGGAGCTTCTTCCATGTCTGAATCTGATTCACTGTCAGAAGAATCGGAATTCCGTTTGTCATCTTCATCTTCCTCTTCCTCCTCCTCTTCTTCTTCCTCTTCCTCCTCCCCTTCACTCTCACTGTCAGATTTTTCCTTGGCCATCAGGGGAGATGCACTTAGTTCAGAATGTAATTTGGCTTGTGGACTTGTACTTCCACTTGGCATATTACTGCAAAAGAAGAAAAAGAAAAAGAAAACAGTCAGTGCAATAAAAACTGAAGAGTTAATAAAACACAAAAAAAAAAATTAAAAAAAAATAAAGTAAAAAAAATGTACACTGAATGCAAACTTCATTAAAATCATATATAGATAAGCCATTGAAATTTTTTTTATATAATTTTGTTTGAATTCATCATCTGAATATAATCAGTCTTTAAAACATTTTAAGTTAATTCAGTGAACCTTTGAAGCAGTTACAATGGCTACTTGGGATTTAATAGAATCAGTTAAACTTAATAATTCCCAGGTAACCAGTGTAACAGCTACGAAGGTCCACTGATTTAACTTAAAACAAAATTTTCTAAACTAACACAAAACTACAATAGTTGTGCAATCAGTGAGGACTAAACTTCTAGCACTCCATTACTTGTGTTAATTGCCCATTATGAAGTGAAAAAAGACATTAAATATATTTGTCTTACTGTATTCAACTAAAAAATAAAATGTAATAATGATTAAAATTCAAAAAAATAGATTTTAAATGATACAGGATGGATTTCTTCTGAACTTTTTGGCGACACTATAAAGATTGACTCTTTTGGAGATTTTATTTATTTACTTAGCTCAATTTAAATCTTATTCACTGCACACATAAAGAACATTCTTTTATTTTTCTCATTTTTGCATTGCTCAACAAGATATTCACAGATATTCACAGTAGAGGATTGAATAGAGACGCAATATATTTCTTTAGGTCAATGTCTAGATTATTCACCAATGAAATTTAAAGAATGGTGAGGGACAGAGAAAGCCAAGAATGTCACCAAACACCATAATTCTAACCATTTTATATACTCCATTACATAACATTATTTTAGAGTGAACAAGTATGCTGTAGATGTTTAGGTTTTGAAAATATTGATCTGCATCTCCTTTGCCTGAACTAACTGCAATATTAAAATAAACAGTGATCCCTTATGTCACAAACGAACCTAACCAAATCACTAAAAAATAAGAGGAAAACAAAGAAATAAGTTAGAAACATCAGTGTAAAAAATGAATATTTTAAAATGAAAATTCTTTTCTTCAATGCAAATGAGTTGACCATCAATTTCAGATACTCTTAACCAAAAGAAGAAATTTCCATGCAAATCTTGCCCTATTTGTTACCTAACATTTTTAGAATTGGTACATGGAAATGACAAACAATCCATATATTTTAACCGTCCCATTAGCTTTGATAGCAGGAGTAGAAACTACTGAGGGATTTTTTATTTATCTTTAGAGAGCTATTTAAAATCATAAGAAAAATAAGTCCAGACTTGTCATAGAAATGTAAAGAATAAAGACAATATCTGTTGCTTAGACAGTTGTTTCTCTTTTATCAAAATGGTAGATCAGCATCATTAGTTATTTTTTTAATGGTTTCAGCACATTTTGAACAGAGATTGAGAAAACTGGTTACTTTCATGATGATAATAGAAAAACAGGTTTACAAACAACTATTGAATCATGTCCAATATTAATGGTTTTCCACTCAGGATTTTAGCATTCTAATTCCAGTTCATTTTTTTTTTTTAAATCTCATTCAAAAGGTTGATGAAAGCATCAAAATCAAATTCTCATGACCTAGCATATGATTGGAGCAAAATACAGGGCATTTTTTTTTTCAGCGAAACAGAGATTATTTGGTGGCACCTATTTCCTCTTTAAGTAACATTTAACAGGTTGTGCTGTTACATGGCACAAGCGTATTTCTAATAGTTTATAGATATTTTTTTATTGCTGTTTTCAGTTGTTTTTAACAATGTTTTTGTTGATAGATTAAATGTTTTTGTATTTCTTATTTGAAGTTTTGAAATTAAGTATCTTCATTATTCTATAGATTTTTTTTCACAACATTGTCTTTATCTTCATTGTTTTCAACACATTTCATTTGTGGTCTTATTCATTTGTGGGGTTATCATTCATCTGACTCTTTAAAAATTGCATAATACTTTTTTATGTTCAAAATTAGAAAGCCAAAATCCAAAACATTTGCAGGACTGAGTATTACAGTTTCATGTTAGTAGTGTTAAATGAGAACAGGTGAGACTGGAAGAACACTATCAATTCTTATCAAGGAATCAGCCTTTTTCTTGACCCCATTGTAGTTGGGGAGAAGAAAAAAGAAAGAAAGAAAAACGCAATTTTCAAAGACCACCAGATGTCTTATGAAGACCAAAAAATATACTGACCAAAATGTGTAAAAAACAAAAAACAAAATGAAGACAATAATGCAAAAACAAAATATTTAATAGATTATATTAATGTTGTTATTTTGCACGAGTATTGTTAAGAAAAGCAGATGTCCAGATTTTATTATAGCTTGTCCCATTTGTGCACTCATTAACAAAGGCACATGAAAATAAGAGAAAGAGGATAATGTAAGTTAAATTTCTCTCTCATAGAAGTTTTGTCATTATTTCTAATCAACACTAAAATCTTATTAGCAAATGCTACATAGCTTAACATGTAGAGACCTTATTTTACAACTGAATTTTTCTGGAATTACTTCTTGGGAAAGATAGTGAATTGGTTTCAAATTGACTTCTGCATAGTTTGAATTCAAAATTGTCATTCTAGACTAATTGCTAACCAAGTTTCAGCCAGTTATGTGCCATGTGTGATATACGTGTAGGCGATCATGCATCCTTCGATGCATGACTGACAAGGCAGATTTTTCCCCACAGTAGGTTGCCATTTCTTTCTGCAGTAGACCAGTTGCCATCCAAGGCTATAGAACCTGGTCTGTCCTATTTAGCCATAGCTGGGAGGAGGGAGAAGAGGATTCATACCTTTCCCCCAAGGGTATTAGCAACGTAAGTGAATGTAATGGATTTGACTGGAATTCAAACTCTGCTATGTCCGATTGCCTCAATCCAAGCCACTACTCCATGATTTTATCCATAGCTAGTAGTGAGTGGATAAGATTTCATGGTTTCCTCATGGACATTAACACAAAGTGAATGCAACAGACTAAGCCAGAACTTGAACTCAGCTTACAAATTCCCTTTTGCACTGATAACCATTACACTACAAAATTTACAAATAGAGAAAAGGAATATGTGGAAAGCCTGAACTGCCTACTTTATTTTAAACAAAGAAAAGATTAAAGACTAAATAAAGTTTTTTATTTTTAAATCAGTAAAGGACATTTTCCCTCCAAATAAACAAATTGCATCTGAAGATTTGATTTTAGTTATTAGTTTGATATTCAATATATTCAAGGTTTTCTTTATTTCTCCCAGAAATATTCAGAATATCAAATATTTCTTGGAAAACTACAATAAATATTGAACTTTTTTATTAAAAAATGTCGCTATTTAATTAATGTTGGAAAAAATATAAAAGGAAGTTGAAATTTTAAAACTTAAAGTTTTCAAAATAGGCAAAGTTTAAAAGAGTTTAAATGCTTTAAAGAATAAAAAAAAAGATATTCACCATTAAAGAAGTTTAAATGCTGATCAAACCACAAACTTGATTTGATTGTATATTTTATGCCAGGTTTTTGTATGCATTTAAATTTTCTTCTCATAACAAACACTGCTAAAGTTTAATGCACAAATGTGGGGATAGAGGTTTCTTATTACTTTAGATATAACAATTGCTTGTCTCTAAATGATCAAATTTACACTGCAACATTTGCTTCACAAACTTAGAAAATGCATATTGATTTAAAATGCTACCAAATTATACACAATCTATTAGGCCTGTGCAAAACTTCCCAGCATTTTTTATTAAAATTAGTTATTACTAACTAGTACATATATTTATTAATCATCAACTTGAATTTTGATGATTTTATGTCATTGTTCCAAAAGATTTCCAATTCTATCTTTCTTAAACAACTGGTACTGACACAGTTATTAATAAAAGTTTGAACAATGAAGGCATCTTTAAATTTTTTTACAAGAAATGCTTCATTAATCAAAATAGTTCTGATAGTGCCAACTTTGGTGAATGTGTGAAGAAGAATTTCTCACCAAAACTCCATTTGGGCTGACAAAACAAGCACTCCAGACAGTAGTATAATTCTGCCTTCTTCATCTTATAAAATGGTCATATTTTTTTCAACTGTGGTACAAAAACTTTGAACAAGAAACCTGTAACATTTTACTATAAGCTTCATCTGGCTTCAGAAATTCACAACAGACTGATATGCAAAAAATAATGGTATCCCGTATCATGTAGGACAATACCTGTCTATCCAGGTGAAGTGCAATGACTTGATGTAGCATCAATTTCACAAATCCCTGGAAGATCTCTGGAGAGATGTTGAGCCATGCTGTTTTGATAGCTGTTCACAGCTCCCTGATATTTGTTAGTGTAAGATCTTGCATATGAATAGATTTTGCCAACATATCTCATAAATGCTTAATTGGATCCATATTCTGTGAACGTGCTGGCAGATAACAGAAATTTCCAGAATGCTTCTCAAATATTTTTATCTTACTGGGATAACCCATTTGTTGCTGGGGGGTATATGGAGTCCACAAATGAGTGCAAATAGATACAAAGCAATGCAACATAATGATCACCAATGACAAACTAGTGGACCCAACTCATGCCACAGGAACACACACCACACCATTATGGAGCTACGACAAGCTTGCCTTGTTGACAACTGGGGCCCATGGAGTCTGCACCACACCTAAATCTGTCTAGTGTCACAGGAGAGCTCTGATGGATAATCCATGGAAACTAATGAATGTTGAATGGATATGCTGGATATGCATTTGGTACCTACTGAATTTGACATTGATGTGATTTGTGTCAGTGTCACTTATTCATTATCACAGACAATTCTTACCAGATGCCTCTGGTCATAATTATTAAGGACTTGTGGTTGGTCATTGCACTGTTCTTAATGCCTTCTGTTAGATATTTCTGGTATACACATGATGCCATAAATCGAAGGATGTTAAATGTCCCCACAATTTCAGAAATGGAATATTCCATCCGTCTAGCACTTACTATCATGTTGCTTTATCATGAGAATCACCAAATGTTAAGATCACAATTGATATGAATCTGGAAGTGTTCACGACACCACCAAACATTATCTTAAAAAACTACTATTTCATGACTTTTTACTTGTCAATGTATATTAAGTATCTCCACTAATTCGCTGAGAAAAGAGCATAACATGATGAAAAAAAATGTTGATAAAATAATTTGATAAAAAACAAAGTTATATCTTTGTTATTATTAAGAGGAAAGACCAAAAGATTTTTTGATTATTTAGTTATATTTTTTAATCCTTTTTAGAACCATTGAAATTTTGGTTAAAAATCTTGTTTTTCTTGCATTAGCAGGCTGACTATAAATTAGCATAACAAATTTTAGCATCTTTTTTTGTGGCAGGTAAAAAAAAAAAAAAAAAAAAAAAAAAAAGAAGATTCTTGCAAAAACCAAATAATTGTCAGATTTGAATGAAACTTTCAGGACTTATTCACAAATTAAATTATTTTAGAATTTTTTTTTCTTTCTTTTTTTATATATTATTCCCCACTTAATTTTATGGAATTTTGAGAAATTAAATTCTATAAAGCTCAATGTTTATATTAATTAAAAGCAGAACTCCTGGGAGAACTTAAATCATCAATTTTTTGCAAAACCACCAGTTATCAAAAACCAGCTCTGAATCATAAAATAATAAAATGCAATAAAATTAAGGCATTAATTAGAAAAGCTTTTACAAATAAGATATATTAAGAACACTATTGTGTTAAGAAAAACAAATTTTTTCAATAAATAATGTAAAGTACTTTTACAAGAATTAATATCATTTTTTAAAATTTTAATTAGAATAATTTAGTTTTAAATCTTTCAAAATTCTGTATTAATGTGTAATGGTTAGGTGATATTGTTATTAATTAAACTTATATTTACCAATTATAAATTGAAAAGCTTATTACAATTTACCAAGTCCAGTATTTTAAAATTAATTTTTAATTTTTTTCACATGTATAAACATGCAGATTTTTGTAGATACAGTTGTTCATACAACATTGTCAGTAAATAATAAATTTAAAATTGAAGTATCTATTGAATAAAACATTAGATTACAGAGAATATTATCCTAATTTAAGATTTCTGAGTACTTAAAAAATTATATAAAAAAGGTGCTCGTTATATTCTTCAATTATTTTTTACAGTTATATCCAGTATAGAAAAATATTAGATAAGCTTCCATCTGACATTCAAGATGTCAATGTGCTAATGCCTTAAATAAACAGCTACCGCTAAAAAAAAAAAAAAAAAAAAAAAAAAAAAGGATTTGTACAATATTTTAAAGTTAAGATAAATAATATTTGTTTCAAATCATATTAATTAAACTTTAAATCAGATAATCTTCCTCAAAGATTCAGAAAAGTATATTTTATTTTCTGGAAGATTTTTTTTAATGAAGAAATAAATTATGTTGCGATAAACAAGGGCTAAAAACAGTGTTATTTCTTTCTTTCTTTTTTTTTTTTTTAAAGCAAAAAATCGAAGAAAACTCCTTCCAGTCAATTTGAATTAGTTTTGAAATACAGCAAAGTATTTTGCTTATTGGAAATATTAAATTTATTAGCTTGAAATAAAAACTAAAATAAAAGTTTCAAGAAAGATTTTTCAGTTTTAAAATTTATTTTAAACTTTAGATATCACAAACCCGTGGAGGTACTTAATGTAGTCTGGTTTTATATTCTGGTTTTTGGAATATCACAGTGAACTCACCTTTTATATTCAATTTTCTACAAAAAAATATTTTTTTCGTAACTGTGAAATGCAGGTGAGATGCCATCCAATGCTTTGCTCTGACAATTTACATGAAAAACCTGTTTTTTTTTTTGTTTTTTTTATATAATCTTCTCTATCCTTTTCAAACATTTTACAACTGTTGAGAGATCAATACCAATTTCTTCATCTAATTTCAATACCAATTGAATGGGAAAATCATTTAAAAAAGCTTGCAAATCATCACTTCCAAATTTTTATGATTTCCTGTTTTGGGGTTTTTCCTCCAAATCAAATTTGCCTTTCTTGGACTTGGTAAATCATTCACAACATGTATTGAACCATTTCCACAGACTTCATCAGTCATTATATTCACTTCTGCTGCCATCTTGCATAACTTGAAAAAAACATACTGTCATAATATGTATCCTGTCGGTTGCCATATTTTTTAATCTTATACTCAATGTAGGATAAATAAACATTGAATATGGAACATTTAAAATGATTTAAAACATTATGCTTGGAACTTTTGCACACCAAATATTTATTCCAATATTTGAAAAAGAAAAGAAAATGTGATGACTGCATTATTATATAAGGAATTTAATTTTGCTTTGCTAAAGGGAAATTAAAGAGTGAGATTCACAAGAAATGTGAAACGTAAATCCATTATTCAATTAACATTCCAATTGGAGAGAGAGAAAGAAAAAAAAACTATTTTCTAAATTGATCTGTTAATATCTAATTTAATTAAAAACAACTTTTCTTCTTTAGTCATAATAATTTTTTTAATTTACCAACTACCCAACAATTATAGTTCAAGATTTAACCTTTTAAGTGGTTTAAAATGCTGTTTTCATATCTTATTTCAATTATACTTAAAAAAAAAAAAAAAAAAAAAAAAAAAAAAAAATCTAATTTTAATTTTCAGTTCAGATAAGTGTTAAATTAAAAGCGACAAATGAAATGAACCAAATAGTAAAAGTGAAACAAACATTTTTACTTGCTGTCATTTTAAAAATAAGCTTGTTTTTCCCTTAAGTCAGTGAACAAGAAGAAATAAATTTGTATTTAAAAAACCCTTACCAAGTTATCCCACCATTAAGTAATGGTTAGCAAGAAAGCCCAGCAGACTAATTTTACTAACAGGGTTTTCCAACACTATTTACATTATTCAGACTATTGTCCTCATCTTTGTTGCCATATTTATCATGTTTCAGCTGATGTATGCTCCAGCCTTCTTCAGGTGGTTGGAATGCCAAACTGAACCCTTTATTTTGCTCGTTGAAGGATTTCAGAAATATAGACAGACTGAGGGTTTTCTAACTAACCTAGTCTTAGAAAATAACTTGAAGACCCCGTAGCACAACAGAGTTGAAAGATTGGACTTTGATAAATTAAATATTTTGAATTTCATTGGTTTAGAAAAATAACTTGTCATATTAGAAAATGGATAATGCTATGAATAAATAGATAAGAATGAAAGATTATTTAACTATACAACTTGCATCTAAAATCTTCCTAAGCCATCATAATTGACACATGATAAATTGGTATTGAAACAGTAAGAAAACTGTCAGAATCAATACGTTCTATGATACATATATATTTTTAGTTTTCAGCTACAGTTGAACTTGTGATCCTGAATTTTAGCTTTAAAATTGACTGCCCACCCACACTCCAGAAAACCTACTTGCCAGCATTATTTTCATATTTTTCATTTAGTATAGATTTAATTAAAGTGTGAATCTTTGTAGAAAAATATATTCTTTGTTTGCATGTTTGTGTTTCGATTGATCTTAATTTCATTTGGGAATTAACTTTTTTTTAAAAAGTTTTTAATGCAGATTTATTTTATAATTTAAAGATTAATGCTAAACTGGATCCTTACTTTGTGTCTTTAAAAAAAAAATAATATCTCATTTTTTGTTAGTTCATAATTTTAGAGCATGCTACCTTAGCTTCCCTATTTTAAAAATTATCAACTAGTTTGCATAAATGTGGACACAAAATCAGGGTTCAGTTTAGCAGTATATTTCTATTATAAATTTGAACATCCAATATCATATTGGACAGTCAGGATCCAGTCTGTTATTAAACATATATTGTAAACCAAGCCCCATTCATTTTAAAACTTATTTGCTCACTTTCACTCTAAAACTTAAAATTTAACAGGCCCACCAATGAAAAAAAATTCAATTTGAAAAGAAAAAAAAAAAAAAAAAAAAAAAAAAAATTTTTAATTCCAGCTTAACCAATTCCTTACCATATATTTTTTTATATCACTTTGTATGAAATATAAGAAAAATTTATGGTTTTGCATTCATAGAACTTTAAAACTAAGTTTTATTTTTAGCTAATCTGCTTGAATATCCTCTACTGCAGCAATTCCAAAATAGCCAGTTTAATGAAACAAGTGGATGTTTATGAAGAACAAATTTTAATTCCAACCATATCTCTATTTTATTCAAATTCTTTTATTAATTTTGAATCTCTTTCTGTATTTATTTTAAAATATTTTCTTGATTATTTTTTCTTGCAATATCTTTTATTTAATTTGAACTTTCTATAAACAACTGTAGAATAATGGGACCAATTTTCCACGGAATCACAAATCTGAAACGGAACCTAAGTTTTCATGTAGTTTTCAATAATAAGTAACAAATTGATCATTTAATATTCTTTTAGATTAATTTTCTTTTCTTTTTTTTTTTAATCTAATAGCCATCTACAATTTAATTATAAAAATAATTAAATTAAGTTTTTGCATTAATTACAATTTTATAATAATTGTCCATTCATTTTTCCTAGAAAAATTTTGGCTAGCTCAATGCTATTTTTAGTTATTTTTTAAAATGGACACAAGAGAATAGACAAATCAGGTAATAGTTGTTGGTGTAGAAATTGGAAAATAATACATTTCTCACATAAAAAATTAACTTTTTCTTTCAAACATTTATTCATAAGGATTCCTTAGTTTAAATTTGACTTTCACAAAATTTACATCATTCTAAACATCATGTAACCATATTTTATTAGTTAAATTTGAATTGTATTCATTTTTGCTTACCTCTACCAATTTCTATGCCAACACCCATTACTAGATTCATCTTTCCTCTTATGTCCACTTTAGCAATAAACTATGATCTACTGCAAAGTTATTTTGTGTCTTATACACTACTGCACATTGACCATTGTGAAATTTTTACAGAAGAAAGGAAGAGAAAAAGATTCCTTTAATAACATATTGTCAATTATTTCCCAAAATATACATAGAGTACATTTTCTAATTTTAAGAGATTTCATTCTCTTATTTTTACATCTAAACCATTTCTGTGTCTGATATGAATAAGCAACACATCGTCATGATGAATGAATGTGGATCACCACAAAAAGTTAGATTTGCTACTCTTTAAAAAAAAAAAGGAGGAGGGGGGGTAATCATCTGCGTATCTAAAATTAGTGCTAAAACCATTTTAGAACAATTCCTTGCCGATTTTTATGCAAAAAGAATCAATTGTATTGCAAATTATCACCATAATATTGGCATTCATAGGGTTGACATACTCAAAACCCATTTAAAAAAAAAAAAAAAAAAAAAAAAAAAGTCTCTAAAAATTCATCTACACTAAAACAGAAGACAGTTACAATTTTGCTGAGGTCTAAAGAGATACTGGAGGATTTTGTCCTTGATATACATTTTTTTTTGTTGTTGTTGAAAAATTGCACTTCGACATCCTCCCACCCAAAAATTTGCATCATTAGGCCATTTATATTAAAGCTGAAGAAAGAAGGTGCTGTTATCCCAAGTATTAAATGTGTTAAGCAACATCATATGCCCAAATTGTTTGCTTATCATGTTACTGCCCTGAAAGCCAAACTGCCAATGAACCTGTCAGTATTATGTCAGACAAAACAAACAACTGTCCTGACAGCATTTTGAATGTGATTGCAAAGCATTCATTGGAAGTCATTTCTTATTGATATTGTAATCATGATAGAATGCAACCATAAAATTATAAGTTAAATCTGCATCTGGTGTGTAACTCATGTTGATATTACTTTTCAGTATATCATTACATTTATATCAGATTTATCAGCCTATTGTAAAAAGCTCATAAGGTGGGTAGTGTCATCAAATTTGTTGACTAACAGTTGCCATGTGTTATGCTTAGTAGTATACATTTTAAATCTTATCGGTGAAGTATTCTTACATTGATCAGCATTTGATAATGCTCAGTTTACTGCTTTCATCAAGTCAGCCATTTCAAAAAGCCTAGCAGAAAACAGTGATACTTGAAATAGCTTGAAGGCTTGTTGCCGAAGAAACTAGTGAAGATGCCTACTGTGCTGGTGAAAAACCAAATGAAATTCATGGTTTAATGCAGCCAAATATCACTCATCATACACGCAATTTTATGAACAATTCTTTCAGCAAGAAAAGAGCCATGGCCTGGCAGTTGACGGGAATCTGGAGTTAACTACACCAAGTATCCAACCATAGTTGGTTCTGTTTGAACTAGAAAATTTAAAAAAAAATTTTTTATTTGATATAACTTTCAAAACTCCTTAATTTATTTTTAGGCAACTATTTGTTCATAAAGGAATTTCTCATTAAAATTCTACCTAAAAAATTATGCACTGCAACATTTCATTTTTTTTTTTTTTGTATATTTGACTCATGTTAGGCTTTTTAATTTTTATATATAATGTTTCAATTTGAATTTATTTTCAAATGTTTTAATTTCTAATGAAGATATCTGCTACTTCTTTATATGCTATCAAACTTTGAGTTTTGCTTTTGTTTCATGGTTTTAATAATAATGATAATAATAATAATAATAATAGCATACTTTATTACAATATCTACATGAAGTACAATAAAAATGGAATTTACATTAAAGTGAATACAGAATTAAGGAAAATTTGAAATGGAAAAATTGGTCCCCTTAATAGAATTCTAACCATTACTCTGTGTGTGTGTGTGTGTGCAAACATGTGGCTCAAATTCCTTGAAAATGCAATTAATATTTTATAGATTGTACTGTTTTAGACAACTGAACATTACTGTTAACGGTAAACATTTGCTAACAATGAAACAAATCTCCTGACATGACTACCACTTTTTCAGTCCCAGCTATTCTGCAACTTGAATATCTTTATTAATGTTTGATTTCAACCTGCCATAATTGTTTTGGGTAAATAGCTAAAAGTAAAGGTGCCTTAAGGATCTAAACTCCTGACTTGATCTATTTGGATGAGTAGCCTTATTACAACAGCTCTTACAGTTGTGGTGGTCACAAAATATAGTTTCAAATCTGAGCGAGTTAGAAACTTGAACAATTTAAGTGTCCACTTTCGGTGGAAAAATGTCCAAATGAAAGCAGCAATTCAAAAGGGTCTTAGACACCAGTTAATATTTTTGCTGTGAGCAGATGTGTAAATTCAGACATGATTTAAACTACTGGTCAAATACATTGTTAGAACAAGATTTAAGCAATCATATTTGCTTGAGTGTAATTTTGCTTGTTTAAAGTCTAAGGAAAATATCTATTTCTTACAATTTATCTAAATCATCAAGATTTTGCTTTCTTTGCCACTTTCATAGATAAATTAGGTTAAAAGTGGCTAGGTTCAAACTCTAATGCTTAATAAAGACATGAGATTTGTGAGGTTGAGAATAATCACTTTCAGCATTTCACATAAAGAGGGAAAATGATTTGTAGATATGAACCCATCTCAAGTTACTTACCATTCTTCACTTGGGGGCTTTGGGCAGAATTCACTTTCAACTTCTATTATCTCAGTATTAAACCCTTTTGAAATTAACTTGGTTTTAATAGGACTGAACTGTTTCCTCCAGGCTGTTGTCCATGTCCGATACTGCCAACAAAAAAAAAAAAAAAAAAAAAAAAAAAAAAAAAAAAAAAAATAAACAGTATATTTATCGTAGAAATGGTAAGATGGTAGATATGGAACAGGCAGTAAAAGGATAATTCTAGACTGTACAACAAGAACAATACTTATGGCTAGAATTATGTTTAGAAATATTTATGCCAAAAAGTTGATATCAGAGGAATAATAAACCAAGAACATTTTTGGCAAGTGACATCAATATAAGTCTTATTACTGCCAGTTGTCACAATTTTCTTGTTGCATCTCATGAATTTGTGGACTAAACAGAAGAATGCACTTCTCATCTGCTCTTCCACAAGAAATCAACATATTATTACGTAAAATATAAACACACTGTATTCACTAATATTTATAACATATGTATAGTTATACTATTTTTTAAATATAAATTTTTCTATCCTAAAATAAGATACCTCTTTCATAAAATTAAATCTACAACTAAAGAATTTTATTGAAAAGATAAAATATTTTTATTATTCAAAAGGCATACAAATTATGTCTTAACTGAACTATCCAATAAAGTCTTATTCAGCACTTTTAATTTGGTTGAAACTAACAAATTAAATATGTTAATCAGACAAGAAATTAATCTTTTTATCTAACAGATTACTAAGCATAACTTACAACAAAGGAAATTCAGAATTCTAAAATACAAGGTTTTTATTATTTTTCATTTTTATTAACACGTGTATTTCAGAGTACTGCTTTAAATTTTGAATTTGCAAAATATACTTATTAATACATAATACATTTTTATTGTATGGGAGCTATTGTCTTCATTTATTATGTTTAACATATTTCATCAAATACATTTTTCAGCCTTCCTCACACAAGTTGTATTTGGTCTTTAGAATTTTCTTAAACATTTTTTTTCTTTTTCAATGAATAAACAGAATTTCAGTATAATATCAGAGAATCCTTTCAAAGCAAAATGTTAACTAAAAAAAAAAAAACAAAAAAACACTCAAGCACAATTGTGGTAAAGAATATAAAGAAAGCAGAAAACATTCTCCTAAAGACCAAATTTAAATACACTAGAATGCCAGTATTAAAAATGAAACAAGCAAATCAGGCTAAACATGTATAGAAATAAAAAGGGAGTACACTGACCCTTTAGAAAAGATCAAAATAGCAGACCCAAAAAACAATGAAAGAGAGTATAAAAATAAAAGTTATACAGAAACTTGTCAATAAATGGACCTACATTAGCAAAACCTAATTATTAGTACTGTATAGAATTAGTGGTCAGAAAAACTAATTTGGGTAGTTAAGCCCTCTCCTTCCTCAATATGCGAAGTCAAGACAAGTCTATTTATAGATCATTATCAGCTGTTGACACTGAATTTCTGGCACTTCCTTCAACGGGTCATACTAGATGTTTGATTTCAACCAACAATCACAAAACTTAGGATTGGTTGTCACTGAAGAAATAAAAAGAAAAAGTCCTTAGCAAATTCTAAAGACAAAATTCATTACTTGGCTTGTCTCAAATATATATCTGCTGAAATCATGTGTCAAAAGCAAAGACAGTAGTCTAAAAGGTAATATGGAATAATGAATATATTTAATATAAACATTTCAGAAAAGAAGTAAAATATTCATTTCAAACAAGTTGTTTATGTAATCTAAGATATTAGAATTTATTAAAACAAATTTGTCTAAACTAATTCATTCTAATGATTATATAGTGACATAATACTAAAATAACATGTTGAAAGTCAGCAGATAAAATTTCCATAGTTCATTTAACATGTAAATAGATATAGTGAATGTAATATTAATTGAAAAAATTGAACAAATAATACTTATCTATATTGTATTAGAAAACTTTAAAAAAATATTAACCATTATTAGACGTACCTAGAAAATACAAATGACTCATTTTGCTTCCTGAACTTTAGATAATTTTTAAAAGATTATAATCTACATCTAAAAGATTAATATATATATAATCTTTCAAATTCAAACATTAACACAATTTTTAAGAATAAAACAAGAACTGTATTTTTTTTCAGAATAATTATTTTGATTAATTGAAATTTATCACACAAATTCTAATCAAATTCTATGCTATTCCAATCAACCGCCTATTAGTCGATGAATCTAGAGATCAAGTCTTTTACAACTTATAGTTGCACATCAATCAAAGGTCACTTTTCAAGTACATGAAATGAAGCAGAAAATAACATTGTCTCCAAGTAGCAGAGAGAAATAAAAGGTAATAAGACTTCCTGGAAACTTTAAGAAAGCTCTACTGATGCCAAAAGATAAAAACAGAAAAGATTAAAAGGATGGTTTTGTTGCTTCTCCAATTAAAAAATAATGTTTAATTAATAAAATCTGTCAGATTAATAAATAAAAATTCATCAATTCTTTAAAAATTGCTCGGTTTATATTCAGATATGAATGTTTTGAGAGTCTAGGAAAAATTTGCATTTATAGAGCACTACTCAACTGTGTGATCATTGATGCACTCTGTGACAGACAGTCTAAAGCATGTCAGATTTAACAAAAGTTTCTCCTGCCAAAGATTGCATGTATCTAGACAAAAATGATCAGCGGTGCATTAAGTTCAGGGTTACCCACATCTGCCTTTTTATATTTGAAAAGGATAATAGCATGTTTTAATTGGGAAAGGAGAGTGGGGAGAAACATTAATTGCTCTTTAATTGTTGATAGACACTGCTTAAGTAGACTGGTCCACTCATAAAAAATTGTGAAAACGTTTTGGAGAAATAATTTTTGTACATTATAATTCTTTAAATCTTCTTTAGATTGAGATACTTGTCAGAATCGAAAAATATTGATTTGTCATCTATTTAGAAATGAGTGTCCATTTTATAATATTGATACAGTGTCAAATCAATCCCTGACTTTTACAGAGTTATTGGCCTTAGGTTAAGTCACAAATTTTAAGTTTGAAAATGTGACTTGATTTTCTTGATTTTTTTTTTATTTTTTATTTATTTATTTTTTTTTTGCATGGGATTTTTCAGAAGCACATACAAAAACATTTGAGGTTCATAATTATTTATCTTAAATTAAGAATATATGGATACATAATTCATTTATATTTTTGTTCTCTATATCTCCATTTGTTATTTCCGAAAAATCATTCTGTAACCTCACCTCAAAAAAAAAATCTGCATTTGTACATAAAATAGCTAAGGTCAATAAATGTAAAATTCTGGGATCAATTTGACACTGCATCAGAATTATAAACAAAGACCCCCTTCTGAATTGATAAATCAATATTTTTCAATTCTGACAAGTATCACAGCCTAAGGAAAGTCTAAAGAATGTTAATGCAGAAGAATTATTTCCCCTAAAAAATGTCTTTATATTTGTTTTATGAGTCAACTGGTAAGCTGTGCCTGTTGATAAAATAAAAATGATATCTGAACCCTGACATTGGTTTAAGTTTGAATTTTTGTAGATAAATTTTAATAGTAAAAGTAATGACAAGCACAATATAAAGACAAAAGTCTATAACAAATCTACAACATAGAAAAGAACACTGAAACCGAGTTCTATTTCATATAGAGTTGGTGACATTCTTGAAAAATTAAGCAGAGTTCAAACTAAAAATCAATCTTTGTATTGGAGAAGATAAAAAAAAAGTTCCATTTAAATTAAATAAAAATTTTGAAAAGCCCAACTATTAATATCCTATTTTGATAGGAGCCATTCACTTTTCTTACATTTATTTTGCAATCTACAGATAGCTAATTTAATCTTTACAGATATGTGGTGCCAGATTTAAGTCGAGTTCAAATATTTAAACTATACATATTTAAGTTAGAATTAAATAAATTGGATATGAGTACTTATTCTATTTTTTTTTTTATTCAATACTAAAAATGGACTGTCCAAGATAAAATTACCCAATAAAGGTTAATGGAACATTCCTACAACAATGAATAACTGAATGAAAGTCATTGATTTATTTTGATGACAACTAAAGCATTAGCTGAGAAATCAATTTATACTATAACACTCAATTAAGAATAGGACGAATCTTTCTCCATATACTCTTTTTGATGACTCTCCTTAAGATCCAGTCAAAATGTGTAATAACACATGCAGAGTAGCATCTTGGTTGAAACCAACTACTAAATTAATAATGTGTGGACAATAATCAATCAAGTCTAATTTTACTAATGAAACAAGTTTGTGAGAAATCTAAGTGCAGTTATCTCACTCGAAAGGCTTAAAAAAAAAAAAAAAAAAAAAAAAAAAAAGTAAATATTTATAGACATCTCAAAATTTTATTAATATTATTTGACACACTAATATTTGTGGAAAAAGATATACAATTACACATTTACTTTATGATATAATTGTCAGTATTAATTTAGGGATCCGAATCAAACTTATCACATGGTTTAGGATATTGGTAAGCTTTTAAACAAGGACAGGATGGTGCAAAAATGTAATATATAATTTCTAATTTAAGCTCTGATTACAAACAACTTTTGATTAATTATTCCAAGCAGTGTAAAACATTGTAAAGTTTGCTTTCTGTGCTATACACTTTTATTTACTTGATTTTACACTTATTTTGAATGTATTTAAGGAAATATTATTTAACAACATGCAACTCAATTCCATTACTACACAAAAACAGCTATATTCATACAAAAAACATTGGTTAAAATAGGGTTGGTTGGTTGTTTTTGTTTAGTGGCATATTTAAACCCTATGGGTTATTTAATGCAGAAATCTAAATATTGTTTTAAATAATTCTCTTTGTTTTCTGAGAACATATTTTAACAGAATTATTTAAAACAATATTGATAACACAAGTTGATAGTTTGAATGTAAAAGAAACCAAGACATTTTTAATTATCTTCCAGTTAAAATAATGCAATGATATGAAGAAATTGCACTGAATGTAATACTGTTTGGTTAATAGTGCAATTATTGAAATAATTTTTCAGTTTAAATTTCTAGGATTAGGAATGATCATTACTGACATCTGGATGAATATTTACATCTTTGTTGCTTATCACAATGTTTCAGCTGTTGTGTCCTCTCATTTTCTTCAGACAGATATGATATTTATTTATATGCTAGGCCTTCTAAGAAGATCCTCATAGCCTAGCATATATCTTGGTTCCCTCAGACATTTGATTCTACAGTATTCTTGTTACTTCATTCTATATTATTCCAAATGTAACTAATAATTTTTGCAGGCAAATCTAGCATCTAACAAATTACATTTTATCATTGTTTGGCAGATTCAGCATCCAGATTGCACATTCACTTGAAGAAGACAAGAGAACAGACTTGTCAAAATAGAAAGCAGTAGGAAGGGCAGGGAAGAGAGCAAAATCTATAATTGTTACTAAGCAGTATTACTGATGGATCCTATGCAGCAATTATTTTCCAATAAACTGGGAAACATTGATGAGGATACTAATTAGCCTGGATTGTTAATTTCATTTTGGCAATTTCAAAATGATAAAGAAAAGAAGAAACCATTGTAAAAAGAAGAGAGCAGGAGGATTCCGTTGTAGAAATAGCAGTTCTGTTCCTTTGGGTAGAAAAAACAAAAAACAAAAAAAAAAAAAAACAAAAAACAAAAAAAAAAACACTGTACTATTTGTGTCTCCAGAAACTATTCCAAGAAAAACTTTTGAATCCAGATTTCAATAGAGTCAACTGAAAAGCAGCAGTACACAAGATTGACAATTTACCTTATGTATCAATAAAAAAATACAAGTCATCTAACACTTTCAAAGCAGTACATACAAAAATTCAATTTTAATTAATACCAAACAGATACACAATGATTACACACACACAAATAATATCAACTTCTAGCTTTTTTTCTTATTATTTTTATGTTAATCATTTAGACTAATTATTGTTGGTTCAAGCTCAAGTAAACACATAATTCATGCAACTTAGTGACCAAGTTGTTCAATCATAACATATCACTGGACATCATAAATTACAAATCCACAAAAACATTTTAACTACCAAGACAAAAAACTTATTTTGCTAAGACAATACATAAACCAACATAATTACATCGATTTTATGAAAAGGCAGAAGCAGTAATATTTTCTAAGATAAAATTTATCAAAGCAAATATAATGAATGCATTTTTTTCTTTTCTAAATTAAGACTGAAGGCCAAAACTTAGATGGGAGGAGAAAAAAAAAAAGATAGAGAAAAAATACTTACAGTTGGCACAGCTCTATGGTAAATTTTGTCCTCTTCATTGATAAGCTCATATTTCTGCAGACGTCCAGTTTCAATCTTCCAAACTGGAAATTTATCATAGTTATTCAAATCCTTTTTTTCAATAATAAATTCACCTTCCTAAAAAAAATAGAAAAAAAAAATATATGTAAAAATCAATTATACAAGTACAATTGATTAAAATATTCCAATGTAATACTTCTAACTTGCAAATTTTTCTATTTTTATGTATTTCTTTATCATCCTGTGTGTGTGTGTTTTAAAAAAAATTTCATGGCATTATTTAAAAGATTTAACATTGCTAAAACTCAATGAGCTATTAGGAGTATTAAACAGCAAAGAAATGGAAGTTTCTCATGATTCAAGATAGTTGAATATTTGCTGAGCTTTGACTGGTTTGAAAAGAACTGTCTAACCAAGAATTGATTTAACTTGGTAACTGATGTAATGGAATAATCTGCCATCCCCATGAGTGGTGGCACTATAGGTGGTAACCATCTATAAGTATCTGTTAGGACAGAAGACAGAAGAGTTGAGCTGGGATCTGCGAGAACTAGTGGCCTTCCAATAACAGCACGCACACAACTGTACTGACTTGCAACGACCATGTGCATAACTATCACTTCCTTGCTTGCTTGTTGTATTGGTTTCCTACAATAAACCTGTTACTATTTATACACCGTGTTTGTCTATTCCATATTCCTATTAGCAAAGAATATAACACTAACTGAATCCATATTCTCCAACAGGACAAATCAAATATCTAAATTATTCAAATTTTATGTTGGAAAACATTAAATGGTTATTAAAAACATGAGAATTAGATAAAGTTATAATTAATAATATAACAGTTAGGAATGGACAATAAAAAAAATGAAGCTCTATTTAATGAAACTCCACAATGGTAATATTAGGAGTTTCCTTATAAGGAAATATTTGGCATTCATTGACCAAGCAGCTAGTGTTACAGTTGGTTGAAATTTATCAAATTTTTCTCTTTAAAAAAGTTTTTCTGGAAAATAGGTTCCTCACATCCACTAGCTGTTATTGCTCTTTCTAGTACTGATGGGGAATTCCTTCCTAACATTTTGTTTGAAATAACATGGAATGTTAACTCCTTGATTATGCCATTATTTTCTCTGAGTTACATGTAGTATCCATTTTAGTTGTTACAGTTGTTAGAAGACCTCAAGTAATGTGTTTTCTGTTATTGAGTACATTTCTTTGTTTGCAATTCTGTAGTGCCAATCCACTAGGTTTAGAGAAGGACGCTCTTTGCTAAGACCTACAGGCTTCATTCGCTCAGAACTATTTTTAATCATTGACCTGAGAAAGCAGTTGTATACAGCTGACAATTTAGATATTTCTGAACAAGTTTGGAACCATGCATGACATCAATATGAAAGTCTCAATCTAACAAGACTATTTAAGAATATGATTCAAGTTTTAGTTTCATAGTAGTTTGCTGTGTAGTGCAAAGTTACCCTTAGTGCAGCCTATATAAATGAATTTAAGAATATACCAATCAACACCTTAGGAATCAAAATGTTTATATTTCAATAAGAACTGAACTAATAGTCTGACAAAGTTACAGTATACATATGACAGAGTGCAAAAATGTTCTTGGCCCAAACCACTTGCCAAAATAAATATGATCAAATGACTCTCCATCTTTTTTGTAAAGGGTTTCTTGGTTAGTCCAAAAACTTTAGCACACTCTTGTAATAAGAAAAGAAATATGTCAACAAACTTGTATCTTGAGCTTACATTATAAAATAAAAAAACAACTTGCAAATGGACAATTCAATAATTCAAGAAATTTAAAAATAATAACAATGATGGCAGATTTTTATTGCTAAAAATGTTTTATATTAGCTTTGATTGGTAGATTAAAATATGACAGTTGATTTTTGTTTTTTTATGTAGAGAGGGATTTGGGGGAAAAAGGCAAAAAATGATGACATAAAAAATGAACTATTTGCTACTTCAAAAAATGAAAAACATTTATAAAATAAATAGTTTTGTATAACCTAACAATTCTTTTTTAAAAACATATATATTATGCAATCTTCTGTCCTCCTTTTTAAAATAATGTCACTCAAGAAGAAACAATTTTTGATACAATTAAAATCACTTTAAAGAATAAAAAAATAATGTGTTTAAACACTGATTGAAATTTTTTTGATGTAACGCTATGTGGAACAAGAAACTGGTAAAGCAAATTTGAATTTAAGAGTTTTGTCACATTCACTTTTGCAGAGATACCATTAAGAAAGGTATGAACCCATCTTTTCTCTCCTATCTAGTTACGGCTTATATAGTAGGGCAGACTGGGATCTTTTATTCTTGGTTGGCAGCCAAAAGGACAACTTAGAATTCAAAATAGTATGTAACCTGATAAAGCACATACTATGCAGCAAATGAAAGGATCCCTGAATTCCAGTGAAAATGATCCTGACTCCGGTCAAACTGATAGATATTTTCCTAGACTTTGGAAATGAGATGCTAGCTGATTAATTTATTTTTAACTTGTTTTTGTGCTATATCACCCTTCAAAAGATTTTTCAATTAAGCAGTTTTTATATTCTGACATTTTCAAATGTATTCTTTTGTTGATGAGCTCAAAATAGTCATTTTTAAACTTTGTGAGCCAATTTGGACTTGTTTCTTAAGCTTCAGTAATCCATTGTCTGCTGTTCTTTAAAAAAAAAAAAAAAAAGCAGTGAATATTCATTTTATATTCAGTTCTGTTTCATAACAAAATAATGCAAAATCATGATTTTTACACAAAGAATTTTTAATTAATATGCATACACACAAACACTAAAAAGTTGAAGCTTCAAAAACACTTTCATTGTAAACATCACTAATCAGAATGTTAATGTCAGATCAAAAAATAATCACTAAAAATTTAAAAATCAAATTCTTATGATTTTTCTTACTTTCATGATAAAAAATAAGAATCCAAATTTGTCTCTTGCTAAAAGTCAAAATTTTTTTTTGATTAGGAGAAAGTGGGGAATAACATCCATTATCTGATGGGCAAAAATGAACTTGATATTATAAGCAATTAAAAATCTATTAATAAAATTAATCAAGACAATTTTATAGAAAATAGTTACTGTGATCACAATAGTTACTCAATTTAACTATACCAAATTTAAATATATATATATATATATATATATATATATATATATATATATATATATGTGTGTGTGTGTGAAAATATTATAGAAAATAGGAAAGAAACTGGTTTGGTAAATAATCCAAAGTTCCTTAGTATTTTTGTTATTATTTTTAAAAAATAGTGCTCGATACGAAAGTAGAGCATAAATATAATTATTTATTTAAAAATATGATTCCAACTCGCTACATAAGAGGTCTCATGTTTCAAAACAAGAGCCGAAAACTTCAAAATAATATTTGAATTAACTTGAGTTAAAGTAGGCTCTGTTCCATCTTCAAGCAAAATTTTTTTTTGGAATAACTTATTTCTGAAATTTACAAGTTTTAATAGTATAATCAGAATTGAAGTCAAAATTTCCATGGTAACATCAAGGGCGGATTGTTTAGAATAGGCAGGGGTGGGGTGTTAATAATTTGTATCAGTATAGAGTTACTTTCATAGATGCCGAGTCAGGGTAAGGTGGGGGTGGCTAAATTAACAACGGAGGAAGTTTTCGCATAGTCTGGCTTGAGCGTCTATGGAGATTTTTTATTTATTTATTTTTTTTTATTTTTTTTATTTTATTTTATTCTTATATTATATCTCTTTATGAAAGGGATTTGTGTATATAAAAAAGCCGTAACGTTTGTTTTTTGATGACTTCATAAAGGGTTATCTTTTTTTTGTAGGGTATTAAAACAATGTATACGCATGGGTCATCAGACCTCTCTATCTAAATATTTTTGGCACCTGAAGGAAAAAAAATAGGACACCTAAAGTAAAATGGAAAATCATTAACAGGACTAGAACTTGCAAAACTTGGGATGACCCATGCCCTTTGTGCCTCCATGAGAAACTATACATTATTAAGCTTCTAAACAATAAAAATCTATTAAACAACAGGCATGAATTAATGGTTTTCTGCCGACACTACCAAACTTACGCTCTGAATAACTAGCTAAAAACACGCATACAATAAAATAAACTTTAAAATCCATAGCCCGTATACATTGTTTTAATACCCTACAAAAAAAGATAACCCTTTATGAAGTTGTCAAAAAACAAACGTTACGGCTTTTTTATATACACAAATCCCTTTCATAAAGAGATATAATAAAAGAATAAAATAAAAAAAAAAAAAAAAAAAAAAAAAAAAAAAAATCTCCATAGACGCTCAAGCCAGACTATGCGAAAACTTCCTCCGTTGTTAATTTAGCCACCTCCACCTTACCCTGACCCGGCATCTATGAAAGTAACTCTATACTGATACAAATTATTAACACCCCACCCCTGCCTATTCTAAACAATCCGCCCTTGATGTTACCATGGAAATTTTGACTTCAATTCTGATTATACTATTAAAACTCGTAAATTTCAGAAATAAGTTATTTCAAAAAAAAAATTTTGCTTGAAGATGGAACAGAGCCTACTTTAACTCAAGTTAATTCAAATATTATTTTGAAGTTTTCGGGTCTTGTTTTGAAACATGAGACCTCTTATGTAGCGAGTTGGAATCATATTTTTAAATAAATAATTATATATATATATATATATATATATATATATATATATATATATATATATATATATATATATATATATAAATAACATGGGTGGCTTGCAATAGTCAGTATGAACTAAATGCCAATTTGGGTGGGTGAGGTGATATTTGTATTACCAGCTGACAAAAGCCACACAAATTCTTGGCAGCTGTGAATGGAATGGCTTGCATTTGCAAGTATTATGACCAGTAATAAAATAAAGCTTAATTAAAACAAATATTTTTTGTAAACAAATTATTTTTTTTTATAAATAGAACAATCATTACTTTTATAAAGTTAATTCTGGAACACACAATGTCATATGAAATGTTGATTATAAAGGATAAGAAAAACTGAAATACTACATTTACTATTTTTTGTTTTGAAAATATTTTGGGTGAAAATGATTGATATTTAAAAGAACTAAAATTTTCACTGAAAATTTTTAGGAGGAAAACTATTTCATTTTCAAAATAGAAAAAAATATAGGTTATACACAAGTATTGGAGCAATTTGAAAAAGAATTTTACATGTGCAAAATATTTTCAATGAGAAATTCATGCACAATATTAGTTTAATCAAAAATATACATCCTTATTTAAATAATCTACTTCTAGGTTATATTTTGAAAGTGTATAGCTCTCATCTTCTGCAAAATAAAACATTTTATGATTACTATTAGTAAAATTTAAGATTTGTCCCTTAAAGAGCACATTGCAATTACCTAAATTCTATACAAGATGTATATCCCTACCTACAATGTCACCATGTAACATATTGGCTAAATTCTTCTACAAATTCTTTTGAAGTAATGCAGACCATATACATTTGTTCTTTTAATCAGTGCATCTTAGCTATGATGTAGCTAGTGTGAGAATGACAACTGAAAAGCAGAAATGATTATGAGCCTGCACACTTGTTAATAATACCTAGTCAACAACTGTCTAATATTAAAATTATTTTAAAAGTAATTGGAGACAATATGTTTTCAATATCTTTTTTTGCATATTTATTAAAGGACATCAGGTTTTTTAAAATAAAATTTTAGACTGGTACACCTTTTGAAAGACTTAAAAATGTCAAAATATTAAATTGATATTAAAGAAAAATTACAAAAAAAATCTTTAAACGAAATAAGCAAATCTGTGTTTTTATTTAGACAATAATCCTAAAATCTGAATTAAAAATTAAATAACAAAATCTTCAAAAAGAGCCATATTTTATTTTTTTTTTAAATTCCAGACAAAGACATCCATAATAACTTTTCTGGGTTCCAAAGTCTGATAGGGTTGATAAGGTCAAATTGGCAGCTGATCTAAAAATGACTTCCAATATGTTGCTAACAGAGGCAAGAACTGGCTTGTTAATTTTAACACATCCAAAACTAAATAGCTCTCTTTTAATCGTCTTAGAGAATTTTTTTTTTTTATTGCCTACCATCAACTGAAGATTAACTCATTGAACTTTCTTGATCTAACATTTTTCACTGGTATGAATTAGAACAATTATATTGAAACAATTGCTAGCTCTGCTGCTGGGAACATTGATTCACTGTGTAGTGTGAGGCAATCTTTCTCACCTGAAACTATCTTACACCTTAAGAAGTCTACCATTCATCCATGCATTGAATATTGTTGCAACATATGGTTTGGTGTTTCTGCTAAATATTTAAAGATTCATCACAAAATCTAAAGAAGAATCTGCAAGATTATTGGCTTTGACCTGACATTTCAGCTTCAAACACTTTCTCATCACCATAATATAGCTTTTCCAAGCCTTTTCTATAAATATTTTCATGGCAATTCTTCTGATGAGCTTTCCTATTTGGCATTTAGACTTCATGAAGTACTAGATTGACAGCTAAGTTTCATCATTTTACTGTTGAAATTGCTAAATGTAACCATAAGTTCTATTCTCATAGTTTCTTCTTCCTTGTAGAACTTTTTTCTAGCATCTTACTTTCCTGTCAACAATGATCTTCAAAAATTTAAATGAACATCAATCATCTTTTGTCTTTTTGAATTCTACTCTTTTATTGTTTTTTTCCTCAATAATGTTTTCTCAGTTTCTCTGAGTAACCCCTTGTGTGTTAGTGGCTTTATTCTCTTACTTGGGGGTGAAATAAGATTTTATATATATATATATATATATATATATATATATATATATATTGCTTGTTTTTTCATTGTAATTTAATGAAACAAGAAATTAAATCAGAGTTTGTGATTTCAATTTCCTTGATCGGTAGACTATCTTCTGACTGATTTATTCTACTGAATACTCTCATTTAAAAAATAATGTAACATTTAAACAAATACTTTAAAGCAATTAATATAAGAAAGTACAACTGTAGTTCCAGTTTAGAAGTAAAACACCGAATAGGCCAAAAAATGAATATTTTCATGACAACTAGATTCATGTAATTGGTTAACTGCACACATTTTTTCTTTTCAAGAAAGTGTCAGTTTTCAAAAATTAGGAATTATAATTTTCATAGAAAGGTTCAAAATAAATTTTCAAGAATAACTATGAAAGAAATGTACAAATTTTTAAAGCCAAAATTTTGCTTTGAGTGTATAAATTGGTTAGGAGATTCAAGATCTAAATTTATTAGATTGTTGAATTTTGTCTTAATTTTCATAGGAAAAGTTGAATTTTGTGCTGAGCAAAGCTGAAATTTCTATGCTATAAATGAAAAAGTAAATTCTGACATGGAGTCCTGTAATATTAGGGTTTGGATGGCTCTAACAGAACAAACATTTTCATACATTAGAAAAATAAACTATAAATTCATTTATAACAATGATACTTTATCATTTTCAATCCAATGTTAGATTTAATCTAAATTTGATATTGCTCTAACATATAAGCATATGTCCAACAAGACCAGTGACCATCTTGAAACTAGCAAAAATAAGCTCAGTGATAATGGTAGTGAGAAATAGAAGTATCTAATTAATAGCACAAACAAGTCTGTTTTTTTTGTTTTGCTTTTTTAAGCAAAAATCTACATTTCTCTTTACATTCAATATAACATTATTATCCCAAATCATTTGGTTTTCATACCAACTGACATTCAAATAGTCCACATTAAATTCAAAACAAAGAACCTGCCAGATTGTGATCTGTTGGTACAACTACATCCATCAAGTGATTATGAAGAGTAGTGAGAAAGACGTGGAAGATGAAAGTTAGAATGATGCCTATAACAGTAAACAGAAATGTGCCAAAAACACTGGAATCAAGTTTGGATGAATTGGAAATCAGATGAAAGATTTAAACCATACAAACATTCTTGGTGTCTGCAAGAATATGGAGAAAGTTCATGGAGATTTTAAGTAACTTGTCATTTAATCCTCAGTTATGATCACCAGGCAGCTGATGTAAATATGAAACATAATAAAAAAGGAGCAGGTGAAAATAGAGAGGTACTAAAAGTTGACAGGGTAAATCAGAGAAATGTACCAAGAAGCAGCTAAAGTTGTGCCTGTTGTAGTTGGCATACCTGAGGACTATCTCTAAAAATCCCTGTCTTGCAAGATGCCTTGGGGATACCTAACATTATTAGAAAGTTGCAGGTCAGAGTGCTGCTTGAAACAAATCATGTGCTAAAGAAAGTGTTGTGTCTTTAAACTGTGTCTAGGAGCCGAGACAAGACCATTATCACCTGGCCAAAACATCTAAGTATCAGCAAAGATCTAATAATAATAACAATACCCTGATGCTACACCAAGCACAGCTCACATGGTTTCTAGTGTTAATTGATTAGAGGTGTTAACCTGAGCATATTTTGTCTTGATAAAACACATATTCAGTATAACAGATTTGTATGTTAGTTCCTTGATTTTAACCAGTTGGGCATGTGCCCTAGGGGATTGTTGCCCTATGCATCTCTGATCATGAACAAAATTAGTTGGGGAGCATCATAATTGGGTGTTAAGTGGACTTTTTTCTTTTTTTTTTAAAGTGTGAAGGATGAAGTAACTAAGATGACTTAGGAGTTACAACCAAATAATTGAGAACACTCTCAATCAGATACCATCTGAGTGGAGTGGATTATTTGACTTGAAAGTATTTCAAACTGGGTCCCACTTGCAAGTTTATGCACTGTTTTTATCAAAACCTGTTATCATATTTGTGCCTATTTGGCTGTGATGCATATGTGTGGCATACTCTTATCAGACTTGGTATCAAAATGGGTATATTGGGCATCATTTTGTTAGTGTGCTGCTCTCTTACTAAATAAAAGTAATAGACAAGCAGTAGGTTAACATGAAGATCACATCACCAAATTCTTTAGAGAAAATGACTGATGTTTGGAAAGAGCCAAGGAATGACAAAAAAAAACTGAGTTGTACGATAAGAAAAAAAATTACAATCTGGCAATTAAAAAGGAACATTTAAACTAAGTGATTTTATGGATAATTTGTAAAGTTGAAGACAAATCTCGTATCCCAGAAAAAATTTTGTAATCTCCAATAAACCTCAATGACCCATCCAACTGCTGCTCAATTATTGGGTTGGAACAAAAGTTTATAATTTTTTTAAGTGAATTTCAAAGACAGTATTTAGATATTTGTACACAAATTTATTGAACCACATGTGCCATTTTGTTCCCCTACCTTTGGTCCTCTTTAAGTCAGTATTATGATTTTACCCAACCAGAACTTGGCATCTTTCTGAGTAATAAGCTGGTCTAAGTGGCTTTTGCAAGCTTCAATAGAATTGAAGTTTTTTTTCTATTGTAGGAGAAATAATTGGTGATTTGTGGGTACAAAGGTCTAGTAAATATGGCATGTATACTAGGATACCCCAGCCAAGCTGTACCAATGTCTGCTGGGTGTTCTGAAGGAACTATGTCCTTCCAAATGAGCCAATTTCAATTGCTGCCTTTAAATTGGTCCGAGAACAGTACTCGTTTGATTCAATATCTGATTTTGCTAAAGGAGCTTGTAATACACAATATCTTTCAAATCTTACTAGATACACAGCAACACCTTCAGAGGTAAAGTAGTTTTTGGAATGACTAACGGTGGCTCATTTTATCTTTTCCAGAAACTTTTTCACTACATATTATTAATTAGTTTTTCATTACCTCAAGAATGAATTGCTTTTATCACACTTGAGCAGAGAATTACAGATGGAAATGTGGTCTATCAAATTTTTTCCATTACATCAAGAGGCACCCAAACATTGTAGTGATTCATGTATCTAAGTGTTTTCAAATAACTAACAAAGCTCATATGTTGTTGTATCTGTAATGTCTTGCATCATGTGACCAGGATTATTTTTAATTAGCATTTCAATTTGGTCATCATCGACACCTGCAGGCCTGCCAGAATGTTCTTGGTCAAAATTACCACTTGTGAGCCACTTACAAACAGTACTCTCAGATATGGCACCATCTCCATAAATGACACATTTTTATTGCTGTTTTTATGTTTTCTTTTCCAGAAATAAAAGAGAATAAAATAACAAAAATGCATCTCCTTTTCCTCCATTTTCAAAAAAAAAAAAAAAACTTTAGAAATTTTTGTTTCAAACCAATAGTTACCATAGCTTTCAAGATAAATTTTAATTCAAGTTTACATATTCTAAACATTCTAATTATTCTATTGTTTATCAGATTCATCTAGATGAGGTTTAATTTTTTTTTCAGAGTTGTTTTATAAAAAATCAGACTCTGGAAAATAGAGATCATTTAGTTAAAAGTTTTCTTTCTGAGAGAAGCTGCAATAGATATGTTGGAACATTGTGACTTTTTATAGATCTTTATTATAATGAGAATGATTTTTTTTTTTTTTTAAATAGATCTCAAAAGCATTTTCTGGATTCAAATTCCAGCTCATCATGATTAACTAAAAATAAGTAGTCAAACTGCTTAACAATGAGAATAATTTTTAATTTGACTTAGTGAATGTGTGCAGTGTGTAAGTTAAAGGATATACAGAGCGGTTTTAAACAGGAGATAAACAGTGAGATTTTAAAAGAAATGAAATAAGCAGAATGCAAGATACAAGATTGAAAATACTCAAACCTAAAAATATACAAAAAAATCTTAAGAATATTAAGTTTATTAAAAAAAAAAAAAAAAAAAAAAACTGTGGAAAGTGTGAAAAAGATTAACTTACTTCAAAGTTATGAACACAATTTTCTTCATCTCCTCCCAGCTCCTCCTCAGCAATTCCTTTTGCTTCTATTTTCTCATCTTCAACTGGCAAGGGTTCCAAAATTTCAAAGTTATTGTTTTTACGTCCTCGACCTCGTGATCTTCTAGTTAAAAAAAGGACACAATTAGATACATTTGTGAAAAATATAATCACAAGTAATAATGGATATTTTCAATATTATATAAAATCAATTTAAATATTATTGGATAAGTCATCAGGAGGTTACCTCATCATTGCTGAGTCTTTTAAAAGATACTGTTACATTATTTTCACTGAAAACTATCCAATAAAATGGACTTCCTTTCAAGTTTTGAATAAAGTTGCTCCACAAAGAAAATGCTGTTGGTATTCACAAGATATTTTTAATGTGATAATTCAGTTTTAAAATTCATCACAATTAGTTCTAAAGTAGATGAGGTAAGATTTCTCACATCTATCAAATAGTCTATTTGAATAAATGATCTAAAAATATTTGTTTACATTATGGTTATTCCTGAGAATGCAGCAAATCTGCTTTATTTTCTAAAATCAAATCACATATATGATTAAAACAAAAATTGTAACTAATTACAAAAAAAGCAATGCAAAACATTTTGCAAAAATTGAAATGCAACATTTCTAACAGTTTCTTGTAGACCGAGTTGATCAATGTAAAAATTTCCATAGCTGAGATATAATGCTGTTAAGCAACTTTCTTAGAAATAAGGAAATTTTACCTTGGAAAATTTCTTACATTTCTTATCATAATTATTAATTCCCTTATTCATTAAACTTCACAAATCTCAAATTAAGAACAGCAAAAAAGGAAAAAAAAAAAAAAAAAAAAAAATCAATCAGGGTGGCAAACTGCAATAAGTGAGAGAAACTGATTTCATTTCATGTTACTAAAGACAAAAAATTGTAGGATTTTTACAAAGCATGTTTGAATAATTGCAAAGAATGGAAATTAATGAGCTTCTGCCAATGCATTTAAAGCAACAGTGGGTCAAATAAGTCTCTGTATTAGGCCAAAAATTGACTATTTTCTTAAAATAAATACCTGTAAATTTATTGCAACTGTCACAAATATGACAGAAGAGGTTTATAGAGTTAGAAAATTAAGAATTTATTACCAAAGTTCAAAAATTATAAATAAAAGGATTTATTTGAGAGAAAGAAAGAAAGTAAAAAAAAAATTAAAAAAATTTGCATAGTTGCATTAATAAACACTGGTTAATTTACATTTACTTATTCACTTATTAAAATTAATTTATATTTTCAATTTTCATTACTTCTTAGATTACATACACACTTTATTTTCCTTTCAATCATTTTTCTCATAAATTTGTTAATTCTGATCTCAAAGAAGCAAAACACATCCATCATTTTGAAGAGAAAAGAAAACTCAAATGGAGATCAAGAATAATATTTTGGAAGAATATAAAAAAGGAAATGTCTATAGAAAGCTTTCAAAGCCATTTAATGTTCAAAAAGTTTATTTCAGTATATGGTTAACAAATGGAGAAAGAAAACATGGTTGCAAACTGACAAAGATTCAATGTCCCAAGAAAAAAAAAAGATCAAACGCATTGTGTTGGAAAGGAATATAATAATATTGAGCAGCTCACCATGTGCCTCTAATGAATAAAAGGCATCTTAAAGCATGTATTATGTTTGCTAGCAAGCATATAAAGATGTTTTGTTTTGTAACAGCATTTTGTGGTCAGATAAGACCAAAGTCAACCTATTGGGCAACAATTATAAAAAATTCTGTGTGGTGAAAACCAAACAAAGTGTATGCTCTAAAGTGCATCATAGCTACTGTGAAATATGGAGGGGACAGTTTTAACATTATGGGGGACGGTTTTCTGCAGATAGAGTTTGGAATAAATTGCTCTACTCTTTCTATGTTATAACTAATTTTTAGTTTTGGTGCCATTATAGGCATATTGAACATCATTATATAAGTATTTATCTGCTCCAAACTTATGAGGCATGGCTGGATATTTCAACAGGACAATAATCACAAACACATGGCTCATGAAACTAAAAAATGGTAAGCTAATAAACAAATTAAATGTTCTTGAGTGGTCCAGACAATCACCAGATCTTAATCCAATCAAAAAATTTATAGAAAGAAATGAAAATTAAAGTTGGAAAATGTCAACCAAAGGACATCACTG
>OZ010610.1:5042988-5087367 GCA_963932145.1 Acanthosepion lycidas | reverse complement strand
ATCCATTATAACAACTATTTACATGTGTAATCCATAAATGATTTAACTTATACAAAAGAATGCACACAGCTTACATGCAATTAGTATGACATTTTGTATAAGTGACTTGAGTATTATTGGATTTTAACATCCAAAAGAACCAATCATCCACAAATAACAGTGAATGATTGTTATTCAGATTATTAAAACGAATGCTAAAATTATTAACATTTTTGTTTCAATAGGGTGAAATTTTGAAGTTTTAATTGGATTTGTAATATCTGGGAAAAGACAGCACATTTAAATTCTACTTTAACTATTACTAACTCAAATTACATTTCTACAGTAAAATCTGGTTCTTTAACAAAGCATATGTAATATAAATAGGTTTGGTTGAATTTCTGAATAGACAGCTTGATTGGAGAAAGCCACACCCACTCACTAGTCTACTCATACATCTGAAAAGTCAAATAAAAATTTGTATGCAAAATAAAAACAAAACAAAAACAATGCCATGGTTAGAAGTTATAAGAGGAGGAAGCAAACTTGACAAGAAGTTTAGAAAGTATATAAATATAATTAGTGGATTAGCACTGAAATAATTCAGTTAGCAAGCCTTTTAAACCATTACCGGTTGCTTCCAACAAGTCATTTGCTTTTCTCCAAAAGGTAACCATATTGTTTAAAAGATACTTCAGAAATATTCCACCCAATGCACAGATTATAAACAGGAAGTACAATTACACATGGATAGAGTAAATATTGTTAACAGATGTGAGTTAACGAGAAGCATTAACTCACCATGCTTGCACTAGTAAACCGGAGTGTGGAACTGATTGCACTAGTAAACCGGAGTGTGGAACTGATTGCACTAGTAAACCGGAGTGTGGAACTGATTCCTCATAACATGCAGCTATGTGTTTTGAGAATTTAAGAAACATTTTGAAGCATTAAGTTTTTTTATTAGTTGGGGTGGATTCAATATTTATTACTTCAGTGCACAAACTTATTGATTACACTTTTTAATATTAGACTTAATAATTGTCTTCTCATTCTTTGACAGATTAGCATGTTTATTATCTTTGAATATTATGACATTTGCATGAAGAAAATATTAACCCAATCATTGTGGTTAAAATGTGAATGAGGAAGTGACATATACACACTATTGCATCCTCTAGACTCCTCAAGAAAGATAACTCTGCTTGATTATATTCAAAGTTTTTGTACCTCTTTGAAACACACAAACTTAATACCTTGAGGAGATTGGGTGTTTATTCCAAGGTTTATATGCTATAGTTCTTAGTCACAATTATCATTAGGTAATTAGGTATCAGATTGAATAACTATCATATTGATCCTACGGTTCCTGATCATAATTATGATGTAAATATTAAAAGGTACTACGGTTAAAAATGACATCTTTACCATTGTCATAATTATCTACACAAGGTTTGATTTAATCAGCTTTAACCCAAATTCCGAGTCTATTCCTTGATATAAGAGCAATGTTTTCAACTTGCATGACAAAATTTACAATGTCTGGTGCTGAATATTTTTTTGTATTATATATGACTCATTTCAAGGAATAAGACATGGTCAAGGATGCACAAATTTGTAAGTCCATCACAGTAGTAAACTTTTTAACCTGACATGAGGAATTATTTGATAACTAAGCAATAAACAAATTAAAAATAATTCCCCCTCCCCATGCAAGCAAAATAATTTTAATTGTTTGTATAATTTGATCAGCAATCCCATTTGATCACAAGTGGTATAGAGGTGTTTTAGAAGGAAGACTGTCAATTTTCAAGTAACAGATTGGCATCATGAAACAAGGAGTATTGTTGGGCACAAAAACATCTGGTATTCCATCCAGAGAGAAAATAACTGATAAAATTTGTTTTATAGTTGAGGTATTCTTATAAGAAACAATAACAATTTCTGATCATCCTGAAAAAGAATCTACCAAAACATATCAATTCAATTGATACGTCAAGTGCATGATTCATATGTAAGGTTCTAATACCTTGTGCTATGAATGAAGCCTACTCTTTAGAAAAAGAATTGTTTCTTTCTGCACATTAAAGTCTCTCTCTCTCTCTCTATATATATATATATATATATATATAGGTACCTTCATGAAAATCGATAGCATGACAAGAATGGTCTGAAAATTAATGAAAAAAAAAATTTCCTCGTGTTAAATGTATGTTTCATTATTGAGAAGAAACACTAGAGTATTTTTTGAATATTTTTTACTCATACTTAACATGTCCAAAATTTTAGTTACAAATCTTGTTTACCAAAAAACAAAACAAAAAAAAAAACTCGATTTTAAGCCATTTTTAAAATTTTTAAAAATAAGTTAAATTCTTCGTTTAAAAAATTAATTATACGTATTTCAAAATTTATTCGAAAAAATTAAGAAAATTTTAAGTTTATTTAAAATAATTTAAAAGAAACTTTTACTTACTTTCTTCGTAGAAAAATGTTTTTTAAAATAAAAGAGAGCCGATTTGAACCACGTGTGCTTTGACAAGTGCGAATTGATGCTGTCTATCAATTATTGACAGCTGACGTGAGAGTTCCCCTACGGACGGACAGAATGGACATATTTTTTTTAAGCGCACTACCTTTAAGTACTACCTTGTAATAATTAAAGTAAAAAAACTTTCGCCATTCCGTTTTTTTGGGGTTTTTTTTTTTTTAAGTACTGTACCATAAGTTTGTTGATACTATCTGTTTTATTGAGTTTTGTATGTTACACTTCAGAGACGATTTTCAGGTAGAAGGGTTCCAACTAAAAATCAACAAAAATCTGATTTGGTTTCCTCAAACCATTGTGCTTTTAACTAACAATCACTAAACTCCTCAAAATCGAAATTATAGTGTTTTCGTACGATTAGTTAGAGGGGGTAATACATATGAAAAAAAAAAAAAAAAAAATTCTGCCATGACTTTACTAAAAATAAAAGATATTTATAATAAGTTCCATCATTTATGAATAGTTTCTGAAAGTTTCGCTAAAATCCGACAATTATTTTTATTTTTGCAAGATTTTCCAAATTAATGTGTATAAACAGGAAAAAAACGCGCTAAAATATTTATATGTTATTTTATCAGCCCAGTTCATAAAAAGAGAAACAAGGCTTTTTAATCAAAATTTACAATGTTCTAAAAAAGAAGGAAAAATTTAAAAAAAATACTTAAAAAAATACTTTGATCTTTCCTCTCAATAAAAACATAAGCATTTAGACGCTAAAATTTTGTTTTCATCAACTTTCGCGTCTTTTTCATCATGCTACGCTCTGTTTTTAGCGATCTCATGAAGATATATAGATAGATAGATATAGATCTCCTCTAAGTTACATAAATATCTAGCCACCCCACTGAAACTTTAGATGATCATATGTAGCAGTAATACAACTGCAGATATCATTTTCTAGATCCTTCCAGTGGAACAATTATATCACCATTGCAAATGACACTGTTTTTCTATTGGTATGTTTAATCTCCTTGTATGATCTTTTCACATTGAAATAATTACTCTAAATATTGCTTTTGACCGTGCCAACCCCAATTTTTTTTGCCTAGTATCAGATCATATTATGCATTGACAACTAAGTGATTTCTAGTAACAAATCAGTTTTAATTCAATGTATTGAACTTGTATACATTATTTGAAATATCATCTCTGCTCCAGCAGGATCTTTAACTAAAACTCCCAACATTAGAAATACTTCTTTTCAGTATCAGTCAATCTTGATAAATATAGTAATGGGTGGTCCTTATGCAACAATAACCCTGAAATATTGTACTCACTAGCATCAGTTATCAAAGTAATTTCTTTATTAGATTTAAAAAAAAAAAATAAAATAAAATAAAAAAAAAATAAAACTGTCAATAAGATTTTCAGCAATGACATTTTTTTAAATTATTAAATGCTATCTACCACACATAATTCCATTAAAAAAAAAAAAAAAAAAAAAAACAATATTCTTTTTACATAACTTTGCAAATGGCTTAATCATTTCAGTTTGGCAAATGGCTTAATCATTTCAGTTTGGCAAATGGCTTAATCATTTCAGTTTGGCAAATAGCAATCATAAAAATTTGACAAATCCTAAAACAGATTCTAATTCTTTTTAAGAGTACATAGAGAAACATTTAATGTACGTATGTTCATGAGATCAATAAAAAACTAGCATACCATCAATAAAAAAGGCCTTAAACTTGATGAAAATAATTTTTTATTGTCTAAATGTTAATGTTATTATCAAGAGGAATGATCAAAGTATTTTTTGAATATTTTTTTAGATTTTTTAATAAATTCTATCACGTCCAAAATTTTCGTTAAAAATCTTCAATTTTTTTGAATCGGAAAAATTGACAGAAAATCAATAATCTCACGTTTTTTTTTTAACTTTTGTTTACAAAAGTGAATGTTGCCGTTTAAAATTTATTTAAAAAAAAAATCATTATGATTTTTTTTTTTTAAATAATTTTAAAAAAATTAGAAATTATAAAGTTTATTTAATATATTTTAAAACAAAGATTGCTTATTTTCTGTGATGAAAACATGTTTTTTCAAATGGGAGAAAGCCAGTCTGAACTGCAGTGTTGATCGACAAATGACGTGCGTGTTTTTCATCACGCACTGACATATTATGTGCGGAAATATATATTGCAGAAGGTCATAAATGACAATTTATCTTTACATTAACAACTTATTTACCTCGTTATTTTTAAGTAGGCATAGTATGAAAAAACGGCCTTAAACTTGACGAAAGCAGAATTTTATTACCAAAATGTTTGTTACTATTAAGGGGAAAGAACAAAGTAACTTTTCATTATTTTTAAAAAATTTTCTGTCTATTAGAACGTTTTAACTTTTGATTGAAAAATCTTGTTTCTCGTCATCACCGGAACTCTAGTAAATAACATGGCAAATTTTTTGTTCATTTTTTCTTATGACACACATTAATTTTGAAAATCTTGCAAAAATAGAAATAATTGTCAGATTTTAATGAAACTTTCAGGAATGATGGAAATTATTATAATTTTTTTAAAGTAATTTTATATAGATGTAAAGGCCGTTAACAGTGCCATACAAATCAAGTCACGTTATGTTTTTATTGTATCATGTTTCTTCCGGGCCTCCGTACATTTCATTTAACTTTTTTTTTTTTTTTTTTCACCACATAGGGTAAAGAACAGTTAAGATTATTCTCACTGCTGGCTCGTTGATTGTAAAAACCTTGTGCTATTTATAATCTGTACAGATACAGGTACCTAAAAAAAAAAAAACATTATATAAAGGATTCACCAGTACCGCTAATTTTAGAATATTTAACAACTTTTAGTAACTTTATGTAAAAATAAAATAATTTATGAAATAACAATTAATTCATTTAAAAATTGATTTTTCATCGAAAAAGTTTTTTGCCTTCAGACAATATTGTGCATATTGATAAAAACAAATAAAAGCAACTAAAAGCATTTAAAATTAAATAGTATCTTTGTTTTATTGGGTTTTGTATGTTACAATTCAGAGCTGATTTTAGGTTTACGAGGTCAGATTTAAAAAAAAATAAAACATGATTTACTTTCCTCAAAGCCTTGTGTTTTTAACTAATATAATGACTTGCATGCTTTGACCATAAATTTTTAGAGTTTTTATTAATTTATTTATGGGGGTGTAATATATATATAAAAAAATATATTTTTATAATGACTTTAAAAAAAAAAAAAAAAAAAAACATTTATAATAATTTCCATCATTCCTGAATAGTTTCTGAAAGTTTCATTGAAATCTGACAATTATTTCTATTTTTGCAAGATTTTCAAAATTAATGTTTGTCATAAGAAAAAAAATGCACAAAAAATTCGCTGTTATTTTTACGAGACTTCCAGTGATGACGAGAAACAAGGTTTTTCAATCAAAAGTTAGAATGTTGTAATAAAGACAGAAAATTTTTTAAAAATAATTAAAAATTACTTTGTTCTTTACTCTTGATAGTAACAAACATTTTGGCGATAAAATTTTGTTTTCGTCAAGTTTGACGTCTTTCTCATCAGACTATGCGCTTTTTTTTAGCGATCTCATGGAGATACCTAATTTAATGTGTTTTGGACCTAACACTGATCTGCAGAAACACCTTTCTTCAAAATTGAATATTCTATACACATTTTATGGTGCTTTATAGCCTTATCTGGATTCAATAGTCTTAACATGATCTGTCAGTTGCTTTAATATAATTTTCATCTTGGAATTTCATTTATTTCTTGATGGTTGCACCGAAACATAATGGACAATCATATTTGCTATATTGTTTCTTCCAAATATATGGCAAGTTGAAAAATGGCACTTTTTATGCCATGCAGCATTTATATTCATCTCATTAAACCAATAGGTGTATTAATGGTAACAATTTATTTTGAAATCATCTATTTGAATTTGGTAATATGTCCCTTTCAGGTTAAATTGGGCAAAAAATTTTGTCCCAGTTACTGCAAGGAAAGAAGATCCATTAGAAGTTGGATAAAAATCTGAACAAATTTTATGATTAAATAGTCACCACAAATATGTAAACATGTCTTGATCAATTTTTACAAATATGTAAATATAGGTACTTTCATGAGATCGCTAAAAACAGAGTATAGCATGATGAAAAAGACGCCAAAGTTATGAAAACAAAATTTTAGCGTCTAAATGCTTGTTATTATTGAGAGGAAAGATCAAAGTATTTTTTTACTTATTTTTAAAAATTTTTCCTTCTTTTTTAGAACATTGTAAATTTTGATTAAAAAAACCTTGTTTCTCTTTTTATGAACTGGGCTGATAAAATAACAAAATTTTAGCGCGTTTTTTTCCTGTTTGACACACATTAATTTGGAAAATCTTGCAAAAATAAAAATAATTGTCGGATTTTAGCGAAACGTTCAGAAACTATTCACAAATGATGGAACTTATTATAAATATCTTTTATTTTTAGTAAAGTCCTGGCAGAAATTTTTTTTTTTTTTTCATATGTATTACCCCCTCTAACTAATTGTAAGAAAACTCTATAATTTCAATTTTGAGGAGATTAGTGATTATATTAGTTAAAAGCACAATGCTTTGAGGAAACCAAATCATGTTTTCGTTTTTTTTTAGTTAGAACCCCTCTACTTGAAAATCGTCCCTGAAGTGTAACATACAAAACTCAATAAAACAAAAATATTATTTAATTTCAAAAGCTTTTAACTGCTTTTATTTATTCCAATAAACATGGACAATATTGTCTGAAAGCAAAAAGATATTTCGATGAAAAATGAATTTTTAAAATAATTACCTACAATTATTTGTTATTTCTGTAATATTTATTTTTACATTATGTTGTTAATTCTTCTAAAATTATGGAAAAGCTTGTAGAACTTAACGAATGCTGTAGATATTATATTTACAGATTATAATTTCCAAAGCTTATTACAAACTAACGAACCCTCATATTTTAAAAAAATTAATTTGTGTCAATAATTTTTACCAAATGAAATCTACGGAAGCCGGAAGTATCATGCGTGCAATAAATAAAAAACATCAGCAGTGGAGCACTTGTATCTTTTTTTTTCTTTTTTTTTAATAGTATTTATAATTTCTCCAGATAGTATCAACAAACTTATGGTACAGTACTTAAAAAAAAAACAAAAAAAAAAAACGGAACGGCGAAAGTTTTTTTACTTTAATTATTACAAGGTAGTACTTAAGCAGGTCCGCTTAAAAAAATATGTCCATTCTGTCCGTCCGTAGGGGAACTCGAATCTCACGTCAGCTGTCAAAAATTGATAGACGGCATCAATTCGCACTTGTCAATTCACATGTGGTTCAAATTGGCTCTCTCTTATTTTAAAAAACATTTTTCTACGAAGAAAGTAAGTAAAAGTTTCTTTTAAATTATTTTAAATAAACTTCAAATTTTCTAAATTTTTTCAAATAAATTTTGAAATATGTATACTTAATTTTTAAATGAGTTTTAAACGAAGAATTTAACTTATTTTTAAAAATTTTAAAAATGGCTTAAATCGAGTTTTTTTTCGTTATTTGGTAAACAAGATTTGTAACTAAAATTTTGGACATGTTAAGTATGAGTAAAAAATTTCAAAAAATATTAAAAAAATACTTTAGTGTTTCTTCTCAATAATGAAATATACATTTAACACGACGAAATTTTTTTTTTCATTATTTTCAGACCGTTCTTGTCATACTATCGATTTTCATGAAGTTACCTATGTAAATATGTCTTTATCAATTTTAAAAAATTTTTTTTTTTAATAATTTTACCACCAGTAGTGAGAGATACGAATTTGCAGTTTAAAGGATTTAAATTATGAAGGATGTATCTTGTTCAATCTCATGCTGCTTCATAATTATTTGGTAGCTTCAATATCAGGTACAATAGAATTTACTTTGTACATCATTAATACCTTAATTCTATTAAGATTATTATTTTTTCTTAACTACTACTGATATGTCTCTTGTGTTTCTACAGTTCTTTTGAAACAATCCAATATATTATTAGGTTGGTGCAAAAATAATATAGCTTTTTGACGTATTTTTTAACATTAAAAAACGACATTATTTTTGCACCAACCTAATAGGATCGTTTCATAGTAGTTCATATCCTATTGGCAACACCAATGTTATGATGATTTTCATGAAGAAAGAATCAGTATTTGCTTCTTCTTTTCCATCATCATAACCAAAGTTAATTTGTGTGTGTGTGTGTGTGTGTGTGTGTGTGTGTGTGTGTGTGTGTGTGTGTGTGTGTGTGTGTGTGTTAGAGTTGGTTGGTTTGGTAATTTATGTTTCAGAATCAGTTTCTGGTTTTGTTTTCCTTGATACCGTGGTTTGAATTCGGTTTTTCGGTTTTTAATTTAGTATTTTTGCTTTCTAAAGAAGCCATTCATTTTCTTGTGTAATGAAAGCTTTTCCAGTCAATATCTGATTTTGTTTGAGATTGATAATACTTAATCTGTTCAACTTGGAATATGTTGTGTATTTCTAGTCTAATATTAAAAATATTCATATGGCTGGAAAGAAAATAATATAATCTTTCTAAATGTGTAATTTGTATGTGCTTTTATTCATTGAATTATTTTTTTACAGTGAGTTAAAACAGTATTGCTTCAACCAGCTGAAAATGCAAAATGATTTTTTTTTTTTTTTTAGACAAAATTTTACACGTTACTATGTTTTACAAAATCAAAGTGACCAATCTTTATCAATTCTTGAAAATGTACACTCAATTAGAAGACAACTTAAACTATAACCTGGAAGATGTTCATTTCTTCCCTAACCCAAGGAAGCGATTCGCTTCAAAAATTATAAAGTAAGCAATTCTTTTCTGATACGCCAGTCAACTACTGGGCTTTTTTGCAAATTTCTTCTAAACAAAGAAAATCAAGGAGTTATTCCCCCCCCACCCCAAAATAAATTTATATTTTTATCTAGAGAATACACCTAAAATTAAATGTTAAAAATAATTAAAAGCTTTTCATTTTAGAATGTCTAGTATCACCTGTTCTCTTTAGATACATATTTTAAAACTGAAATTAAAAACTATTCCAATCATTTATATATAATATAATCTTACAGAAGTGTATTATTTGCCAGATAAAACCATAAACTTTATAGCATAAAGTAAAGATATTTGTAAAAATAAAATGAATTTTCCTTGTTTAGAAGAATTTTATAGGCAGAACAGTAATAAACACCCACCGAACACTAGTGGCTAAAAAAGAATAATTTTTACTTTGGGCTTAAAAAAATGACTTGAAGTTTTGAAAATATACACATTTTAAAACTGAGGTTAAAACTTTAATTTTTTTAATATCTAATTTTACGTGCATTCGTTAGATAGAAACAAATTTATTTGTAGAAAACAGAAACTCGCATATCTGGAAATATACACATCTTAAAAGTGAAATTAAGAACTATTTTAATTATTCTTAGTATCTAATTTAGGTACATATCCTAGATAAAAAATAAATTTATTCAGAAAAAAAAAAAAAAAAATCTTCATTCATTTTTTTTGTTTACAATTTCATGATTGGTATAACGGCTTACTAGAAAACCCTTACAAAAAGTCTGACTTTATAAAATTTAACATTGAGATCAAACTGGCAACACACTATTTTGCTGTTAACTTATTTTTACTGCAAAAGGATTTTTTTTTTTTTAAACTGAAACAAATAGATTTTCATGTTGTATTTCCTTTTTTTCTTCTTCATTTCTTTTGTAAACAAATAGCTTTTAAATTTATTTCCTAAAACTAGTCAATTAAATGTTTTTTAACATATTTTTGTTCAATCTTTTTCTCTTACAATGGTATAAATATTGATAAAATTTAATTTTTTTAACATCTGAAAGTTTTTTTTTCAATAATGTTTATTTGGATATGGTCACTCAGTAGTGATATAAAAACAAAACCAAAATCGTTCAATTTCGTAAAAATTTTTAATGAGGTTTCACAGTGTGAAGTTGAAACCAAAAAAAATCAGTTTTTTGGTTAAACAGCACATTTCTAGTGTGTATCACAAGTATTCTTTCTCTGACCCTTATCTAAAACCTCAAACAGCTCTTTCTAAACATTTCTGTGAATTAAAGGATAGAAACTTCACCCCACTGATAAAATTGAAGATTATAGGTAAATCCCAAACCCCTAACAGCTTCAGAAATAAATGTAATTTGTGCTTGGCAGAAAAAAATTAAAATAATTAAATATAAAAATAGCAGTCAGCTACTGAACCAAAGAAATGAAATCATTTAAATGCTGCCCCCCTAAAAAATTAGGTTTAAATTATCTTATAAATAGAATTTTATTTTGTATTTATTTTGCAGTCATACATAGCACACACAGGCACCTGCTTCATTCTTCAAGATAGCTACTTATATTCAAATATCTTCACAGATATGATCTGGCAAATAATTGAAATAGCAACAGTAAAATTTGCTGAATCATCAATACAAAAATTTTCAAGTCATAAGGATAGCTTTTTTTTTTTTTATTATTATTGCAAAATGTTAATTGGATTGACAATAATAATGATTAAAATTATCAACATAGGAATTTTATGAAATGACTAGCCACAATAACCTTTTAATTTTGTACTGAATTGAGAGTTTGAGAACCAACTAATTATACACAATTTCTCAAAATCATGGCAACATGAACCATTTTTATTTCCCATGAGGGGTATATGATCAAACTAAGTGAACCAGATTAATCTTTAAATATCAATAGAAACTCATAGGAATTATTCATAGTACAAAGCAACCTAACATAACTTAAATAGAACTCTTTTTTCCAGAATGTAACATTTGTGTTTATAAGCTTAAAAGTCATAATTTAACTGCAATATAAATTCAGTTGTAATTTATTTTCTCTTTTCTAACTCAAGAAAATTAGAAAATGTTGGAGTAAAATTTTCCTAGTTTCTAATCTATGATTATTTACCTTATTTTAAGCATAAATGCTTTTTGCTTTCAATTTATTTTTCCAGTATGTTCTAATATTAATTCCATTCTCAGTTGCAGATTAATGAAAAGAAAAATGAAAGAACCCCTTTTGCTTAATAAATAGATCTCTTTTAGAAATCTTTTGGTCAATTGCTTAAATGAGATCCACTATAAAGTAGCTACATTAAATTTAGCTTATTTTACATTTTCAATAAGCTGTTCAATCTGATCACTGAAGATTTTTTTCATTTCCATAAACAAATGGCAACCAGTCCTATCAATATTAGGTGCTTGCAAAAATTTTGAAGATTATTTTTAAATTAGCTAATAATTTAATTAGTTTATTAATCATCAACTTTACTTTCTGACATTAGTGACATTTTTTTTTAAATTCTATCTTTATAAAACTTTGGATTGACACAAAGTTATCAATTTTGAACAGATAAATGCCTCATTGATTAAAAGAAAATCATCTAAATGGTGACAAGTTCTGTGAATATGCTGTATGAGAAAGAATTTCCTAACCCAACTTTATTATAATTTTAGCATCAACAAACATTACAATGCAGTATTATGATTTTCCCGTCTTTCCTCAGCAATTTTTGATAGTCAACCTTCCATATTCTACTAAATATGCAACATATTTTCCCCCAAATGATTTTGCTATTGATGTAGCCCTGAAGCTATCTGTGACACTTTGGATTATTGGAAGGATATACAAGTTGTAAGCATGTTCTACATTCCCCTGATAATTTACATGGAAACCATTTGCCTGCTTTACAATTTTTCCCCCTACTTTACAAGCATCTTCCAACTGTCAAGTTTTTCAACCAATTCCAATACTGACTGAGTGTGAGGGTCATCATTCAGAAAAGCTTGCTAATTGTGTGCCACCTCTGTAGGGATTTTCCTCCAAATTAAATTAACCTTTCTGGAACTATTCACACTACTTCCAACAAATCATCTCTATAGGCTTCATCATTGTTATCACTCCTACCGCTACTTTACCCAACTTGAAAAGAAATAACATATGTGGGTCTACAAACTAGTAATAAAAAAAAAAACACTTGAAACTTTGGACAAATCTAACACTTCAACTATTAAATGAAAAACAATTTCTTTCACTGGTTTATCCAACAAAATTTTTAAAAGACAGTTGGCTTATCTAATATCCAACTCCAAACAGTAAATATTAAGAAAAATATAAATGAAAACAATTACTTTCAGAAATACATTCAAGGCTGTGAATAAATTAAATATTAAAGCAAACAAATTGATCATTAGAAAAAGGTCTAGAAAGAGTTTTTTTTTTGCCACCTGCAAATGAATAATTCACTGATAAGAACAATTTATGTCTGAATTTTGGGGGATGAAGAGTTATTTTTTGCATTCAAACTACTGACCTCATCTTTTGCTAAAAAATAACGAAGATGAGGAGAATAGTCCAAATGTAAATGAGAACAAGTCATAATATCTTAAATATTTCTAACAGCTGCTTCAAATGATTAAATTAGAACCGAGAAAAAAAATGTAAATCAAAATGTTCAAAAGTTATTTTGAAAGGAGTCATTATCATTCAAATTATTAAATCTCTTATTACTTTAAGGTCAGTTAAAAAAAATAAAATTTAAGAAAGGAATTGCCTTCAATATTAAACAAAATGGTCATTAGTCGTGATCCAGAGAATGTAAAGGAAGCATTAAAGTATATGAAAAGTATACCCTCCAAAACTATTCATCCCATATAACATCAGAAATGAGGAATAGGAAGATTCTTCAGTAAGCTTTCTATTTGTAAAAATAGGAACATCACAGTAGTTGTCAACATTACTCTTTACAACTTCCTTAATAAAGCAGATATATCCATGAGACAACCAGATGACAAAAGCTTGCATTTATAATCTCATGCCATGTGTAGAAAACCATAAAGTAGAAATAAAATGATTCTTAAAGTTAAATTTTTCAGAGGAACATAAGTCACATTCAAAGATGAATTAGAAAAGTCTAATATGGTAAACCATATCTGGTTTGAGAATAGATCATTCTACTTTCTCTGTGATTAATTAGCCTAACAACTGTTTGAATTTCTATTACATATCCCAAAATAAAATTTTTATTTTCAATATATCTAAAAACCTTTAATACAGATATAGAGAGCTTGACAAACCCATATCCAAGTAAGTGAAAACCAAAAAACTCCGAAAACAGAATAATTTTAGTGTGGAGTTTGGTGCACAAAAATCTTACCTACTTGACACACTCCACTTAGGTATGATGTGGCAACAGGTGTCATAATTGGCCTGACTCTGCCCACCACTCCTCTAGTCTGACTGAGTGAACTGAGCCCACCAAATATCAATTGTTGCCAAGCACTCATATTGGGTAGATATGAGTGTGCTGTCCATTGATCCCCCCCCCATTTCATAATTTTTCTGACTTTATACAGTGAAAATATCAAAAACAACTACAGACAGCCTGATAAGTAACAGTGAGAAAAAGAAAAGAAAGCATCACTTGTCAATGACACAAAAAGTAGATCTTTTGCAGGAGCTTGATCAGGGTGTTCCTATGCAGCATCTGACTGAAGAATATGATATCAGAACTACTGTGTATGATTTAAAGAGAAAAGTTACTTAAATTTTATAGTGATGATCATAAACTAATGAACAATAGGAAAACACTACATACAGCAAAATAAACTACAATACCTACTGTGTGTAGTTTTTCTTTACCCCACTCTTTGGAAACTATCTTACACTACTGTCAGGTAAGTGACAGTATTGAGTAACAAGCAGATGCGATACATATATTTTAGTGGACAACAGAGGGGCATCAGAGTACAATATATTTTAAGTTTATCTTTGATGCTGTTCATTTTTTTTAAGTTATACAAAGCATCTTTTGATAGAAATAAATCAAATTTATTCATTATTTATGGTTTTAATTTTCCCTCTATTTCATTTATCAGTATATTACCCTATAAATAAAGTGTAATAATAATATTTATAGTCTCTTTTTTTCATCCCTCATGGTGTGAGTATTCATGTTTTTGCTGCAATATTGTTTGAATTTCTGAAAACCTAACATAACTGTCCTCAAGAATTTCAGATCTGGGATTATGTATCTGTACCAAATCTGTCTTGGTAGCTCAATTAGCAATAAAGTCCATTCAAAATTCATAAAAACTGAAAGTTTTCCTTCACACATGTTTCTAGACCAGAAGTCAATTTCAATAGTGTATAACTGAAGATGCAGTCTTTAGGCTAGTTAAAAATCATTATAAACGTATTGTCATCTACAAATCATTATAAACGTATTGTCATCTACAAATCATTATAAACGTATTGCCATCTACAAATCATTATAAAAGTAATGCCATATAGTCATGAATTAAAAGAAATATAATACTAATGGATTCAATTATTGGATCAGATTTGTCTAAACAGTGGAAAAGATTGGATTCACAAAAATGGAATACTTAAAATATGACACAGGCACTTTTAACTGTTCATACAAGTTTCATTCCAATAGTTAATACCTTGCAACTTATTGCTATTATTCATAGTGCAACAAAGTTGAAAGTAATTTTTTTTTCTCAGTAATACATGGAGAAAAAAATGGAACTCATTTACACAATGTAAATATAGCCAGGAAGACATTTTGATAGTAAAGCAAAAACATGTTAAAAGTAGACCATCCTGAACATGCATAAAAAGATATCGATTCAAAGTACATCTCTGAAGCTTTACTAATTTTAAAATCAGGAATTCAACAAAACAACTCTTCTCTGTAATATGAATATTTTTTGTTATAGATGTATCTAATTTTGGAAAAGTTTCTGAAATTATGCAATTTTTAACTTATCAAAAAAAAAAAAGGGGGGGGATAATGACTAAAAAAAAAATTATTTCATGAAACGAATCATGTGTCATGCCTTCAAACAAATGCTTATTGGGAAGCTTTAAACTTGTTTATCTTCAAACTAAATACATTGAAATGAATAAAAATATATTTATTGGAATTGATGAAAAAGACTTTCTGGACAGTTCTGGAAAGTTTCACCTGCATTTCTTCTTGTAATAGTGATTTGCAGTCTGAATTTGTTCATACGCCTCTGTTATATTTCTGAATACTCCATATCTTATCACTTGAAAGTGGTATTATATCAAAGTCCCATCCAAAGACAAATGTTGGCACCACTTGTGTAATATCATCCTACAAAGGCCATAAATGTAAAAATTTGGCAAAAAAGTTTGTACAATTTAATATTGATTAAAGAACAGTATGAACTTACAAGAAAATGAATTTAAATTTTACTTTTCAAATTATAATCAGCAGAATGGCCTAATCTTGAAGACAAAGTTTGAATTGTATAATTTTTATTTTTTTCTTTATCAGTAATTGGTAATCAAATCTGACATTCAGAGGGATGATATATATAATAAAAGATGGGGGGGGTCTCAACTTAACCAAAAGATTTAGTGTGTTAATATTATACTATATCAGGAAAGTATATATTTGTGGAACAAATTTTCATTTTTGGGAACTTCAAGTGCTTCATGTCTGGACAGTACAATCTGTTATCAGGTGAGTGCCCATCAATTTTTGAAAACTATGGTCCCAAATTAACCAAAAGCAATTCTCAAAGCTACTTCATCAAAATGTGTGTTGGCCAGTGCAATCTACCATCCCAAAAGAAAATGAATTAATAAACTAAGACTTTAATCCTTTTATAGGCAATAGAACCAAAATTCTTGAGCAAGAGATTTTTAAATTTCATAGTTTAGAAAGATTTTATTTCTCTTATTAAATTGAAAAACTAATAATTATGAAATATTCAAAAATATAAACTGTTTTCAACACTACAAATATCTCTGCAAAATCAGTTATACACTGTCAAGCTTACCAAGTTAGTGTCTGGCAAATTCACAAATTTGGAATTTAATTAATTCAACAAATATCGTTATGAAAAGAATTGATATGAGAGTGTGAAAAATTGAGATTTTCCACAAATAGTTGTTTCTCATTTAGAATGTTTTCCTCATAAGCTTTATGCCTGTAAAACTGATAGGAAGAGAACAATCATTTCTAACCCAATGTTCTGAACCTACAAAAGGGAAGTAATTTTAACAGACTTTGACTATGGTTTTTCAATTTTCACTTGACTACTCCTAAAGGAAAATTATTTTATTAAATAAAATAATGATTTTCAAGTAAAAGATTTCATCTTAGAAATTTATTTTACTTCTCACAGGCTCACCTCCTTTATAATGAAATGAATACCAAAATTCAAGTTGTCAGACATCAGTCATATTATTACTTTCATTTTCATATTCCGAGAAACAAAAGAAAGTAAGCAAAGATGCTGCAACCATTACAGCTAATATCATTGCTGCTGCTAATATGTCAACAAATGGAATATTGCCAACTAACAGTTTAGCAAATTAAAAAAGAAAAAAGTGTAGATGGGGAGGAAGCAGAAACATGAGCAGATAATACATGCGATTTATGGTGTAAGGTAATATTTCTTAAGATATAGATCAAAAAGGTTTTTATGTAATTCAAAATGTCATTCTCTAAAATAGATTATTTATTTAAAAAAAAAAAAAAAAAAAAAAAAAAATTGCATTAATGCAATAATTTTGAAATTATTCACCTGTAAAATTTGATTTCATATTTTAGCTGGCATTAAATCAAGCTGTATCATCAAAAAAGAAGGAATCTATTAAACCTAAAAAACAGTTTTCATACAAATTTATTTATACCTAGTTAAGATAAAAATATAACATCTGTTCATTGTATTCCAGAAAATAGGTGACAAAATCTTTAAATTTTAGCTTAATACTTCATTTTGTTTGTTTCAGTAAAGAAAAATCCAAAATCTTAAAACTATGAAATAAATAAGGTCAGGAAAAACATTGCCTACATGTAAATTTATACACCTAACATATTGTCAAAAAAATATTAATTACAAAATTCATCTGTAATTTACTTACAAAAATAAAGCAAGTAAAACAAAATTTAGCTCAAATCAAAGTAAGAAACTTAATTGTGTATCATTTTATATAGGCACCCCCACTAATTATATTATTCATAAAAACAAAGCTTTTTTTAATTAAAGAAGCTCTTAATCTTATTGACTTTTTTTATTTTTCGATTCAAAACAGATTTATGGCAAGACAGGGGTCAGATTTTGAAAAGAAAAATTTAGACAATTCTTCATAAAATTCTGCTTTTAACTAATATAGTTACTAAAAATTATCAGTTCAAATTTCTCAAGTTCTCATAAAATTAAGTAAGGAGGTAAAACACAGATTAAAAAAAAAATTTTTATCAAGATTTTCTAATAAAAAATTTCAAAAATAGTTTAATTCATTTGTGAATAAGTCCTGAATATTTCATTAAAATCCAACAATTATTTGATTTTTGCAAGAATTTTCAAATTAATTTTAATTAAATTATTCAAATTTAATTGTCTGTCACTGCAAAAAAGAGGGTAAAATTTGCTATTCTAAAAGATAGTACAACCACTGACACAAGAAAAACAATTTTTTTTTTTTTAATCAAAATTTCAAATGTTCTTAAAAGGAGTAAAAAAAAAATATTAATTAAATATACAAAAGTACTTTGATCCTTCCTCTTAATAATAAAAGATTTTGACAATAAAACCATGTTTTCATTATGTTTGGAGCATGTTTTCATCATTGTATGATGATTTTTTAATGATTTTGTGGAGGTATCTAATCACATAGAACTTGACATAAAAAAGCAAGTGCAATCTGAAATTTTAAACAAAAGTTTAAAAATCTAGAATCTTTAAGAAATTAATAGAAATCTAGAATCTTTAAGAAATTAATAGAAATCTAGAATCTTTAAGAAATTAATAGAAATCTAGAATCTTTAAGAAATTAATAGAAATCTAGAATCTTTAAGAAATTAATAGAAATCTAGAATCTTTAAGAAATTAATAGAAATCTAGAATCTTTAAGAAATTAATAGAAATCTAGAATCTTTAAGAAATTAATAGAAATCTAGAATCTTTAAGAAATTAATAGAAATCTAGAATCTTTAAGAAATTAATAGAAATCTAGAATCTTTAAGAAATTAATAGAAATCTAGAATCTTTAAGAAATTAATAGAAATCTAGAATCTTTAAGAAATTAATAGAAATCTAGAATCTTTAAGAAATTAATAGAAATCTAGAATCTTTAAGAAATTAATAGAAATCTAGAATCTTTAAGAAATTAATAGAAATCTAGAATCTTTAAGAAATTAATAGAAATCTAGAATCTTTAAGAAATTAATAGAAATCTAGAATCTTTAAGAAATTAATAGAAATCTAGAATCTTTAAGAAATTAATAGAAATCTAGAATCTTTAAGAAATTAATAGAAATCTAGAATCTTTAAGAAATTAATAGAAATCTAGAATCTTTAAGAAATTAATAGAAATCTAGAATCTTTAAGAAATTAATAGAAATCTAGAATCTTTAAGAAATTAATAGAAATCTAGAATCTTTAAGAAATTAATAGAAATCTAGAATCTTTAAGAAATTAATAGAAATCTAGAATCTTTAAGAAATTAATAGAAATCTAGAATCTTTAAGAAATTAATAGAAATCTAGAATCTTTAAGAAATTAATAGAAATCTAGAATCTTTAAGAAATTAATAGAAATCTAGAATCTTTAAGAAATTAATAGAAATCTAGAATCTTTAAGAAATTAATAGAAATCTAGAATCTTTAAGAAATTAATAGAAATCTAGAATCTTTAAGAAATTAATAGAAATCTAGAATCTTTAAGAAATTAATAGAAATCTAGAATCTTTAAGAAATTAATAGAAATCTAGAATCTTTAAGAAATTAATAGAAATCTAGAATCTTTAAGAAATTAATAGAAATCTAGAATCTTTAAGAAATTAATAGAAATCTAGAATCTTTAAGAAATTAATAGAAATCTAGAATCTTTAAGAAATTAATAGAAATCTAGAATCTTTAAGAAATTAATAGAAATCTAGAATCTTTAAGAAATTAATAGAAATCTAGAATCTTTAAGAAATTAATAGAAATCTAGAATCTTTAAGAAATTAATAGAAATCTAGAATCTTTAAGAAATTAATAGAAATCTAGAATCTTTAAGAAATTAATAGAAATCTAGAATCTTTAAGAAATTAATAGAAATCTAGAATCTTTAAGAAATTAATAGAAATCTAGAACTACTATCAACAAAAGTAGCAAAGCTTTACAAAAAAAACAACATTAAATAATAGAATTTTCAGTTAGGTCAACATTAAAAAAAAGTGTAAACAGGTTAGTTATGATTGAGATACAACTTAGAAATTTTACAAGTCCTTTGACAGGGAAAACATAATAAAAAAGAAAAAAATAGTCACAGTAGAAAAAAATTAAATTCACTAATTTTTGGAATGAAAGTTCACTATCAGCAATTATTAGGTTGGTGCAAAAATAATTTCGTTTTCTAACATATGTTACAATGTGAGAAAACGAAATTATTTTTGCACCAACCTAATATTTTAATGCTTTTAAAATGAGATATTTGTTTTAGTTCTATGAAATCTATAAACAGCATTTTCCATCTTCAAAATGTAAATATCAAGTCTTAATAATTATATAAAAAATACTTAATTGCTATTGCCAAGTCATCAACAGATTAAGCCAATACTAAAAATACACTAAGTTTGAAAATCCTTAACAAGTGTCGTTTTTTCTGCATTTTGGCTGACAGTTTACAGTGCTAATCAAACGAGTAAAATTTACAATGAAGAAAAATGAGGATAGGTGAAAAATAAAGTTCAAAGATCATTACAGTAAATAAGGACTAAAAACTGTGTTCTATATAAAAAAAATTGAAAACTTCTAAAAATGGTAGACATTACTAATGAGAAATTCTTAAGTGATATAGAAACATGAAAATGAAGAAGCTAAAGAGGAGCAATTGAGGAAGATGCAGTTAAGTTTGTGGTAAAGAAAAAAAAATTTCTGCAAATAGTTTTAAGAAAGAAAAAATTATGATCAAACAATTCTAACAATATATCTCACTTTTATACTTCAAATGCAAAAGTGTTTTTTTTTGTCTTCATTTAAAACAATACTGAAACCAGAGAATTTGAGAATCAGCACAAAAAGCAATCCTAATGACAACAACTTCGAGATTCCAGAGCTCTTTTATATTAAAATATCATTTGCTTGTTTATACAACCAAGGTTTTTGGTGTTTTGAGAATTTAATGCAAAATATTTAAAAAAATAAAAAATGCACAAAGCATTTCATTATGACCGGAATGGAAAAAAGATAGTAGCCAATTCTGGAAGTTCTTGCATTTTGGAAACTTATCACCTTGTCTCTTTCCAGTCAATCATTCTAGTATAATTGTGTCAAGTTTACATAGTGATGAAAATGTTGCATATCTGGATTTCTTCCCAAGACCATTTACTTAAATGGACATCAGATAAGAAAAAGCTAAATTGCACTGTTTTACGTTCCAGGGACCAAACATGTTATTAATCAGTTCTACAAAAACATTTTCATAAAATGAGCCACAATGAACACTCTGGATACTGACAGCAGCAAATTAATATTTACACCAGTTGCTTATTAATAATTTTAAAAGTACACAAATGAATTAAGAGTAGAAACAAACATTTTTAATCCTCATAGCACAAAATGATGTACATGTAACAGGCATCAGTGCAGAAGGTGGAATCAGCACTCAGAATTCAAATTCCTGTAGAGTTTGTTGTACACACTTTCATACAAATACCCTTAGGAAAAATATAAATTCCATCTCTTCTTTCCCCAAAAGTTAAATAGGCTCTCTAGCTTACCTTGGTTGGGGACCCTATCTAGAAGAACTGTGTATTGAAACCACAGCAGCAACACCTAGTGTGTTGAGGCTATGGATTTATACTCCACAGTGGAGTGGTACTGAGGAGGATAGCAAGGGAGTATATTTAAAAAAATAGATATTTTCATATCACAGTTCCTAAATTATTTTTCAGTGCTTGATAACCAAGATATTTCCTTAAACATAAGCTGTCAAGTAAGTCAGTCATATTTACCTCAAATATACAGTGCTGCACAAAAGTAAGGGAACCACTAAGATAATAGTTTTAAAAAAAAAAAACTTATTTTCCAGATAACCAACAAATCTTAAACTATATATTCATTTAAAAAAAAAAAAAAAAAAAAAAAAAAAAAAAACAAACCTTTATTAAATGAATTACAACTACTTTCAAACTAAAGTCAAAAAAATTTTAAAAAAAAAATTTAAAAAATATGCCAAGATCAAGAGAACTTCCTGAAGTTTTAAAAAATTGCATAGTTGAAGTCTATTATGATAGAGAAGGCTACAAAAAGCTATCAATTAGAGTGTATATCTCCACCATGAAACAAATTATTAGTCTGATTTAAAATGGAGTTCAGCTGACAATGTTCATTTACTCAACAGTACAAATTTCAATGTGTAAGACCCAACAGTTGTGCATACCTTTTTGATTGTGTACCTCGAGTCATATAGTCATATAGATGTAGAGATATGAAATCAATTGATTATTAAAAGATGAGACATTACAAGGAGGTGTTATTTATCATTCTTTTTAAGAGTTGAATTTCAAATTTTAGCTCAAGTTCACCAAATTGATGAGCATCCTTTTTTCAAGAATGGACTATTTTATAGGTGTAAAATGACAACTTAGAAGATAACAAGTTTTAAAAATACCACTAGGAAATTATCAGCTTTGAAAACGTGGAAAAAGAAGCACCAGTCATTGAAATAGTGACAATTTAAAAGAGACATGAAATAAAAACTAATCATTACACACAAGAAAGAATTGTATCTTTATAAAGTGAAAAGATTACATTTCATTTACATATTAATTAAATCAAAATAGCCTTGATAATAAACAGGATATCAGCAGATGAAAAAATAAATTTCACTATTTTTACACATTTTCTCACTGTTAAAATAGGGCAGTTTGGGATACCTACTAAATGTTGACAAAATTTCAGCTAAAAAATATTCGTCACAATTTTAAAAGCTTCCTCAAGCTAAGAATTTTGTTCCCTTTTGAATATTTGTGCAAGTGTATAGAAATTGCTAATTATTTGCTGTAAAAAGTAAAATAACCAATCTTGAAAGAAAATTTTAAAAGCAACAAGCTATACCTTCATCTCAAAAGATGTTAAATGATTTATGCTCTGGTGCATGCTAAACAATTAGCATATGATATATGGGGATTATCTAGAAATCAAATGGCGTAGTAAGTGGTTGATGCTATAGATTCTGTAAAAAGGGAGTTACAATTTGGCTCTAATTCCTATCTCAACTTGTTAATGTCCAGATCATTAGCAAATTAATACTTCTTATATGTATTTTATCTATCACAAATAAAAGGTATTATTAGTATCATCGTTCCAGTCTTTCAAGCTGCTTGGGACCAAAAAATATCAATTTTGTACAATCCTATTATCTTCTAGAGGAAGTGGTAAAACACTTCAACCTGAGAATATAATACAGATTGAATCATTCAAATTTGTACAAAAATATTATTCAACTGAAGGTAGCAGCAAGCCATGCTTGAAGAATACTGAAACAATATGAACATTAATACAAAAAGAAATCACCATCAAAAAAAAAAAAAAAAAAAAAAAAAATTAAAAATACACTAACAAGATTACTGTTCTCAAAAGCTGCTGAAAATTTAGAAAATGAAAGAAAAACTACTTTAAATTTCTGTAATAATGGAGCATGGAAAACACTTTTTTGACACTTGATAAGTGCAATTTTAGTTGAATAGCCTTGCAAACTGCTACATCAATATGAAATTGACAGATTTTAATGGAGTCAATAAGAGATACACAAATTTGTTTAGCAAGCTTCTAGTTGACAGTAATCTGTATTTTCTGTTTTATAACTAATCTATGAATTACAGCAGCCCATGTTTTTTGTTCTAGTTGAATATGTTTCCTGTTCCAAACTGACACTTATGACAAACTTTTAACAAGTTTTTGCTTGTTTTTTATATCATTGCTTAACTATCAATTTTGATATAAAAGGATTTATATCCAAGGATAAGATTTAATTAAAATGATAAATTCTCAACTTTTCACATGAAAGGAACCAATGACTAATATCTTTTGTTTCAAAATATTGTAAAACAAGAAAGAAAAGATTTGTCTTGAATTGCTATTTTGAAAAGGAGCTTAAAAATCAGATCAATTTGCTTACAATTAACAGATGAAAACAATTTACTTCTGAAAAGCACAATAACAGCCATTTGAATAAATGTATCATATTCATTGAAGTCAGACCAATATTGTAAAACCAAAACTGCATACTCAAGATTGTAGACAGGAACAAACCTCAGAAAAAGGTTGTTTTTCAAATTAAATCAAGTTAATAAAGAAAAAAAAAAAAAATAAAGTTTCATTACTTTATTACTTTCTACACTACTGAATTAAAACAAAAATGGCATACATTTTAATGAAAAATAATTGTTTTCTTTAATGATTATACACTATTCTTTTATCATTATTTATATTGTTTCAGTACAGAATCCTGAAAAGTTCAAGGATACAGAAAGGCTGATCACTACTGATTTCTTGTGAATATAATGATTCATCTATCAGCTCTTCTTTAAATACAATGAATACTTTCTTAAATTGGATACCTTTCAGTAAAACATTCAAACTGGAACTAAATATCATGTCAACACCTGTTGAATGACTATTGTATCAGTCATATAAAAAAAGTCATCTTTGTATATGCTGTTATTAAGCCCATGCACTTCTAAATACACACAATGTCAGGTTCTAGCTTAGACAGATAAATTCTGACATGTGCAATTTCTAACTAAAATGGAAATCTTTAACTTCACTTTGGCTAATTTTTTTTCTATATCAAGTGAGACATCTCTCCACAATTATTTAATTTTCTAGTAAATATCATGAACACAATGGGAATTGGAATTTGGCTCTCTAATTAATAATTCCATGCCATTATCCATTACACCACACATACATACAAACTTATAACACTTGGTGTTCCAAAGTGGTTACCCATCTAGGTACTGACAAGGCTTAGAATTGCTTAACTTTGGTGATCATACAGGAACCGACGTCTCAATGTGAGGTGTCTGCAAGCCTCAAGTTGAGTGAGATAGAAAATCATTAACTGTAGCTGACAGTTTTAAGCTACCTGCTTTAACTTAAAGCAACAGAGTTTTCCCACCTTCTGCATTTTTTTTTTTTAAATTTGTTTTCTAAATAATAAATCATAGGCAGCACATTCAAGAATTTGTTTTGCTTTCATTGCAAATACATCAAATAATGAAACAATGATTCATTTTCAACAATCCAGGCCTAACAAAACAGTAAATTATGAATCCATACATTTGTGTAAAACAAATAAAACAGTGTTGGTTGGAAAAAAAAAAACGAATTCATTATTAGCGTTGCATGAAGCCTTCAGATCAGTCAAAAGAAAGTTTGCTTCTTTTTTTTTTTTCTTTAAAAAAGTCACTGCATAAAAGAAATCTTGGAATTATCTTTTTAAGAAATCTAAACAGCATTTTAGCTAGATATCCTAAAGTCCATGACAACAACCAACAAAAGTTTAAACTATTTTTTAAGACAAAATTAAAGCAAGGAACTTTCAAAGGAGTAAAAATCTTAAATCATTTGAAAACGTATAACAAAAATATTTTCTTGGCTAAGTGAAAAAAAATTTTCCAAATTGAAATAGAGATAAGAACATGTACAGACCATATACCAGTAATTGCTTTTTTGAAAATGTCGAAGAGTACAATATTTTTTTTTTATTTCCTCATTTATGTTGTATATGACAAACAACAATGTCAAAGTAGAAAAAAAAAAAAGTGTTACTAATTTGGTAATGAGAGCATCGAGTAGACAGATAGTTGATCATGAAGCAATAGTTAGTAAACTGATTTAATAAACCATTAATACTGTAGTGAGTTCAATCCTGCCGAGTGCCCTTATATTTGTGGCCTCATGTCAGATCATGCTCAACTTAGTAAATAAAAGTATTAGAAACTCATTAAATATCTTTGTCCTTTCATTGTTAGAGAAATGTAATCATAACAATAAACAAAGACAAGTATAATTAGTGAAATAAGACATTAAAACAGTAGAAAAGTAAGAGGCAAAAAGATTAACCATATTTTTAAGCCAAAATATTCCCATCATACAAAAAGTTACATTTTTTATCTAGGAGGTCTATTTGATTTCTTTTTGTGCTGGCAAGTTTCCTATTAATTTTCAAATCATGACTGATTCTAAATAATAAGGTTGACTTTAAATAATAGCAAGCAATATGGGTAAGCTATTTAGAACAACATCAATTACCTTTGTTTTCCCTTCATAGCTTGCCGTTTTTGTTAAACAGATTATAATTTCATGAAAGCAAACCAACAGTTTCTAAAAGATGAAAGATTAAAAAATGAAATAATCAAGAGAATAATTTTATCCATTCAATGTTTTTGAACATAATTAGAAATCAATTGGGGGAAAAAATATCACTTCTATTCAAACATCTTACAAACCAATAGAAAGACTGTGCTCTTGTAGTATGTGATTCATAGCAAATGGTTTGAATCAAGCTTCATATCAAAAAGGAACTTTTGTTCTAAGACCTCAATATATATTGGGCTGACTCCAGATGATACCAAAACAGACTTTACACTCATTGTCTCCAGAGAACTAAAGTGATTCAGTGAGTTGACCAGGAAGACAACTTCATAGCCACCAGGAGCAGATGCACACTTCACAGGATATCAGTAGTTTCCTCTGACATGTAAACAGATGGGTGAACCAGCTGCATTTAAGATGTGCACATGAAATACAATTAGATGACAGGAAAATATACAGGCACCATACTGGAGAGGAAAAAGAGTATCTCAAATCCTCACAAAGAGATTTGCATTTGGAGAAAAACCCCTAAAGGTTCACACACCCATTCACAGAGATCAATCAACAAAGAGATGACTAAACAATAATTGTACCTACAAGAGATGTGGCCTCATGTTCTTAGTCTTTACAATGATAGCATTACACGAGTTGAATTTAGGTATGTCAATGTTTCATTATTAATGATATTGAACATACATTATTGTAGCAATAACTTACATATGTTTCCCAACATTATTGTCCTTCCCTGACCAGTTGCTTAGTTTTGTTACTTGTTCTTCAGCTACATCAGAAATTCATTAACTAGCTTAAAATGAACATTGACTTATACACTGAAAGTGTCATTGCAACTTGCTTCTCTATAATTTTATCCTTTTGAACCCTTATACAGCAAAGCTTTTATGCTGACTGGTACATGTTTGGTATCTTAGGTTACAATTATAATAGAAAGTAATAGTTGCAATGACAAACTATTGCTCACCATTGATGGCTGCTTCCATTATATTTTGTTCAATATCATTTACCTCTTTGGATTCTCATCTAGTTAAGATTTCACAATACATGATTCTTCAATATTCTTTTCCTTGGCAAATTTCTATATCTTTTCATATACAGCTTATGTTCGTCTATTTGCTTTCTTGATTCAATGTCATCAGTGCTTTTCTTGTGTTTTGTGAAGTCATCTGTAAAGTAGTTTCAAATTTATCAATGAATATCTCAACTACTGCTGTCCTCATGACAATCACATTTGAGGATTTTCACTTATATACTGTAAATAATTTGGAAGATATTCTATTGATTCAATTTCATCTTTTTATCTCTATAATTACAACAAAAAAAAGGAAATAAAAAAACATACCCACATACAGTTGAAAATGAAATAGAATTTTTATCATGGAAATAAAGGCAGTAGAATGAATTCCTTTACCAGAACATTTAGAATGTTCTATTTCAAAAACTAAAAATTGGATATCAGAAATGTTAATTTTTGTTTAAGCTGCATAATTTGAAAGCTAATTAAGTGTATTTTCAAGGACATATATGGTTTATATGTAACACAAGTAGTGTTTTTTTTTTTTTTTTAGGCTTGACTACAGAGAAGAAAAAAAAAAAGAAAGAAAAAATCCAACGTCTTTCAGGAATTGGACCCAAATTCAAGCCAGATAATGATTCAAGAACAACCCTCCAGATTACTCAAGTTACATTGTTCCCTTGGAAATTAAATTTCATTACATTTTCACTACTCATAACTTCAGATCAGACACATACAAAACAATATACAAGACAAGTAACATGTTCCTGAATAAACTAAATCAGTACTAATAAGCTTTTTGGTAAATATACAGTCATCCCTCGATTAATGCACATTTGATTAATTTGTTTTCAATTAGTGAACTAAAATTTTTTTATACCAAAATTCAATTAGTGTGGTAAAACATTCTTCAGTTTAACTGTAGTAAACGAAAATTGATTTACTTATAGTTACTGATGTACAAATTAGCCACACTAATCAAGGTATTCCTGTATAGCAAAAACTAAAAACTTAAATTTCAGAAAGTGCTCAGTAACTTTCAGTTCTACATGCCTAATTTGGAAGTTTATTAAAATATGGTTTATATATAACATATATGGGGTTTTGCCTTCTTTTAGGCGAGAATATAACAAAAAAATAAATAAAAAATAATCTTGATAAACTTAAAAGATGGTACAATTGTACTAAGGCTCATCTCTGAAACTTGCTATTACTTTACCAAAAAGAAGCTAACACCCATTTAAGCTTTCTACACCAAAATGGAATTAACATTTTAGAGCATTTTAACTATTTCAGAACCCCTGACAATAAGAAAATGCTATTTCTTTTCAAATTTTTAAAGAACAAACAAAATTCAATCATAATGTGACATTAAAAAAATTAATATCTTGATGAAAAATGTTTTTACTTTGCCGATTCAGATTTTTATTCCAGTTTCTAGTACCTCTTATAGCATTGTTTGTCTTTAGAATTTCAAATACATACTCTTCATCCAGTTTAATATTAAGTCTTTATCAATTTTTTACTTTTTAAATTACCTACTCAACAATATTACCACTTGAAATAAAATCATCTCTGGCCTGATTAAGAGTGGAACTACTTCATCAAAATAAGATATTCTTAAAATAAAAAATAAAAATTTTGAAACTAATTTTACTGTATGACCTTTTTACCATGAAAATGCAATTGGATCATACAAGTATAAATGAGCAAGAATAAGTTACCTCAGACAATTTCCACACTAATCAAGGTGATATTACAGTCAAGTACAGATTTTATGAATAAATTTCAAGCCTTCTACTCAATGTATTTGTTTACTAACAAAATTTGACAGTTTCTTTATGCAATAATCTTCTGCATTGTTTTCTAAATTTATCAATTCAATCAACATTTCAAATTCTTTCAATAGACTTATGTTTGAGAATTTTTTCTAAGAAGGGACATAACTTTAACAATTACTTGAATATAGTGTGAACGCCTTTTTTATATAATTTGTTTTTAAGTACCGAGAAATCTTTAAAATTTAAGAAAATATTCTAACCAATCTAATATTTTATTGCATTCTAGGTACTTTGACATTATAGTTTAACTCACAAAGATACTTGAAGAAATGTTAGAAAAATTCCAATAAATTTTAACTTTACTACAGTTATCACTCTTATTTTCTGATAATGTTGCATTTGGACAACCATGTTTACAAAAATTAAGTTATACACACAAAAATAAATTGAACATTCTTTGGGGAATTGTTAAATTTAGCATTTATAATTATTAATAATTTTAAATTTAATAACAATATTACTTGACCACTACAAGTTAATACAGAATTTTATAAGATTTAAAACTTTATAAATTATTCTACTTAAAAATTTAAAAAAAAAAATGAAATCAATTCTTGTAAAAAATTTTTGTTTTAAAGACAATAGTGTCCATAATATATTTTATTCATAAAAGCAATTGAAAGTTTTTCTAATTAAATAATGTCTTAGTTTTCTTACATTTTTTACTTTATGATTCAGATCAAATTTTCTCTAACTGGGAATCAATTTCATGATTTGTCTTGTCCTTATGACTAATATAAACAGACTGTAGGCACATCATGTCACCTTGAGAAAAGTGCTTAAAATAAACACTTTGCAAAATTTATTTTCAGTATTTTAAGCTGGAACCAGTTTACATCACTCAACAAGAGATACAGAATTTTTAAATTGAATGTAGATTCAAAAAAATATATATATATATTCTGGATGAAAATGGCATTTGATGAAGCTTTTCTTAAAATATTCTTTGATTCAGATGATTTTGAGGGATTTACTCAGGCAGAATGGTGAAGTGTTTGGAGGTGATGGTGAGGATGGTTACAGTGGTGATAGTAAGAATGATGTACCAAGCAAATACTATTATCCTAAAGAGGACTGATTTTAAGGAAAGAACCAGCCTCTGGGAGGTACCTGATGGCATTTCTGAGGGCCAACTCTTTCCTGTCTTCATGAATGATGAAATAATAACTTTGTCAATGAGATAAATATATATGCTAGTCAGCTGAAGGAAAAGCGAGGGGTAAATGCTAGCACCCACATGTGGAAGGATATTACTTTCAATGAAATGAAGGCATTTGTAGAAATTTTGCTTCTGATTGGGCTTACCATGCTCATCATTTGATTTATACTGGTTCACTGATGATTTTATTGAGGTGAAAGGCTTCAGATACACCATGGCAAGAGAGATTTTTTGGTATCCTGTCCTTTTTCCATCTTTTGGACAACTCAAAAGCAAAAATGAAAAATCACCCAAAGCATGATGGGACACATAAGATCCAGATGTTTTTTGTTTTTTTTGAAAACTTGTGCTACTTTAGCAGAAATACTTTTATCCTGGAAACAAACTAAGTGGATGAAAGCATGATTATTTGATTCCTTTCAAAGGAAGAACAGGCCAACTGATCTACATGTCAGCAAAACCAACCAAATGAAGCTTGAAACCCTGAGGACTGGTTGATGTGAAAATCAGCTACATGTACAATTGGCAGCTATGCTTGGGCTGAGAAACAGCCCAGGCACTAAGGGCAGTTAGTGTTGTGCATAAAGTGGTTTTCTCTCTCTCAGAGAATGTGCACAATAAGGGACATGTTATTTACATGGACAATTTCTTCCCATCATCTGGTATTATTTCAAAACCTAGGCAAACACTGAACAGGAACAAGACGCACACTACATATAAACAGGCAGTGTGTGTCAAATGAAATCAAAGCAACAAGACCTCCCCCCCACATTGAATCACAAAGAGATGGGCACATTTTGTACATTTCCTGGTATGACAAAAGATGGCGAATCTTATGAAAACTGCCCAATCTGTTGAGACATTCAGAAAAGAAGTTCAATTGGAACATTATGAAGATCATACCAAAATTTTATACAAACTTTGTACTGTGCAGTCCTATTCTCAGCACATGGAGAGAGGAGAATAGACAGAGCGGACAAGCAGATGACATACCAAGTTCTGCACAGATGTACCAAGTAGAAGTTTTCTTTTATCTTTTTGAAATATGTTTCTGCAATGTCCTGGTCTTTGCCAAAAAAAGACCAGGTTGAGAATTGTACACTCTCGACTGGAAGGCTGAGGTAGGAGGACAAAAGGTCCACCCTAAAAGACTGATATTAACAATGCACCACCTAATCAACTCTAAGTGCCTGAAATCTGTCAGGTCTTCTGGTCCAGATTGTGCTGTATATTCAAAACAGAGACAAGTGACACCAGATCCAGTTCATTTGCAGAAAGTATGATGTGGCATCCTGCCCATATCACTGCTTCCAGAAGTACCGCAGTCTGAAGGATTACAAGGTAGACTGCAGTCCAGGAATTCATAGTGGTAATAGTGTAACAATGATTTTTTTTTTTCTAATGTCAAAACATGCATGCAGAACATAATGTATTACATCAAAATATTACTCATCCATTCCTTTATTAGTATACAATAAATCAAGTTTGTACACACAATACAAAGAAAGTTATAATAATTTTAAAACATTAGATGTTCATTATTTTGCTCCCACATAAGAAAAAAATGCAGTTTCAAGGGAAACAATTCTAGAGAAAATGCAGTGTGCTAAAGGTTTAAGCACTACAAAAAAGAGTTTCTCAATTTCATAAAATTAAATAAGTGTGATTTACCAGATGTAAAATATATTTACAAAGATTTTATTTAAAAAAAAAAAAAAAAAAAAAAAAGAGTTCAAAAATAATTTCATTCATTTGTGAATAAGTCCTGAAAGTTTCATTAAAATATGACAGTTATCTGATTTTTGCAAGAATTTTCATATGTCTGTATTGCATCACAAAATGACATTAAAATTTCCCATATTAATTTATGGTACAACACTGACACCAGAAAAACAAGATTTTTAACCAAAATTTTGAAGGTTCTAAAATGACTAAAATATAATAATAATATTTACATCAAGACATCCTTTGATCTTTCCTCTTCATAATAAAGTTTTTGACAATAAAACTTTATTTTTATTAAGTTTTGGGGAATTTTTTTTTTTAAATCATGTAAGCTGATTTTTTTAGTGAATCTTTTAGTGAAAACTATATAAGCTACATGCTACTTTTTTAATTTCAATAACAGTACATTAGCAATTTTTATTTTTCCTACCTGATAATAATCTAACGGCAATATCCATATTTAATTAATGATGTGGGAGAGAAGAAAAAAAAAAAAAAGCAGTGTTAAATATGAGAGGTGTGTGTGTATGCATGTGCGTGTATATATATATATATATATATATATATATATATATATATATATATATATATATATATATACACACTATTCCATATCAAATATTTCAAAAGTTCTTATGGTCACCACTTCAGATTTTGATGACATTTCAGTATGTGATCTAGAGAAACAAACAAAAAAAGAAAACATTTCACACAATAACATTAATGAATTCATGTATTGTAGATTAAACAGTAACTAATATCAATTGCAACTCATTGTATGTTATATTTTCAACTTCAAACATCATTTTCTTAAGGTTCTATTCTTTTAAAATCAATGTTTTATACAAAACAATATATCAAATAAGTGTATTGATGCAGGTTTTATTTTTATTTTATTGCTCTTGGCTTAGTTTTCATAGACATTAAAATCCACTCCCAAGCTAAATAATTTTTTCCCCATTTGAAGTATTTATAACTACAAAATGAAAAAGTTAAAATGAAAACAAAGTTCTTCATGTATCAGACTATAGGGAAAGCAAATTTCAGCTCAATATCACCTCAGATTACTGTGTTATGCCAAAGTTGGCAAACCATACTGCTGATTCACAACATGAAAATCCAAGCAAATTCCAAGAGACTGTAACTTTTAAACTATGGGTTTAATGAAGATGAAATTTTCAGGTTTTCTGTTTCTCTAGGGTGGGTATGAATGAAACCTCATCAAAACCCGAGATTGTGACCATGGACTTTTGGTGGAGCTAATAACCCGTATATGAACATTACACTATTAAGACATGAGATCTCTACAACTACAGCAAAGCAAATTACATGCCAGCTAAAATATTGCGAACATCAATGTGCCTAAAATAAACAACTTTTCAAAAGACTAATCACTTTTTCAATAAGAAACTCTACTACATTTCATTCAAATTCAAGAGAAGAAAGTGCTATAAAAGGAAGAATTACTACAAAATAAAGTAACAATTTTTTATGCCAATTTTGCTGCTTAGAAAAAAAAAAAAGAAAAAAAGTCATAAGTGAAAAATCATTAACTGCTTTCTTAAATATAAATGAATCACACTGCTTACATATCTTCAACTATAAAAATGCTGAAAGATTGAAATGTCACTCAAGATTTTCCTAGTTACAAATAATTTATAATAAATTCTAATACTGATATTTATCCAAAGCAACAAACCTGTATCAATGTCAAACTCTTGTTGCAAAAGGCTTGGAAAATATTTAATAAAGTTGCTTTTCATTAACAAATGGTATGAAGTTATCTCAACAACATTAAATAAAGTTAACTTAAAATCTAAGACAGAAAATTTTAAACTATTGTGAAAGTTGACTTTGAATAAAATGGAATTTTATAAAAACAAAGAAAAAAGCTCTTCATTATTCAAAAAATTGAAATTTTCTTTCTATCACACCTGTGAAACTTAAACAAATTCCTGATACTAGACTTGTCAAATATAAGACACTATTTCTTCATATAAACTCATAAGCTAATCTAAACAAACATTAGCTTTTGAGTTTATATGAAGAAATAATCTCTGAACAAATTATTTCAAAGGTGCTTATTGTATATTTGTTGCAAGTGCTTCATGCAGGTTCCTAATTTTATTGTAAAGCTATAGTCCAGCACAAGGCTACAGTAAAGAATTGAACTTACTCCACTATGAGACTGGCTTGCAAACATCCTTAATAGGAGCTAGAATAGTGCTAAGTTAATTAAAAGACAAAACATTTATTAAAATCATGACTACTCTGGTAAACTAAATTGATAGTTCCATGAAAAGTATGGTCTAAATAAACCTTGTTTTTTTTTTTTCTTTAAGAAATTTTATTAATAATTACTAAACAGTTACAGGTTTTCTAAAAGTTTTCCAATTAGGAACCAAGGCATTCAAAAAATCATAGAAAAGGGAAAATATAAAATCAAATACTTTTCTTCATTTTTCTTTTTTTATGAAATACGGGAAAAGATTCATGCAGACGTTTAGGTTGACCTGATGATGGAAAAATGTATTAAGTAATAAACAGCGATCAAGATGAAAAAGAATTAAGAAACAAATCATTTGTCTCTTTACATCAGCGAGTAGAAAATATGGGCAAAGCAAAAAGACTTCATATTAAGCAATATTATTTAGTTTAAAGTTAAAATATGTTGTGTATGATCATCCATATCTACAAAAATCAGTACATCTATATACATACAAAAATAATTCAAAATTCTTTTTTTTTCTTAGATTGTAATAAGCTTTACGATATATGATTAGTAAATATAGTTTTACTTAACAATATTCCCTAACAGCTACACCATTGTAAAAATTCATTATTTATCAAAAAAGTTCATTAAGTTTGGAGCATTTTTTTTTCATCATCATCATCCCCTTGACATTTGTAATCGTAGGTGGGAGATCCAAATGCACTGAATCTCCTTTATAACAGTCTATCAACAGCAGCCATCAGCAATTCTGGTACATTACTTTGGATTTCTCAGAGCTGACCTCCATTCCATATGCTCCTTCTCTTTTAACAAGTTTGTATGGTCAAGTCCTGGAGTTCACTGTTACTACCTGCTATGAGGTCAATGTCGTCTGCAAAACAGGTTACATGTGGGTCTACCACCGATAGAGATTGAAAGATCATGGTCGTTCAGCATTTCTTGCATGATTCTCTCTAGTAATAGGTTGAACAATGTGGGTAAAAGTACAAATCCCTGTCTCACGCCAACAGTTGTTCTGAAGAATCCTCAGATTTGTTTTCCCAGAACTGTGCTGATGGCATCTTTATATAGGGCTTGGATGACTTTAATAATTCCATTATTTACATTGAATTCACTAAGGATTTGCCACAGACCATCATGCCATCAGGATCAAATGCTTTCTTGAAATCAGCAAACTTGTGGGACACGTCCTTCTGATGTTGAGGGGTTTGAAAACCTGTTCCATTGAACTTCGTCTGGTTCTAAAACCTGCTTGTTCCTCTGATAGCAGTTCTTCAGCCTTGGATTTCAAACAATTCAAAATGATAATGGAGCAAGACTTTATTAGGATGACTGATCAGGCTTATTGTCCTATAATTTCAACACTGCGCTAGGCTTCCTTTCTTTGGCAGGAATATTACCAAAGACTGAGATCACTCGTTAGGCCACTTTTTTTGTTCCCAAATTTTCAGGCATAGTGCTGTTATTTTTTCATCATGGTATGGTAACTTTTAGTGAATTCGTAGTGGTACCTAAATTTTTACGAACTTTGGCCTTAAATTTACTATAGTCATTGCTCTTATTTTCTAATAATACCATGTATTTTTGTACAAAAATTCAAAATTCTTTTTAAAATATTGGTTGTCGATGAATTGTACTAAGCTTTACAAATTTATGATTAGTAAATATAGTATAACAATATCACTTAACCAAGACAATAATACAGAAATTTAAGATTTAAAACTCTAAATTATTCTAATTAAAATTTAGAAAAAAATCAATTCTTATAAAAATTCATTATTCATTGAATATTCTTTTTTCTTAAGACATATATTCATAAAAAAAGATTAGTTTTTCTAATTAAATAATGTCTTAGTGTTATTGTATTTTTTTATTTTATGATTCAGAACAAATTTTCAGTATATACTTTTCTGAAACTTTATTTGAGGAATATTAGCTGATTTAGAATATAATTAATCTGACTTGAAACTAATATTTTAAGTTTAAATTACTACACAAATGCATTAACACTGGTATTTATACTATGCTGTATTTCAAAATGAATTCAAATTGATTGAAAAGAGTTTGTTTTGAAATTTCTAAAATTTTTTAATTTAGCACAATTTTTAGCAAACTATCATAAAAATTTCTGAAACTTTGAGGAATATTTGCTGATTTAAGTATAATTAATCTGATTTAAAACAACTAATATTTCAAATATCACAGAAATACATTTTTAACACTGGTAGCTTGTTTATTTATGTTGACAGCTTGATGACAGATTTTTATCTAATGTTGTTCTACTGAGGGGGCTTTAACCATAAAAAATAATAATTGAATAATATAATGCAAACATCTTTTAAGTACTTGGTAGTCTTAGAAAATTTTAAATATTCTATGTAATCTAATGTTTTATGGGATTTTAGAGAATTTTGGCTCTAAGTTTACTGTAGTTGTCACTCTTATTTTCTGATAATGTCATGTATGGGTGACATTTCTATAAAATTCATCACGTTTATACACATCCAAAGACATTTCAAAACTCTCTTAAAAATATCTGGGGTTGTTAGATTGTAATAAGTTTTACAATATAAAATTAATAAATATAGTTTTACTTAATAACAATATTTCCTAACATTTACATCATTGAAACTGAATTTCAAAAGATTTAAAAATATTATAAATTATTCTAATTAAAATTGTAAACAAATGAAAGCAAATTTTGAAAAAAAAAAAAAAAAAACCTATCTGAAGACAATATTGTCCTTAATATATATTATTCATAAAAGCAATTAAAGGCTTCACTAATTAAATAATGTCTTAGTTTTATTGTTTATTATTTTACAATTCAGAGCAGATTTTAGACAGGTTCTGATTTTACAAAGAAAAAAAAATAAAAGAAAAAATAAATTGGTGATTTAAACTCTTCAAAGAGTTCTGTTTTCACCTAATATAGTCACTAAAAATTATGCTGAATTTCTTGAGTTTTCATAAAATTAAGTAAATGGGGTGAAACACATGTAGAAAAGAAAATTTTTGTTTTTAACCAAGATTTTCTAAAAGAACATTTCTAAAATAATTTCATTTATTTGTGAATAAGTCCTGAAAATTGTTAAAATTTGACAATTATTTCATTTTCTCATGATTTTCCAAATTAATGTGCAGGAACTAAAATTTGCTATGTTAATTTATAATACATCCGCTGATGCAAGAAAACATGATTTTTAATCAAAATTTCCAATGTTCTAAAAAGGATTAATAAATTTAATTAAATATCCCAAAAATACGTTGATCTTTACTCTTAGTAAATAAATGTATTGAAACTAAAACTATGTTCTCATTAAGTTTGGAGCATTTTTTAATCACAGTATGTTAATTTTTTAGCAATTTTGTGGAGGTATCTACATAGGCACCTCCAAAAATTTGCTGAAAAACAGCATAGCATGATGGAAAAGTCCCCAAACTTGATGAAAACAAAGTTTTGTCATCAAAATGTCTGTTGTTATTAAGAGTATTTTTTATTATTTTTATTAAATTTTTTAACCCATTCGAAATTTTGGTTAAAAATTTTGTTTTTCTTGCATCAGCGATTTGGCCAAATATGGGAAATTTAGTGTCTTTTTGTATTAAAAAACACATTATTTGAGAAATCCTTGCAAAAAAAAAAAAAAAAAAAAAAAAAAAATCAAATAATTGTCTGATTTTAATGAAATGTTCTGGGCTTTTTTGCTTTTTTTTAACACAGGTGTTACCGCAACTTAATTTCAAGAAAATAAAATTCCATTCTCTTCATATTTATATTAGTTGAAAAAAAAAAAAAAAAAAAAAAAAAAACAGGACTCCTTGGAGAATTTAAATCATCAATTTGTTTTGTCAAACAGAAACACCATTTACTACAAATCTGCACTGAATCGTAAAATAAAAACTGCAATAAAACTGACATTATTTAATTAGAAAAGCTTTAAATTGCTTGTAGTTTTAAACGTTATTTTTAGTGGATACCCGTATTGGAGTAGACGCTCCCTTTTTAACGTTTAAAAATACACAAATATTGTTTAAAAATTTATAAAATGTGAACTGCAATCCAACTCTTAACAAAAGAGTTGGTAATATTTTACAATAAAAAAAATCTGCATTTGGATAAAAGAAAAATTCTGAAATTAATGATTTACTTGTAAAAAGGTGAAGCAGTTATATTCCTATTTGGTTCATGTGCAAAAATCTGACAATAAATGAAAGCTAGGAAGGAGAAAAAGCAAGTGCCTAAAAATTGAAATAACTATTCCTGTTTGCTTGTTTTTTAGTAGAAATAAAATGTAACTATAAGTGTCGATTGTGTCATTTCACAACAACGGTAAAAAGCAAGAAATTATAAGCCAATAAATATGTTCATAACAATGTCAAAATTACAACATATTTCAAGGATAAGGGCCAGAAATGTTTATATCGTGATGTAGCAGAGTAGAAAATACCGATTCTTGATGCGAAATTAAGGAAGTAAATAGCAGGAAACACACCTCATAAAAATACCCGAAATTTTTGCCCCTGTAACTGTCACTTAGTCCAGAATAAGATTTAAACCACCTCGACCAAACAGCAATCCTGGATGATGGTTAGTTTTCCTACTGACCAGATAGTCAGGTTGGTAGAGAGAGAGAATTCAGCAAGAGAAAGAAAAACTGGAGAGAGAAGCAACACATGGAAGAAGAAAAAAGGGTGGTGGTTGGTGTGGCCTGAAAGCTTCAAGTAGAAGAGAACATGAAGACGACCAATCGTGATAGTAGCAGTAGAAGTGGCAATAATAACAACAACAACATTAGTAGTCGTGATAGTGCCAGACTGTAGCAAGCATGCCTGCAGTGAACTCATAGAAGAAACATACACAACAAGACAGACTGCTTCTTCTTTTCTCCTCCTCCGCCGCCACCTTGTCATAGTTTTCTAGCCTTTACGATTATATACTGTAAAAAAGCGAGCAAGGAGGAAATGTAATTTCAGTTTTACCTGCTCCTCTTTTATAGAAGAAAGCAACAATTTAAAATAGAATAAATTATTAAAAGAGTAAATGAAAAATAAAGATAAATCTTCGTTTTATAATTTATCAAATCAAATTTGAAAATAAAATGTCAAGGGTCAATTTTGGTGCGTCTTTAAGACATTTGCGTGGCGCGGATTTTATAATCTGTACCACCTGCACAAGTTGCAAAGTAACAAAGATTTTTTTTTTACTGCAATAAGAGATAAAAAGAAACAATCTAATTGCTTCTTATTTATTTGTATAACTATTAATTTATTTAAGAATGTTTCATAATTATAATTCAAACCATATAATCTCATGTTTGGAAGGAAATGAAGTTTGAGATAAAATAATGAAAAATCATAAATGTCACAATTGGAAAATAATGCTTTATTTTATTTATTTCAGTGAGAAAATGGTTTTGTTTTTAAACTACTATAAAAATTAAATGCAATTGATTACTTTCGAAAAGCACGATCGTCGCCTACCATTTTAATTTTTAATTAAATAAAATGGATTATGTTTCTTCGTGAACCGATCTAAACGAAATTTTCCTGAATCTTAAATTCATATTTAATTCTATTTCTTGTTAGTTTAGGTTTTTCACAAAGCAAGAAAAGCTGCATCAAACTACTACTACTATTGTGGGTGGATGTTGTGTCGCTTCCACTGACTAAAATCATGTTTCGTTTTTAAAGTATCTCGCTCAGGTTTGAACAGCTAAACAGGCATCTTCATGCACTCCATATTCATTCAATGTGGTCAATTTTTAAGCTTTTGAAATAAGCGATGTCGTTAAAAATAATAATTATGTAAAAATTAAAAATATGGTAAATTGATTTTAGCATGAAACGAATGTTATTCTGATTAGGTTTGTGAAAGTGTACAAAGATGACCAGATTTTTACATATCCCTCTTAGAAATTAGGTTGTTGCAAAATTGTATTAAAATTAAATATTCAACAGAAGTTGAAATTAAAACAAAGAAAATAAAGAGAGAGGGGGAAAATGGTCGAACGGAAAATCAGCTTTCTTCAAAGCAACACGTGCCTAAATAGTTGGCAACATTTATTTTAGTGTTAGAACGACGTCATATACAAAGTAGTACAAATGAACGAAATAATTTATATTTGAAAAGATGCAGCAAAACATCTATAAAATATAACAAGTAGATGATATCAAAATCCAGATGTTACTATTAAAAACAACAACGTTGATGTTTAACGAAAATATTCAATTCATGGCAGATATATTTATGCAGCTCTCAAGAATAGCCTAGAATAATAATGATTGTAAGGTTGTTAGTTAATCCTGGCTTGAGAAGAGATTTGAATTTTAAACGTGTAGAAGAATCAATAATGAAAGGGTTATTATAACAGCATGATTAGCAATAACATAGCTTGGCTAAGTAAATATTAATAAACGACTAATTATGTTGAAGCGAAGCAGACGTGAAAACATTGTCAGAGAAATGGCTACGATCTCCTCCAGAAAATTTTTAAGACGATTTTTTCGTATAAAATATGAAATATTAAGTAAAGAAATATGTGCAGAAACAAAACCGTGAGGTATTTAAGTGCTGATTGGTGCAGGTAACTATGTGGAGTAATGGTTTAAATAAGGTGAAATTATTGAAATTAGGAACGACTGCATTGCAATTCCTGATGAACCTTGAACCTTTTTTGCAGCAGGCTACGACACGTAGAGATGTGACATAGATGTGCAACATCTTTCTTTACGAATATTTAAGCCGATTACAGCTTTTCTTGCCAAATGAATTAATATTTGAGATATGAAGATATTTATTCAAATGATGATTTATCAACCCACGATTTATTTAAACTCAAACAACACCCGATTTGTGCCATACAGCTTTCCCATTGTTGATTTTAAAGACATTTTCTAGGGGCGTCTACAAAGCATTTTTGCTTCTAATTCACTACGCAGCAAATAGGAAATAAATAAGAAGCTCAGTTTGGAGAGAGAAACTGATATGAAGGGGGGATAATTTTTTCTTAAAGTCAATATTCTTTACATTTTGTAACCATATAAATGTATTTAAAGAAACCGTTCATTTTTAAATGAATTTTACGGTTGGCGTTCAACAACTATGGTAGCCGACTAGTAATAACTCAGGATTATTCGCTCCCCCCTCCCACCTCACGAGAAAGAGAAAAACCCAGGAAAGTAAAACAAACAACTAAAATCACTAATGTTGTCCGGTATGGTGTTTTTCTTTTCCATTTTTTTTTTTTTTTTTTTTTGTTTTCGTTTTTTTTATTTTGTTGTTGTTGTTTTTTGGTCAATTTAATCGTTGATGAAGCTGAACAAGCTATTCATCTTATCAACTATTTATCTTTGTTAATGTACCTTCGAATAGACTTTAAATACAAATGCGAGTAAAAAAAAAACTGTTAATGACTGTTGTACACAAAAGTCTGCGTGTTCGTGATAAAATCAGAATCCGACTAGAACCAAGCGAGCCACATCTGTTCATTAAAATGAGTGTGGCGGAAAGTAATAAGCAAAGCGATACAAATTAGACAATAATAAAACATATCACTAGATGTAAAAAAAAAATCATGCATGCTCAGCGATCAAGAAATTAATGATAGTAAAGTTTGAATCAAGAATCATAACAACATTACCTCCCATCTGGCCAGCGCCATATTAACAACTTAATTTACCCAGAATGCACTTGGAGTCTCAAGATAACTTCAATCAAGTGGAGACTCTTTTCTAAGGCTTCATTCACATTTACACCCGCTCTGTTTTAACTAGCCATCATATTGACCCAGATTCGGAGGTTTAATAAATGATACTTACCATTTTAGATGTTTGACGATTGCCCCGTATAATTTTTGATCAGTTTTTTTTCTTTTTTTTTTTTTGTATTTCGGGAACAGAAGTAGACGTTCCGGAAGTTAAGCTATTGTGTGGTTGTAATTAGAACAGAAAGGAAAGGAGGAAGGGGAGGAGTACGTGAAAAATAAGAGGGAGGAAGGAGGGGGAGGAGAGACAGAAATAAGGAGAAGTCTGGGGAATAGCGAGAGGAGGATGAAGGGTAGTAGTAGAAGGAGAAAAATCTAAGCAGTCAGAAAATTTTAAATGCAACCAAAAGATTATTATTATTAATAATAATAAAGATAGAAAATATTCCACGGTTTTTCATATTTGGTTATCTAAAGAAAATTAAATAAAAATTTTATTATAGCTCAGCTTGTAAAGAGAATAATTTCACAATTTCATATTTTTTTCCAATCTGTTGATTATTTGTTTACAGTACACATTCAGAATTTAAATTTAGAACAAAAAAGACGCTTGAAAGGTAGGATGTATTAGTTATATATCCCGATGTTAGCTTATCTGGTAAAATTAGTTCTTTAATTAACATAACCGAGTTTGACTCAAGCCAAAGAAGGCAGTTTTAGTGTTGCTAAGAAGCCCCTCTCTCTCTATCACGTTATTTGCGGTCAATTTTTTTCTGCATTTACACAACTTGCCATATAGTCGAGTTAAACTAAAAGTAAAACGCTTTACAAATTCCTACATAAAGTTATTTAACTGAAGTCATTATTTCTTTAATTTTATTTGTACAGAAATCTCAATTCCTATTTTAACAAAGACGTGACCACGTCAACATGAAGTTTTTAAAAGTAAAACCATATTCTTTTTTAGCAAAGACGCTAGGTAAAAAATAGTGTAGAATAAATGGATCCCTCAATTTGTGACCAGTAAGTATTTTTATATCTACATGAGAAGGTGTAGATATCTATCAACTTCGGCTATATCCATAGATATATGGAATGGTATACGAATATCACTTTGAGGGCTTAAAAAATACCGAAACAAGGAAGATTAAATGTGAAACATTTTCCTATTATGGAAGCCCAAGGGGAACACTAACACACTAACTACAATTACAGTTACACCAGTTGCCGCTGGATGAGTTGAGTGTGCCAGCTAAAAAAAGTCAAACTTAGATAAAAAAAAATAAAATCTATTAATACCAAAAATATATACCATTGTTAAATGCTTTAAAAAATTTAATAAATTTTGTCTGATTGCATTTTCGTTACGACGGTGATTTCCAAAAAAACAATAAAACCTTGTTAGAATACTACTACTTTTAAAAAAAGGTAACTTGAATTGTTTTTAGTTTAAATAAAATATTTAAAATGAAATTGCCAAACCAAGTTTACAATTTTTAAAAACTGACACTTTAAAAAATTGTAAAACCGCTGTGGTTTTTTTTTGTATGTTTTTTCTTGCATAAATAAAAAAATAAGTTGGAATTATTAATTTATTGTACTTTTGGTTATGCAATTTAAAAAAAACAACTAACTAAATATGTATATCACTCGCCACAATTTTTCCTAGCGTAGTTATTTTTAAATTGAGGAGTTAGTGCTATGTTTTACTTTTTAAAATGTTGAAAAATGCAAGCAGTCAAAGGAAGAAACACTTTTTTTTTTCTTTCCTATCAGTTTGCTACAATGAAGTAATTATTGCTATAATTAGAAAAACATACGAATTCATCATTAATTATTTTTCTAATTTCCATCGAACATGACTTCCCAAAGAGAAGCAAATTGTAGATTTTAAAATGAAGGTTAAATCAACAGTAACTAACACGATGAATGTGACACATGTGTTCTGATTTTTCCGGTTCTTGGAGTTAATGAAAATTTATTTAAATATTTTTTAAATATTCGTTTTTCTTTTCTTTTTTCTTTTTTTTTTTTTCTTTTTGTTAGTGTGTTTTTAAACATTTAACTATTTATATACAAAAATGGCAGATCAAAATATGAAACGAAATAAAAATTATTTAAATTTATCATATGGATTCTTGTTCAGAAACTAAATGCTGGCTTCATTGAATCAGTGCTATATGAAGTAAAAAGAATAGAAATCATAAATCATTTGTTTATTTGTACAATCACAAACAAAATTAGTAGTCTTTAAATGAATTTCAAACCAAACTTTCAGTCTCATCAATCAGAAATTCCAAATATGGAATTTCAGTAAGAGTAGAGATTATTTTTTAAGAAATAAAAATATTTCCAAAACAACTTAATTTAAGAAACACCAGAGAGAAAACTTTGGCAGTAATCGTGCCAAGTATAATTTATTTTTTCTTGATCATCATCATTTATACCTTGGCTGTAGTTTTTTTACTGACAATTTTTTAATCTAAATCTTAATTTTATTTTTCACATATGAGTAAGACTGTAAGAAACACGAATCTACCTCCACAAATCTTGGATAAAGAATAAGCTAGGACACATACATGAACATAGAAGTTACTTTAATGAATTAACACCTATAACATATAGAAATTTAATACAAAATATATATATATATATATATATATATATATATATATATACACGTTTAAAGTAATAAGAAACTATGTGTATATGTGTGTGTAAAAATTCAACTTACTTTTATTTTATATATATATATATATATA
>OZ010610.1:5035488-5040488 GCA_963932145.1 Acanthosepion lycidas | reverse complement strand
AAAATGAGTCCTAGGTTGGACCTAAAGAGATGTTTGCATTCACAGGAGGGCTCAGAGGATGGGGACCTCTGGCTTTCTTTGGGCTCACTTTATCTCTTTTAATTTTCTTGTGGTGTTTTTAAGGATGTTGTTTTTTCATGGACTGCTCTTCTCCCATTGGTTATTTCTGCAGTTTCCCTCTTCTAATTGACCAGTAGTTGTTTTTGAGCTGAGCCTTGAATCAATGATTTGAGGTTCCATGTGATAACTTGCCAGATGCAAGCTCTGAGAAGAGGATTTGTTTAAGTAGACAGATGTCAGGTATTCAGGCAAGGTGTCCAGCTCATCGAAGTCAGTTATGATGATTTCTAGGCTCTTTGCACAGGGGAGAACTTTGTTGATTGTAATCCAGTCCTGCCACATATTCCATAGGATTGGTAGATTTCCCAGGTCTCACAGGTGTACAGGATGGTCAGGATTACAACAGTTTAGTATAGCATGAGCTTAGTGGTTTGTGTTAGCCCAGGACTGACAAAGACTCCTTTCAATAGCTTCTTTTATGCTGTGTGGGCAGCCTCGGTTCAGTTATCAGTGTCTTTTTCAGTTGATGCATTTGGTGTTAGTACACAACTAAGGTATGGAAATTGTTAAGCATTCTCCAGGTCCAGTCTGTTCATGATGATTTTGACCCCAGGTGATGGGTGATATCCTGGTCATGGTTGGAGCAGGACCTTTGTCTTTGCTATGTTGATGGTGCTCTGGAGAAGTTATTCACTGAGTTTTGAAGATCTTCAAGTTCATAGCAAGGTTGCAGTTGTCATCAGTGTATTGGAGATCTGTGACTCATACATGAGTCCTGGACCAGAGGTGGGCTATATTGAAGCAGCCATCATCAGTGGAGTATCAAAGGTTGTCCAGAGTTCTCCTGAAGAATTGCCACCAACTAGATGGAGAAGAGCGTAGGAGCAAGTACATATCCTTGTTTCAATCCTCCTGTGACGAGGAAAGAGTCCAAAAGGCTGATTTGATGTTGAACATGACCTCTCATTCCTTCATGTAGAACTCAGACGAGAACCGTGAATTTCTAGGAGTATCCATAGCATCTGAGGACCTACTACATGGCTGATCTTGGAACAATGTCAAATGCTTTGTCAAGATTGTAGAGAATTATTCCCAGTGGTTTTTTATGCTCTCTGCACTTTTCCTGGATTTGTCTCATGGTGAAAATCATATTGATGATTTCCCTGTTGGCTCCGAAACCACATTGTCTTTTCAGAAAGTGTAGCAGACGTGATGAGACAGAACCTGGGACGAGCACAACTGGTTGCGACTTGCCTTGTCCCCACCAAAAAAGAGCCTGTATTTGCTTAGCATGTAAAGCTACTGCAGTTGAAATGAGGGAGAAAAAAAGCTCTTACCGCTCCGCCATAATCCGTCCTCGGCCAGATAACGTAAAAGAATGAGGGGGGATTTGCATTGCATTTTTATACAATAGATGCAATGCATCATGGGACAGGGGCACAATGAATTATGGGATCGCATGAAGACGCAAGGCATTATGGGTATATGGACAAATATAAAAGCAACCAATTTTTCCCAGTGCAGATTCTGGTGAGGATCTTCCCTGGGATGGACAGGAGAGAGATTCCATGGTAGTTTCCACAAATACTTCTATATCCTTTCTTGAAGATGGTGATGATATTCACAGCCTTCAGATCTGATAGAACTTCCTCTTTTTCCCAGATCTGTAGAAGGAGGAAGATTTTGTTTTGAAAGGTAATCCACCATGCTTGATCAGTTCCAGTGGGGTGTTATCAAGTTGTAGGGCTCTAAAGGATTGGATGAACTTGAGCACAGCTTTGAAACCATGAAAGGTAAGGTTGGCAGACATTCATTGTTACACCAGGTGCTGTGGGATGCATTTGGGGAAGTCTGATGCAACAGTGGAGTCACAATTGAGTAAAGAAATGTCCTTGCCATCACTCTAGAATGTCTCAAGTTTTGGTGAGTTCGGTGATGTTGTCAACCACTTTCAGGGTGGATGTAGACTTCCTGAGGGGACCGAAAACCTCCTTAATTTCTGAGAAGAATTGTCTCATGTTTCAGCTGTCAGTGTATTGTTGTAGTTCGTCCACCTTGTTTTTTCACCAGTGGTTCTGGATGCTGTGGAGCTCCCTTTTGCAGTGAGACTTGAAATGGAGGAATTTGGTTTTTCAGTCATTGAGTTGATGGGTGGGATTCATATTCTATTTTGACTTTCTGTTTCTATAAAAAGTGGGCTAAACATTGGACATATTCACCTTCACCTGACTGTAAAACTGCACCCAGGGGGTGCCTATTGTCTGCAATCAAACAAAATCTTTCAATTATCTCAACTACTCTACCCTGACTATTTACACATGAGACGTTAGAATACTCCTCAATCAAAAAGATGGTGCACAGCTTGAACAGAGAACTGTCCTCGTTTAAAATGCTTCAACACTGATGCTGCATGTTTGAGTTAAACCAGAATATGAGATGTAGGAAGAATTGACAAAGTGGAATCCGGATATTCTATATTCTAAAAAGGAGAACCAGCTCCAGAATGCCAGATATATGGAGTAAGCTTTTGTGGTCAGAACATCCCTGGTTCATGCCCACATTCTCCTCCCCAAAATTCTCAACAAACACTTGATGTCCTACTGCATTCCTCTATCTCACAAAAAACTTCCTGACACTCATCTGAGTCTATGCCCCACCTCTGATGAACCTGTGAAAGATGAATTCTACTGACAACTGAATGATCTCATCTCCCTCATTACAACAAGAGACAAACTGATCATCGTCAGTGACTTCAATGCCTGAATGTGGAATGACACTGTAACATGGAGTCCAGTGATTGGAAACAGGGAGAGCATGATGGGAACTTCAATGACAACAGGCTTCACTTTCTCAGCATATTGTACTGAGCACAATCTTCTCATAACCAATACCATCTTCCAGCTGACAAAAAACCACCTGGAGACATCATTTAAAAGACGTGCATTGTTGCTATTGTTAAATGTTTGAAATTCCAACACCGAGCTAAAAACAAAAACCTGGGTAGATGGATCCCAACAGTTGTGACCAAAGACATTTAAAGAACATTTCTCCTATAGTATTTTAAAAGACAACTTATATTTTTAAACATCACCACATCACTGAGACATTTCACTACTGAGCAACAATGGCTGCAACCAACCTTACAGAAACTACATTGACAGTGAACCTCCCAACATACAACCCAATGAACATACAATCATGGTCCTCCCAACTACAAGCTATTTTTAACATGAAAAAGATCACATCACAAAATTTGCAATATGCATATATAGTGGAGAAACTCCTTACAGATGTTGCAACTGAGGTTGTTGATTTATTGGAAGAAATACCCATGGAAAAACCTTATGATACATTGAGAAATGCTATTATACACCATACAGACAAATCCAATGAAAAAGGGCTGCATGACTTGTTTAATAATTTCACACTCGATGACATGAAGCCATTCCAACTACTAAGGAAAATACAGACACTGCTAGGTGAAAATACTATGTCTGACACAGTATTAAAAAATTGTGGATTGACAAACTTTGCACATATACAACACAAATCTCAGCATCACTTCCAGATGAATTGGAGATGGACAGATTATCAGAAATTTCCAATAAAATACACCAAAACAATACCCAAAAGAAGAATGTATATGCTGCATTTCCCACAACAAACAACCAGGATAAATTGTCACAACTAGAAAAAAATATAACAGAGTTAAGCATTAAATTTCAAAGCTTAATTAAAAATCAAGAGCAAAATAGACATTGCTCTTATGCAGACTTTAAAAACAGTTCCTACCTCTTCACAGAGAATAAATCTAAGCAAGTCCTAAGAGCAACTCAAATATGATACCTATTAGTATCATTACAAATTTGGACATGCAAAGAAGTGCATAGAACCATATGCTTTCAGCTCAAGAAAAAGCCAAACTGCACACCAGGGAAACAGATATTACAGCAGTAAGTAAAGATGACATTAGCTGCTTGAATAAAATATGGATGTCATCTGTTTTATATCTGCAACAAAAATACTGGATACTTATTTTTAGTTGATACAAATCAGTGTTATTCCACCAGACCCCAAACAAAACACATATTTTTCACATACACACTTCAGAATGTAAATGGATCTAAAATCCAAACTGAAGGAGAAGTATCATTAACTCTCAATTTGTGTTTGCATTGATCCTTTCCATGGATTTTCATACAAGTCCAAAAACTCCTATTCTCAGAGTGGACTTTTTATCCCATTTTCAGCTATCAGCAGATATGGTAACATGCTCCCTTATTGACAGTAATACAAAGCTAGCCACAAAAGGCATCACTTCACTGTATACCTCACCTGGAATGTCTTACCAACTGATAGTGGAATACAAGAGTTGTTAAAAATATTTCTTTCTATTATCACTCCTTTAAAGTACATGCACAAAATTTGCCATTCAACTCAATACTACATCAAAACTACAGGACCTCCAACCCATGCATCACCACACAGATTACATCCTGATAAAATAGTAAATAGACAAATTTTTGCATATGCTCCAACTAGGTATCATACACTCTACAAGCAGCCCACACCCTTCCCCACTATTCATAATTCCAAAACCAGACACAAGGGCTTGGTGACAGTGTGGGGATTTCCAGAATCTCAACACAGAAATGGTTCCAAACAGATACCCCATCCCATACATACATGATTTCATTATGAGTTTACAAGAAACCAAAGTCTTCACAAAACTGGATTTTTTGAACTAATAAAAGTCCATCAGAAGGTTTGTTTGATAAAAAACAAAATATTTTACCATTATTAAAAATGATAAGATACTGTCTCCATAGACAGACTAAAAGCAGTGTACTTGTATATACCTACAAAGAACAGTACAACGAAACACTCTGCACCACCACTAGAAAACAAGGAGTACATGCTAACACCTTCACCAACAAACA
>OZ010610.1:4937988-5027988 GCA_963932145.1 Acanthosepion lycidas | reverse complement strand
CCAAAAAGCATCATCTAAAAATATCTCATTTTTATAGATACAGGGTAAACATATGTAATAAATTTTATTAGCCCAGGTGCCTTTATGCTCAAATTCTGACCCTGAATATATATATCATATTCTAAGAAGGAGTTCAATTATTTGATGGAATATTCCATACTTACCTGTCACCTCTCTGGGATAATGCATTTTTCATGCATAATCACCTTCTAACCAATCAGCATCTTAGTTTCAGCTAACTAGGTTTTTCATTAGCTGAGACCTTAAAACTGTAGCAAGTTTGAGCAAAAACCCCGCGTACCGCTTTTGGAGCCAATTCTGAGACCACAAACTCAATAAATAGAAGCATTTCGATTCAATTCGAACAGAAATTCAACCCTGGAGAGATGCTAAACAAATCCACGCTAGCCAAAACTTTGACCTAACTACAATTTTCGTACACTAATTCTTCTTACTTGACAAACAGCACTTCACTCTCTCAGGAACATTACTTACAACATACTAAAGAAAGTGAATTGACCAACTACTAAACAGTATTTGTAAATCTCAATCCAACATCAACACAACAGATAAAGGTACACAATTCTTACAAACTTTGAACAGTAACTTTAACAAATGCATACATACACACAAGTGACTGAAATTCAACAAAAGACATTTTGTAATACGATAAAACATCTTTTTTAATTTCATCCTCAAATCCTAACCACAAACCTACACACATTGAAACTCAGCATAATCCTTCTACATATTTTATTACAACTGGTCGTACTTGATCAGCAATATCTATCTTGATGTTCAATTGATATAAAATTAATGTTATTTGTTAAACCTTTAATCAAGTTGTCCTCATTTTTGATTCCTCCTGAATGATTTTACCTTCAATGTTCTTATTTTTATATTTGTTGTGGATGAATGTCTTGTGAACACCTACATTTCTAAGCCTTCTGATAACCAAAATACATTCGCCAATCTGCGACATATTCACTTCATGACTTGTATTACTTCATATAAAACAGACTGTACAGTATTCAGAATAGCGTTTTAAATTTTGTCTTCACTTGTAAACTGACATCTAATGTATAACTTTCTCTTCCAAATGCTCCACAACAGGGTTCAGCAACTTATGGCATGCATGCCACATGTGGCATACCAAGCAATTTCCAATAGCACACAGCCACAAATAACATCACAAACCAATAACTACTACAACACAATGAAGATATTTAGCTGTTTCAATTTCAATATATACTAAAGTATATATACTATATATTACTATATAAAATATATTGTAGAACCAGTATATTGACCTTGATTGATTAAAAATACATATACTGTTGTCACACTGAATGATTTTAAAACCCTAAGTTGGCACATAGTAAAAGTTTACCAACCCCTGCTCTACCAGTTTTCACTTGGGTTTTGGTCAGGGGAACAAGCTGGTCACTTTATCCAATCAGTGTTTTAAAAATTATTTTAATCTGTTATTCATTAGGTTTATTTGCTGAATGAGATGTAGCATAGTCATGCATAAAAATCATCTTATCAAATGCATTTAGTTTCTTCTTGTTATATGGCTTTACATGTGCCTTCAAGAATCAATTTATGTCTGGGTTATCACAACACTATGAAGGACTCCATATAGACCTGCCACTTCACTACAATATCACACTCCAAAATATCATACCTTGTTAATGTCTCAAACTGTGAGGGTGGTTTTTTGTCCCATGCCACTCATACTTTGTTCCATCCTTCTGGACCAGTGAGGGTGACACAGCATTCATCAGTGAAAAGAACAATTTAAAATTGGTTTTTCATGTATCCTATTGGGCCTTTCATGCTAACTTCCTTATGGATGTCTTTTAAAGGAAACCTCAGATGTTTTGTTATTTGATTTACGACCCAGCACCTTGTATCTGTCTATATTTCTGAGATGAGGTATTATGTACATTATTTACATTATTCGGACTATTGTTCTCATCTTTGTCACCATATTTATTACAACATTTCGGCCATTGTACACTCTGGCCTTCTTTAGGTGGTTGGAATGTCGAACCCTTTATTTCGCTCACTGGGGTAGACTGTTCTAGCTCCACGTGCCAAGGACACATGGCACAGTGGATAAAGGCATTGGTTAGATCCAGTGACAGGACCCAAAGAGTGTGAGTTCAATACCCAGTTAAGGCAGTGGATAACTTTCAGAGGGAAATTAACAGGAGATAACTGATAACTGACATCCATTAAACATGGCATGATGGAACTAGAACAGTCTACCCCAGTGATCAAAATAAAGGGTTATGTTCGACATTCCAACCACCTGAAGAAGGCCGGAGTGTACAACGGCCAAAATGTTGTAATAAATATGGCAACAAAGATAAGGACAATAGTCCGAATAATGTAAATAACCAACACCTTGTGCTTTTTAATACTTCCATATTGCCACAATTTCATAGCCTGACAGCATTCTTAGGATGAAACGTTAGTATTTATCTTGATCTGAAAGATCTAATTCAAAAAATTCCTTAAGTTCATTCTTGGTGACTTTAATTCAAAGTTTGGAAAGGACTATCAAACCTGGAGTATCAAATGAAGGTATAGTGTCATAAATTTCAATCATAATGGTTTATTAGTATTGCAAATATGTCTGTATATCAAGAACTTTATTTCTGCAGAAAGATAAATTTAAAATCATGCACCCTGACCCAAGTTAATGGCTTTTTATTTCTTTGACAAGAAAAAGGGATGTGCAGGACTTATGAAATATTTAATGTCCAAACATTTTGAAAGTTTCATAGACTTTTGTCTAAGGTATGCGAAAAGTAATGTTTTTGTTTAAAAAAATTTCAACATTATGGAGATCATATTTTTACTGGAAATTTTGGCTTTCACTTTGTCTTGTTTAATATTAGGTTGTTACATATATCCATTCATTTTTTTTCTGATATTCTGCAAATGATCTTAAAGAGTAATCTTTTGCAGTATCTTTTTGCTTCTTAGTAACTCTGGTCATTCTGTGAAAATGTTGTCTATTTCAGATTAGACACCCCTTTGAGATGGAATGCCAAATAGACAAGAATGAACATGTTCAACATATTCTTCTCTTTGCTTTTAATCAAAGTCAAAAAGCTTTCAAAGCTGCTTGAGACATTTGTACTTTCTATGGAGATACTTTCATTACTGACAGAATGGCACAGAAATTATTTTCCCATTTCAAGGAGGGGAAGTTCAAACTCCTAGACTCCCTACATTCTTGCTGACCTGTTCAGTTTGATGAGAACCAGTTGCACATGTTGACTAAAGAAGAATCACACCAGACATCTAGGGAACTGACTCAACAGATGGCAAGCTCTCATGTTACTGCCACCTGTCATCTTCACTCAATGGGTAAGGTCCAGAAATACAGTGCATGTGTGCCATGTACATTAACCAAGAGATGCAAACTCCAGTGTTTCTCCATTGCACTAGTTTATCCACTCAACCCTAGGCTACTGATGGATAAAAAGAAAGAGCTCAATTGTGAAGTTCTGCCACATCCACCATTTTCTCGTGATTTAGCCCCATCAGACTACCATTTTTTTCAGTCACTTTCTGACAATTTGAGGGGGGTTTTGCTAGTTTTGCTATTATTTTCTAGTGCCCACAGCAAAAATACATATCTTTCATTTAATTTTCAACACATGTAGTTGCCCCAAATCTTGGCTTAAAATGTCATTACAAGTATTTTCAAAAAGAGTTAAGTTTTAATTTTTTTTCCAAAATTTCTGAAATTCAAATATTTTGAAATAGGCTTTCAGTTCTAGCACCAGGAGTATATCTGTAGTATAAAATTCAATTGTTCATATTCATCCAAAAGGCTTGATGAATAAAACTGTGGTTACAAAATGTATGAGCGAGGCATCCTAGTTGACTCTTCTGGTTTGGGCTCAATTTAGAGTACACAAAACTGAAGTCATTAAAAAGAAGATGGAAGAATTGAAAACCAACTCAGCTATCATTCCTGGTGGACTGATGAGCCTGTAGTATTTGTAAAGAAAAACTAAATTATATAATTTAAGATGTGGTAAAGAGAACAAATTAGACAGATTAAAATTATAGTGTATACATTATTAGAACATATTCTCTTTGTAAATTTAAATTGAGGAACTTGAACATGTGATGGAGAAAGAATGATTTCTTTGAAATACTTCATTCTCCATGTGGGTTCCCAGTAAAAGATGGCTGCTCAGCACTTCCAAGTAAGGCTATTCCTAGGAGAATGTCCAAGGGGAGCAATTTGTGAAGATTAACAGTTTTTCTCCTTTTTTTTTTGTTAAGCATTATACAGGGTATGATTGTTAAATTGTCACCATTTTTTATTTTGTCAATTGCACAGTATAGTAGGGTCAGTTAGGCACTGTCTGTGAGAAAAAAGAGCACCATGAAATTTACTCTGCCAGAAATTTGGAAATGACATGCTGGACTGCTTAGTATTCATGCTGGAAGCTCCGATACAAACATTTGGAAGTGTTTGGGCATCAATCTGAGGACAGTGCAGAGGATTCGGAAAGAGTTGAATGTGTTTAATGGTATTTATAAAGATGTTTGGAGTGATCATTGCTGATGGTGATATTATGCCTCCATTCATCTTCCCACAGAGCTGCAGACTCAACATGGAGGCCTACATCAAGTGCCTTGAGGAGGTAGTGCTACCCTGGGTCAAGAGGGTGGTTATTGGAAGACCCTATGTCTGACAACAGGACTCTGCACCATGCCACACAAGCAGAAGAACCCAGACATCGCTGTCACACAATTTCTGTGACCACATCAACCCATAACCACCTAACTCCCCAGACTGCAACCTCCTTATTATGAGTGAGGTGCAGTTGAGTGACAGACCAACAAAACTCCTTGTAACACTAAAGATGAACTGAAGGCAAGGATTATGGCAGCATTCACCAACTTAAACAAAGAGACCGTCCAGAAGAGTTGCAGGAGATTCCAACGTCATCTGGAAGCGTGGTTGAAGCCATTGGCGATTATATTGAATAAATTTACTCTTTAGTATTTCTAGATATTTTTGTGTAATTTTGATAAGTATATCTGTTAAAATGAGATGTCAGTGTTAATTTTGTTTTTGTGTCATTTAGCTGACAATTTATCCATCGCACCCTGGATATATATGTAGAGTGAAGACTGAAATAAATATATATATATATATATATATATATATATATAATTTCTGTATGTATTATATATGCGCAGTACTCATTGGAAAGAGTTCAATATTTGTGATAGTGATAGCATATTCAGTTGTATGGAGTTTGTCTGATGATCACAAAAGCATGAAACCCAGAGTTACATACTCATATCCATACAACTTTATATGTGTGTGTGTGTGTGTGTTAATCTGCAAAAGAAAATTGGACAATGTAGATTAATTACACTGAGGATCCCTTAGGCTGAGTTCATGGATATGGTGATAAACTACATCCGGCAGCAAGGCCTTTGATCAGGAGGTTTAGAGGAGCATGGAACCACCTCTTAATTGCTGTTGTTCCCAGGTCCATTCTGATCCAGGGTGGTAGCACCTGTTAGGGTCTCAGCTATGGGCAAATAGTTAACCCCCAAACTGGGATCAAAACACTGTGAAAGTATAAAAATAGATTTTATAGTAAAAATACCAGCAATATATTTTTGAAAATAAATATTACCAGCAATACATTTTTGAAAAGAAAATATTATCAGCAATACATTTGACTCTTGACAAAAACCTCTATACAAAAATGCATCAATGAAACTTGATCTACAAACTGATTTCTCACAAGGAATATATATTTTATTTATACAAATCTATCCTAAAATTTTTGTCAGCATTAAATAACCCATTGAGATTGATATGCCACATGACAAACCAAACAAAACCATTTAGGCTCTCTGATATGAACCCAAGTATCTTAAATGATGGTGTGCCTTTCTTCATCAGAAGAGTCTGCAATTTGTGCCATCTCTATGTGGGCTCTAATTGAAAATTTATGTTGATGAATGTTCCACATCATAGGGACATAAATTGTCTTTTTTTAATATATGATTTGTCCATTATGACTGTTATCTTTAAATTACAACAGTTCTAATAAAGATTTTCTATAAAAAAAAAAAGGCATGCTGCAGTATCAGCTATAGCTAATGTTCCAGTTGTTAGAATACTTTTGACAATTCTTCTAATATGTTTTGATTACCAAGCAATGGGCATATATTTATTGGTACTTCCTACCAAGAAGAGTATAGACCTTCCTTGTGATGCACCATCTGTTACATTGGCAAAAATGACATCACTATATACATCAATTTTCAAATGTTGAAGGTTTCCTAAAATCTCTATCTGATATATTTCCTTTTTTTCTCTCTTAACTACTCTAAATGTTTTATATATTCTACATTTTTTGTTTTCATACAGAATTCAATGCACTTTTATCATAACTTAAATTAGGCTTGATCTCTATGGCTAACCATCAGCTGTCAGGTTTCAGTTACTTCTTTTGTGGATATTGTCTTTCAAGTTTGTACCTATCTGTTGTATTGTGTTGTTCTATGACATGTAATCAGTAATCAAATTCTGTAGTGAACCTAAAAGACGATTGGTTGAAAAATATTTTTTCACCCACTCATATTCCTTGCTGTGAGCATTTATCTCAAGTAGGTGCGAATTTTAGCTTACAACTATGTCCGCATCCCTATGTCATCAACAGCCATCATAAATAGTGTAGAAATTTTCAGTAGTGGATTGAGATATCTGTCAGATAGTGAACTTCATGCGAGCAAATGGAGGGAAAGCAGTCACTCATCCCTTTTTTCCACTCCTTCAACAACCACAGCCAAAAAACAAACTCACTGATTCGCAACATGGTAATTAGGTCAAGAACTGGGAACACCCCATATTAGTGACACTAGTTAAGTACTGTTTCACTGACACTTTTCTTTTTACTTACTATCTCGCAAATGTAATTAAAGAAAATACATTTCGAACTCTTCACCATGTGCACAACTGTGAAAACCACTTTAATCTGCATACCTGTACAATAATACCATACACAACTGAATCACACACAGTCAATACATAGTGTCATTTTTGAATAAATGTTATTTTGGATTTGGTTAAACTGAGTTTTGTCTGTTTTGAATTGTTGCTTGTAAATGATAAATTTTGACCAGGCATTGCAAGCCCTCAACACTTCTTGCCTGTCTCTTAGTTTAATATACACTTCTCTTCTATTTAACATGTGAAAATAGGCACAATCCTATTTACCACACTACTACACTACTTCTACTGGGATACATTTTAATTGCTTTACAGTGGGCTATGATAAGTTTTTAGCCACCCTTGTTTACAGCAATTTTGGTTTGTGTAATAACGTCTCTTCTTTTTTTTTTTCAGACAATACCATGTTAGTATCAAGCTACTCTCATCTATGAACAGTAGTTGATTTATATTTTGCAATGAAAGTTTACGAAAGTAAGGAAATTAGTGAATTTCAATGAGGGCAAATAATAGGTTAGCATCAGTGTAGAAAGTCAAGTAGAGAAATTGGTAGGTTTTTCCAGGTTAATCATCAAACAGTTAATAATGTTGTCAAGAAATTTAATGAAGAAGGCCATTGTCATGTGGAACAATGTTCAGGAAGACCAAGCACCATATCTGAATGAATGAAAAGGGCACTGAAGATGGAAGTCCTCAGAAACCATTGTCAGAGCATCAAAGATGTTGTCAACAGCATGGAAATATCACCATATGCAGCAAGAAAGACTCTGAAAGAGCTAGGCTATCAAAGAAGAGTTGCAAGAAAGAAGCCCTTGATTTCAGAGGTTAACAGGAACCTTCGTATGGACTGGGCGAGAGAATTCAAAAGCAAAGATTATGAATTTTGGCAGTCTGTAATTTGGTCAGATGAAAGTAAATTCTTCCAGTATTCGAATTCAAGACAGGTTTATGTTTGGAGAAATCAGAATGAGATTTGGAACACTGAATGTCTGCAGACAACTGTGAAACATGGAGGGATTGGAGTAATGGTGTGGAGCACTGTCTGGTTTGGAGGAAAATCTGAGCTGATTCTTGTTGACGAGCGGTTGAATGGTCTAAAATACTGTCAAATATTAGAGAAAGGATTACTCCCACTATTTGAACGCAATCAGACTGACAAGAATGTTTACTATTTTCAGGAAGATGGAGGGCCATGTGATATGAGCAAAGTAGCAAATATCTGGAAGGAATTGCAAGGAATCAAGTCACTGTTATGGTAACCCAAATTTCTGACATGAATCCAATAGAGCATGTTTGGGAGCACCTTGACCGAAAACTTTGAGAGCGTACAACCAAAATTACATCAGTAGCAACTCTTAAAGATACATTGCCAAAGAAGTGGCAAAATATGGATCAGACAGAGAAAAATCAAATATAAGTAATGAAACTAGCAAATGGAGGACCTACTCCATACTACTTCCAAGTACTCTTTATTTATGTTGAGTTGGGATTACATAATTAAATTTTGAAATTGGATGTAGTTTATTTCTCCTAGCTAAAAACTTTTCTTAGGCCACTGTATATATTCATTCTGTCCTAGTTTAATATCCTCCCCATTTTTTCTTTATATTTACTCTTTGTGCTGGAATTCTGCAATTTGTTCAAATTTAGCTTCAAATAAATGACAAAGTTTGTCTATAATGTTAGACTGATCTCCATTCATGCAAACGAGCAGCAATTATATCCAGCAGTTTTATTTTTTAAATGCCATGTAAATATTGCCTGACCATATTTTGAAATTCCTGCTCCTAATTTCATTAATTCCTCTTTGAGTACTAGGGAGCAGAATTTTGAAACAACAGTCAGACCATATACACATTTTGAGAACTTCCAAATATAATCTGGAGGCACATTGACATCTTTAGGAGGATTCTAATGAACCAATCAGTCTTGCTCTGTAGGAAAACTGTTTTTATGTCCATGGATTTACACATCCAATGGTTCCATGCCATTATTCACAATGCTATGCATAGACCTTTAGAGTAAGTTGGAGAATCATTCCTTATATTTCAAGTATCTTTCTTTTGGAAGCCTTGAGTTACAAGCCTAACTTTACAAATCAGTTTGCCATTTACATACTTTTTTAAAATATAACCCCATCTTCTGGATATCCAAGGTTGACCTTGATCAGGTATTTGTATGTAAACTTTATTTTCAACACAACTTTGGAGCTCCTTTTTTCTTGTCTTTTCCAGGTCATCATTTGCCATTCTGATACTCTATGCTCAAAGTCCAGTTAAAAGGCTCCTCTTATTCCATAGCTACACTCATTAAGTATTTGTTTTTGCCTGTTGTTTTGCTTGTCCAACTTCATTTTTTTCCATTCTGACATCATTGGCAAGCTTTCATTTAATAGTTTGTCCTGGTTTAAGAAACTCAATTTTTCTTAAGAAAATCTCATTTGTTTAGGTGTTCTGCCCCTTGCCGTCACAAATTGATGTTACTCAACATTGTCATTTAGGGTTTCTAATTCTTTATCTGTATCATTCCCTTTAAAAATGTATACTTTTGGAGTTTTAGCTGTTTGTGAAGTAGTGGGTTTCAGCTCAATTATTTTGTCATCTTCAGAAGAACTTCAATATACTTGAGGGCAGAGTACTAAATGGTGTGTACTACAATATTCAAATTCTGAGCCATGTCCCTAGATGAGTGCTTATTGAATTCTCTGTCATTGTCTTTGAGGATAGATCCTGAAGTCCCAAAATATGCTATATAGTGTGCAAATATGTCACTCCAAATTTCCTTACTGAGAATCCTGATTCTAACACTGTATCTTGTACCATGATCAATTAGGTGCAGGACTTTATTGCCTTTAATTTTTTTGATGTCCATAGCAATGCTTTCATTAAAATTTGATCCTAATGAGAACCCAACACTAGGCCTGGATCAAGTCTTTTTGTATCAGATAAATATTTCACATGAATTAAGAAGTTCTTGTAAAATCTTTATGAATATAAGATCTCTTATTTTTGTATTCTTAACTAGATCACACAACTTTTTACTACTTGGATAGATGAATTGTCTAACTGTTCAAAAATTGATATGGCAGCTCAATTCCACAATGAAATAAACAAATCACAAATCTAAACTCAAAGATCCAGGAAAGAAATGCTGAAATCATAAATTGCAGATCCAATATCAAAAGTCCAACGCACAAGCTAACAGTTACATGCAAACCAACAGACAAGGCAGCAAGATAAAAGCGACTCTCCTTATTTGAGAACACTAACTTCTTTTATTGACTGGACAATTTTTTTGATTGGCTGACAGTTGGAGAGGATAAACAATATGGGTAATATGAAAAGTATTTATGGGCACAGCTGTGACTTGCTTGTTTCTATTTTTCTTATTTTGTCTTTGACATATCGTACAGAATGCACATCCCCTTTTTCTTGGTAAGTAACTTTCTCTTTTGCCACACTCCCCCTGATCTCATGATCACACTGGTACTTCTTCTCAAAGGTACAACTACTGTCACCTCACCCAATAAATCACCTCTCAAAGGGACATCAGACGTATTTCCAATAGGCTGGGTGTCATTTTCTTGCAAGGATATACTCGAGGCATCTCTTATTTTGACCAGTTGCTAATCATTAGAGGACTTGCTGTTGACATCACTTGTTGATGTGTTTGAATCAATAAAGGGGCTCAGAACCCTCACATGGCACAGTATCCCATCAACACAAATTGTCCCCTAATCTATATTTCAATCATCCATATTCTTATTTTGGCGGGGGTGTTTTATCAATACTTAGTGCCCGAACTCTTATAGTGGTGAATTCCATTGGCAGGTGTGGTGGAAGGTGACACATTATCTTTGGGTGTAATGTTGCATCAATATACAGCTTAGGGCAATTTGCTTTATGCTTTGGAGGCCTTTGTGTATATTCTGACCTTTCTGTTGAGAGTGTCAGATATCTATCCATAAACAAATGCAGAATGGGTGAATAAGTGCAAACATTTTTGCCTTCAAATGAAATGCTATGTTAACACCCCTAAGTATGGCATCCAACAGCTACTTTTATATGCTGAATGTCCTTTTCAGGGTTCAACCAACATGCATCCTCCACTACGTACCCATTTATCTGGAGGGACACTCCAGTTGACAGGGAGTTCACATCTACCCATACTTCAAACTCATGTCCATTGACACACTACTTGTCTTCCACAGAGTCCTCCTGGAGTCCTCTGGTAATGATGCCCATAATCATATTGTTTAGAGGGGGCATCAACAGATGCCCCCTCTAAACAACATGATCAAACAACAAGTGACATGATTAAACTACAAGTGACTTCATCACCCCCCCCCCATCAAGACATAACCTCAGTTGTTCTGCATTTGATGAAGGCAATCACAATATGGAGCCAGACACACACAGGAAAGTGTCCTACTAATTTTCTGCATTTTCAATATTTTTTGCTGAGTCAAAACTTCAGGTTCCTTCAGTATTTCACAGCCCTGCTTCCAGTACAAGGTGTTCTGCTCCCCACAAACTTGCAAGCTGACCACTTGGGTATGAGCTGTGTATGCATCAACATGCTTACTTAGCTCATGATAATGTAACACCATACAGACCTGTCCTTTATTCTTTTGAACCACTGCCATTAATAGGATTATGCCCCTTAGGAAACTAAGTTCATTTTCGGGGTTAAATATCAGCCACCTGTCATTTATGCATGTCTGTAGTTCACACTGATATTCACTTCTTGCCTGCTTTGAAACAGGATACTCAGATACTCAGTTTTTCAGATATTTCAGTGGGTGTCAATCTGACCACTTCCATTATCCTGTCAAGGTCCTGGTATATTGTTTGTATCCCACAGTAAAAATGGGCTAATTTACAGTCATGGCTGCACAAATATGGGGATTAACAAACCTGACTTCACCCATTTTTGTTATGTGAACACGGTCCACCCTCTCAATGACATTCATCCCGAGGAGCAGGTCGAATCCCAGCAATTTGCTCTCCATGACCAGAACATCTAGATAGTCAAACTTGTCTATGTGCACTTCCATACTTGTGACTCATCAAATTCTAAGGACCTTTCCATTAGTTGTCAGCATGTCCACCCCTTGTCTTTTCCATGGATGGCAATGGATATGTTCATCATTGATGTAATGGAATAACTTGTCACTCCCATGAGTGATTACCTATAAGTATCTGTAAGTCAATGAACTATGGGGTCTAGCTGGGATCTGTTGAGTATGACTCAGACTTGCGTGAGAACTACCGACCTTCCAATAGTAGCACTCACAACTGGATTCAGTTGCGACGACCTTGTGCATAACTGTTACGTTTATTCTTATTGTACTGGTTTTTTACAGTAAACCTCTACTTATTTAAATCCACCTTGTTTTTCAAGTATATATTCCTATGAGCCCGAAATATAACAATCATCGAACGCAAACAATCTGTATCCACAATGGTGGCACGTTTTCACCCCATCAATGTGTATGTCAATTATGGTGAGCATTTCTTTTATGATTTGTAGGAAAGGGATATTGACACAGATGCATTGCTCCCTTGATCTGTTTCCTGGACAATCTTGAGACTACATCTGTAGCACTTAAGGGTCCACAGTTGGGAGAACATGATCCCCAAACGGTACAGAAAGTTTCTGTAAATAGACAAGGTATATGTCAACTCTTTCACTGGGGAGTAGTCAAAGCCCAATAAATTGTTCATATGCCACAAACAAAAATGACTGTTGCTGGCTCTTTCAATTTGCATAGTCAACAAATGAGCTCTGCCTTCTCCACCCATTTAGCCACAAATAAGCCAGTGGACGAACCGGTCAAATCAGAACTTGGGTATTATCGGCTGAAATAGCTTCTTCAAAAATTGATATAGTAGCTCAATTTCACATTGAAATAAACAAATTATGAGTTCAAACTCGAATATCCCGGAACAGAAAGAAATGTCAAAATCACAAATCGTATGTCCAATATAAAAAATCTGATGGATGAAGTAGCAAAATAAAAATGACTCATGATGTATTATTGTAAAATACAATAAGTGTGGCACAAGGCCAAAAGGAGAAGTTGGATGAGACTGGACAACATTAATTATCTTATACCTAGCTAAACAGATTCACAACCGTTAAGGGGTCCACCCTTTTTTCATACAAGTGGACTCTCCCAGTGTGTACTTGTACTGCTGCCAGTGAATACCCGAGAGTGATAGAGTGGCAGTGATACAGTGTCAGTGAGAGTGTGAGGTAACCGCTTTGTAGGAGTCACAGTTGCGAGCACGTAGACTCAAAAGGAAGTCATACTTTGATACTGAATTTCCCAGACTGTATATATATATATATATATATATATATATATATATATATATATATATATATATATTATTATTGCTACTGACTGCATTTCTGGATCTACTAACCATATTACCAATTGTATAATTACGTCAATACATTTATTTGTTATATTTCATTCCTGCATTTGTCATTTATTTGAGACCGGATTTCATCCCGGAATCCACAACAACAACCTATCCACTCATTACAATTAACTCATTCACCACAAGAAGTCATCCTTCACCGTTCACTACTACATATACCACAATACCCCATATTCACAGGGAACCTACAAATGACAAATGACAATGACCCCATGATATAAAAATTCCTTTATGTACAAATGTCCTTTATACCAATATATGTAAAGATATACTGATGGTATGAAATAAGGGGGAGGAGATGCGCAGACTAAAATATAATAAAATATCAAACTGAAAATAACAAATGTTAGTAGGACCTGTCCACCCAACAAGAATAAAAGTATGTATTCTGACTTCAGACAGAATCAAGAAGCTCACTCACTAATGGAGAGGGAAAGATAAAGATAAATAAATATCAAGAGTGGGAGCCATAAAGACTGATCCAATCGAGATGAAAAGACAGCCAAAAACAAATTGAGGATGTTGGTAATCTTGACTTGGATCATAACAAAAAAGAAAAAGCTGGGAGCAGGCCAGGAACAACATTTGCTCATATTAACTAGGTAAACAAAGAGAATCTAGCTTAACCAGGTTAGGGTTCAACAGGAAACTACTCTGTTGTAACAAAAGGGACTTAAAAAAGAAACTCAAGGTCAGCTCCGTTCACACGAACCAAGCTCATTATTTTCACCCACCTTTCGCTGAAATCTATCAACATCAAACGCTTTCTATCAGTTCTGATCTTCACCTTCAGCTGATGCTGAAGGAATTCAACCAGAGCCTGATGAGAATAGCGTTCGTATTGCAAGATTCCCTCCATTCGCGTCAGATTTTCAGGACTGATACACGCTGTCAACTCACTAAAATAGTCCCAGAATAGGCTCATCTGAGGACAATGGTAGAATGTGTGCAAACCAAGGTCACACTAATGATAGTCGGGCAAATCCCATCTGAAGGCTATGTCATTGAGAGATAACACATTCTGAATCAATCGCCAGATAAGCAAAATCAAAAAAATTCCTGATACAAGACTCTCCTAGACCGAGAAAGGTCACTAGATCAAGGAATGATCTTCAAGGCTGTTTGACATTCTCTGAGGAAACTCAACTGATTCTGGGGCTAGAAACAAGATGAGTTATGATAAGGCACCCCTAACATACCCCTCCAAAATCGACTCCTCTGTCAACAGTAAAGGATGAGCCGGAAGAAGTAACGGGCACACACATCAGCCAGGATGGACAACTACCTTTGGAACCTAGTCCAGACCACCGCTTCGACCTTTGCCTGTACCTTTGACCAATTCTTCTAAGCTGAAGCCCAGCCCCGAACCACATTCCAAGAATGCAGACAGGTTCGTATGTTCAACTGAAGATCCCTGAAAGAGAGATCCCCTTCCAGACACCTAAACACATAACGGAAAACTTGTTGCTGTTAATCTTGGTCCTCGTGACCTTTTCATACTTCTGTACCATCTCAATGTCGTTGTGGTATGACACAAAAAGGGATAAGTCATCGACATACATGGAAATCCTGCTTCGAGCCCCACCAGGAACAGTGATTTCACATAGGGCTAAACTGCATGCCCTGTCCCTCAGCCAGTGAAGGAGAGGCTCCAACACCAAAGTGTAAAGTAGATGCGACAGTGAGCCGAGACAGCAGAAAAGCACACAACCTCTTTCCGTTCACCTGTACCACAGCTCTGGGGAAGCTAATACATCTGCAGAAGTAAGGTTTGAATCTGGCAGCTGCAGGACAGCAGCCAGTTACTGATGGTCAATCCAAATTGATCAGCATAGCTTGCTCGTTGTCTTTTACAGCCTCTAGGATCCTGCAGATCAGATGCTGGTTGCTCTGAATTGTTCATCCATTCACAGCACGTTTGCTCGGGTTCCAACAGAATCTCAGCAACTGATCCCGTTTCTATCAATGAGACCAAACTTGCCAATCAGATCAAGCAGGCTATGATCGCCCAACCGTCTGCTAGCTTGCTGTCCCCTGTGTAAGTTGGGGTCCATGATGGCATTTCAGTCCCCCACTAAGACTAAGTGCGACGAATCCACCAAGAATGGCTCAAACTGATGGAAAAAAGTAAACACACTCCGTATGGTCGTTGGCCACATAAACAGCAATGACCCAAAACAAACAACTGTTCATGGCAAAGTTGCTAGACTGCACGAAAACAAAATGTATTTCTTGGATTGCAGCCACATCTATACTGAAGGACAGAAGATCACGAATTAGACGGGCAGCCTTACACAATCCATCAAGCTCCTTGCATTTAAGCTAGATATCTTGAAAAACATTTTTTCAAGTTTGTTCCCCTAGTCACAGACTGGGCAGAAATCTGCAGGCAAAAAGACCCAATGGATTGTCCTAGGCTACCAGTGCCCATCTCTGACATCATACGTCAATGCCACAGACGTCTGTGGGATATGTTAATTTTGTTAATTTTAGAGCCCTATATAACAAAGGATAGAGTATAACAAGGACTCTCCCTGCGTAGGATTTGGACAAATTTTTAAATCTGGGGTTCCTACCTCAACCATCCAGATTCCTGGAAAAGCGCCCCTTATCTCCGAAAAGATTTCCCAAATTTTCAGGTCCCTCCCCGTATCCTTTATCCAGGTTATTACACCAGCAGTTTTGGAAAGTTTCTTAGATCTTCTGCCGACTTCTTGTTGACAGAAGTGACTTTGAATAGAGGTGTAGTGGAAAGTTAGGTGGTCACCATTTATTTAATGGTGTTGACGGCCCGAATTAATCCATACAATTTTTTACTCTATGAATATGTTAAGCAAAATGCAAAAACAACAAGAGAAAAGAAGAAACATTTGTGATAAAAGACAAAAGGCAAATATCTGTATAACAAATAAATTTCAATATATTTTTGTAATGAAAATGTTTTACAAATATTTAGTGGATTTTTTTAAGGTGAGATCTTGTTAGTTTAATTTATGTTGAACTCAAGTTTAGTGAAAAATTAAATTTTGTTAATGAGTTCTGATTTGAAAGAATGTTTGTCAGAATCTGTTATTGAAGATTCTGTAAATTAATTGCAAGAGAAAAATTTACATTTAAGAATTTACTGTTCATGTAAGTATTAGGTTGGTGGAAAAATAATGACGGTTTTTGACGTTAAAAAATACGTCAAAAACCGTCATTATTTTTCCACCAACCTAATAGTAAATGTTTGTAAAGTTGAATGCAGTTTTGTGATCCAAGAATTTATCTACCTTTGATTGTTTTGTGTAAATACAAAGTTCTTGAATGTTGAGAAATAAAGTTGATTTGTTAGTTAGCAGGAATTTGTTTAACTTCTGCGTTCACTGGTGAATTTTGGTGAGTGAGTGTGAATATCGTTAAGTTTGTATAATGTTCATATGGACGAAAAACTTAAAATTGTGTGACATGAAGTTTAGATACAATTCATTTGATGTCAGAATTCTCACTGGCAAATAGAAACAGAAACTCATTCACACTTGAATGAGTTTCTGTTTCTATTTGCTTCGGATGGCTCACAGACACTTGGCGCAAACTTGGATTTCAGTCACGAGCTGTAAAAATTAGTTAAGTGTGAGTGGATAATTATGTCTACTTATATATTTATTAACCAATGAGACCTTGGGTTTTTTTGAAAGTGTATGAAGTTCAAAGTGTTCTGTGATCCACATTTTGCACAGATTTGACCAAAGTATTTTGGGGTATTGGAATAATGTGGAATTTGGGTTCTACAGAGGTCTCAAAAGGACCTTTCTTTTGAGAGGGAAGGTCTCTCTCCTGGGCCTGTAAACGTGACAGACTTTTTTCCCCCTCGAGGGAAGGATTTCTTTTTTTTCAGTTCAAGCTTGATCCATTCATTTAAAAATTAAATCCATTCTTCTTGTTTTACTTTCATTATAATATTTTAATTTATAAGTAAAAAAAACATGCAATGATAACAGCAAAATTGCAATATGAGCACTGGTAAAAATGGTTGCTGAAGACATTAGGTTTATAATACCCAGAAATTCATACCTCAAGGACACATGGCACAATGGATAAAGGCGTTGGTTAGATCCAGTGACGGGACCCAAAGAGTGTGAGTTCAATACCCGGTTAAGGCAGTGAACTTTCAGGGGGGAATTAGCAGGAGATAACTGATAACTGACATCTATCAAAACATGGCACATGGAACTAGAACAGTCTACCCCAGTGAGCAAAATAAAGGGTTCAGTTCAACATTCCAACCACCTGAAGAAGGCCGAGGTGTACAATGGCCGAAACGTTGTGATAAATATGGCAACAAAGATGAGGACAATAGTCCGGAAAATGTAATTTTTTTTTTTTTAGGATTTTATGAAGTTCACGTATAAAATTTTCTTTTTATGTGTTTGTTTTATTTTACACAATATTAAAACAATGGCTAAAAATTTTCGGAAGTAACACCCTCACTAATTTTAACTATGAGCTACCACTGCTTCCAAATATTGTAAAATAGGCAGAAGAATATATTTAGATGCCAGTATTTTACCCTACTAATGTAAATTTAAATTGAGGAACTCAGACAAGTGATGGAGATGGAATGTTTTATTTGACCTGCTTCCCAATGAAAGGTGTCTACTAAGCATTTCTGAATAAGATTGTTCCTTCCTAGCTAGAAGAGTGTCCAAGAGGGACAACTCACGAAGATTAACATTCTTAATTAATCAGTACCATGATATTCCTATTGAGTGGATACTAAATTAAAATAAAAGTTAAAAATTTGGGGAAAAAGATAAAAATTTCATAACATTTAAAATATATATAAAATTATCAATCTGCAGAGATTCAGTTTTTAAGCACATATAGTTATTAGAAATTTTATATTTTCAATTGATACCACTTCAAAGAGAGCCAAACATCTTTCTGCTAAATATTCATTTGTTCATTACTAAGTCTGTGCATCAGGTATAAATAAAATGATAACATATCATGTAGTCATTCTAAGGAGCAGTCATGTAACAGTTGGAGTCAAACTAGTAAACAGTCATTAAGAAATCTCCCTATGTTTAATCTATGTCTTGTCATGCGAAAACTGTCTCTATAGGAAGGAACTTGATTTCTTTTTTTTTTTAATTATTTCACTCCAAGCAAAACAATTGAAGTATATCAGGAAACACGTGTGTTATATTTAACAAAACAAGATAAGGAAATTATTTACAAATTTACACATTTGAAGTTGTCAGTAGCTTGTGTGAGGAAAAGGAATCAAATATTTAGTGTTTGAGCCGAGAAATTGGGTGGCAACAAATATAGGTCCTTCAGGGCAGATTCTGATAACTAAAAGCCAGACGTGTTTTTTGACGCATACACCATCTGTCATATCTCCCTCAAACCAATTCTTATATACATGAACAACATGCTCTTTATATGAAGTTGGTTGTCTGTGATGCCACATATTTGATGACTAGTTAGCACAAGGTACTTGTCTAGGAATCTGAGTAGTTTTAATATCTTTGGTTCACGTGAACTAGTTTGAGCCTCTGTATCGGCAAATGCAGGATGTGATGACTACTGCGACTAATTGTACCAGTCTGGCTGCATCCAAATGAAGCATGGGTTTGATGTATCATAGTCCCTTTTATTGTCAGTGACAGCAATGGATCTGGTATACCTTCTTCAAATCTCTTTCCATTCCATGCAAGATGAGGCACAGCACCGGACGGTATTAAACCAGTTTTACAGCTCTATTTTGAACTGCCAGCATAGAGGATGGCATGGGTGGGAGTAATTTTCAGTCTAGTGTTTGAGAAAGTGAATGAATAATACCCTGTCTCACACCTTGTTAATGTTTGTAGTTCAAATTTCAATTTTAGTAGATTCCTGACATAACCCTTTTTACAAGACCCCTAATCCTGCAATTATGGCATACCAGTTTAGCTGCTTGGCAATCTCTCCTACTAATTGATCCACCTGGGTGGTATATCTTCCCGCAACCTACACAAGGATTCTTATTCGGTGAAGAAGTGAGTACATTATTTCTTCGGGTTTGTCAAGGCACATGATGCTCATAGCCAGATATCTGTAGGTAGGATGAGATTGACGGGCTAACATTTGACTTGTTCGCCATTTCCAAGCTGAGTTGGTCAAACTTTTGCTCCAGTATGGGGAGGTTGGCAGTCTCAGCCAAAACTCGACTGGTGTTCTTTGTTGGCGAGTCCTGCAATCGTCTGACCAGTTATCATGTCACACAAATAAATGACTTACTGGCAGCAGCCTTCTATATTGGGACAATCAACTGTGAATAAACAAAGTTTGGCTTGAGCTCATAGCCTTGCTAAAAAAATGAGTGATTGTCTCACCTTTCATGTGGAATGAAAAGTCTGCTGGTGAACTTCCTTCTGCAAGCCCTTTACCTCAATGAATTGGATGTGTGATAAAAGCCTTTCCTCTGTAGCTGAATTTAAGGTCTCCACCTCTATAAAGTCGAAAAGCAGCCTGTTGACTTCAGGCGAGCATGTTGTTCTCAATTTGCTATGTATTTTGACTGGGTTGGTAACTTTACACAATCTCCTTATACCAAGTCCAAGCATCAAGGAATAATGCCCAATTATTGTCCATTCAATGAATGGACGGCCTGGTTTCTCTGTGTTACGTTTACGTCATGTTTGTGGTTCCGTCCCTCTGAAGTGCAATATTTTCCTTTGTAACTCTATCATTTGTTGTATGAGTTGAGCAATCAAATGGAGGATTTTGCCTGGTGCAGATGCCATATCTTATTTTGCTAAGTCAGTTCCAGAGTAGAAAATACTTCGTCATCTACAAGGATGTAGAGACGCTTTTGGACTCTATCGAGAGTGGAAAGTAAAGATTGGGCAGTTCATGCCAATATATGGCAGCAATACTCCATTTCTGGCCTAATCTGGACTTCTAAAGGTAGAGGATAACAGGACGTGAAGTACTTGCTGGAGTGGTACAGAGAACCAACCGTTTTCCTAGCATCTTTAGTGATGGATTGTATGTTCAAATTCCATTTGAGGTCTGAGTTGAATTTAAGTATCAATAGGCATTCTAGACATGAGGACTCCTTGAATGAAAATCCATTCATTATGATTGGTGAAAGTTCTGGGTACAATCAGCAATAGTGGAAGGTTACTAGTTTCGTCAGACCAATTATGTAGAAGAGGAAGAGGGTCGGACTGAGAAAAGAACATTGAGAGATACCCACGTTGATCACCTGGGACTCAGACGACTAGCCATTAAAACTAACCTTCAGAGACCTATCCATTAGGAAGGACTTTATAACTGAGAAGACTCCTCTAGTGACTCTATAACTAGAGAGCTTGAGCATTAACCTCTTACACTATACCTTGTCAAAGGCCTTTGAAATATCCTTGAGACTTATTTGTTGACAAGAGTTTCACTAATTCTCTGAGTAATCACATTTAGGATATCAGCAATGGACTGGGCAGATCAAAACCCATACTGCTTGTCACTCAGGAGGTTGTACCTATTGAGGTAATGAACAACCTTCTTGTTGATTTTGAAGACAGAAATAGTAGCAGCAATACCAGCAGTAGTGATGACAACTTTTTAATCTTTGATGAATCTTTTTTTTTGTCCTTAATGATGACCAAATAATTTATTGAAAAATACAAGAACTTCTAAAGAAGTAGATAAAGAAAAGTAAGAAGAAAAGACCAGCTATAAATTGTAAGAAAGCAAAATGTATAGTCATTAGCAAGAGGAACAGCCAAAGATGAAAGCTTCAAACTAGAAATGTCAAAATCAAGTGAGTACAGAAACTTAAATATCTAGGAACATTTTTAACAGGCAACAGAAAATGTAACCCTAAAATCTTTGGAATAGCAAAAAATGCCTTCCAAAAGATAAACAAAGTATTAAGAAATTAGAAAAATTCATTAGAAACAACGAAAAGTGTTCGGAACTGCAATGTAATATCAATCCTCCTATATGGCAGTGAATGCTGAACAATTTCCTAACAGATAAAGAGGAGACTTGAGGCAACAGAAATGTGGTTCTACAGAAAGATGCTGAGAATACTATACAGTAAACATGTGAGTAATGAGGATGTTTTAAGGAAAATGTAAACAAAAAAACACTTATACTTTGAATAAAAAAGAGGTAGTTGAAATTTCTGGGGACACATAATAAGGAAAGAAGGCTTGGAGAATTTGACACTAACAGAAGATATTGAAGGCAGGAGAGGCAGAGAAAAACAGTGAGTAACCTACCTAACAAGCTTGTGTAAATGGATGGCAGAACAAAGAGATGAGACAAACATTGTTAAGAGGCACAATCGATAGGAAGTTGTGAAAAGCCATGATTGTCCACATCCTGAAAAGACATGGTACATAGAAGAAGGTGAAAAGGTTTTTGTTACAGAACAGTAAATGTTTTTCCTAATTTCTTACTGTGTTTTGTCTTATGTTCAATTCTAGGGATAACTTGCTTTTTATAAAATGTTTTTTTGTTTTCTCTTCTAATGTTTTATTATGGTAATCTTGTAAGAAATTTTCACTACTGTGATTTCTTGCTTTATGTTCACCTGTTCTGCTAGCTTGCTCTTTATATACAGTCATTTTTTCTGCTGCAGCTGAAATGCTTTTGTCATGTTTTATAATGCATTGATTAGTTAGTTAAGTACCATACATGATACATGCTTGAGCAATCATGTCTTTTTCAATACATGGCTGACTAGGCAGAAGATTTTTCCCATAATGGGTTGCCATTTCTTTCTGAGGTAGACTGGTTGTCACACTCTGTCACAATTAGATCTCATTCAGATTCATTCTGCACGCTAGCTGGATGTGAAAGCCTCAAAGGCAGAAAATGAAATAACAAAAATCGTCTTGTATGCATTAGGCTCCAGGCACCACATCCGGTCTACAAAGTGAACTCCAGCAGCAGCCAATTGCGAACGTTCCCGCCAGTAAAATAGGCTCCCCTTCGGACTACCAGACCTACTTAAAAGCTGGCTCCGAGGACGACCAGACATAGGCGCAGCCTGGCACAGCCGATGGCTATCACACAGGCCACTGCTGCTGATTCTGCTGCTATTGCCGCCACGACCTTCTCACCATTCTCACCAGAGTTGTGGACTTCAATGCCTCCCGGCTACAAGCCTTCAGCGATACCAACCCACGTCATCCCCTTGCCCTTCACAGTCAGCCAAAGTAACATCTGCTCCACAGAACAGGTCTACCTCAACTTGTTTACAAGGCATTTCCTTCACAGTCAACCCCGGCAACATTCACTCCACAGAACAGCTCTACCTTGACTCATTTACAAGGGATTCCCTTCACAGTCAACTTAGCGACCTCTGTTCCACAGAACAGGCCTCCCAACACCAACCATTACCTTGGCCTACCTTGACTCGTTTACAAAGCATTCCCTTCACAGTTGACCCCAGTGAAATTTGCTCCACAGAACAGCTCTACCTTGACTCATTTACAAGGTATTCCTTTCACAGTCAATGTAGTGACTTCAATTCCACAGAACAGACCCCCAACAACACAGTCACCTTGGTCTACCTCAACTTGTTTGCAAGGTATTCCCTTCACAGTTGACCTCTGTACCACAGAACTAACCTCCCAAAACCTGCTGTCACATTACCTTACCTCCTTTCGCAGTCGATCCCAGTGACATCCACTCCACAGAACTGGCTTAGCTTGACTTGTTTACAAGGCATTCCCTTCACAGTTGACACCAGCGACCTTCATCCCACAGAATAGGGCTACCAATATCACACCAATCCAATGTCATACCGTTTCAACACAACAGATCGACCAACCAAAAAGATGACCTACGACCATGACCTCCATCAACCAAACATGCACCAATCGTATCCTGTGACCTCGGCCATGCCGGCATAAAAAATATTTCAACTTCCGACACTACACATACACCCAATCACTATTCCAGTATTCTCTACCAACAATAAATGTTTCACTGTAATCCTCGTTATTCCTTTCCCTCACTACCATATGCTTAATATAACACTACCAACGCTAAAGAACCCAGTCTGTGCTGCTGTTCAACACATAGCTGGGGGCTGAAGAGATGGATTCATATCTTTCCCAAAGGTATTTGTGTATAAGTGAATGTAATGAACTTGACTGGAATTCAAAATGTATTGATAAATGTATTGATAAATGTATTGATAAATTGCTTTAAAGATTACATACTGGAATATATTACAAACCTTTCCTAAATATATACTGCTGAAGTAGTGATACAACATTTATAAATCTACCATTCATCCATGCATTGAATATTATTGCTATATCTGATCTAGTGCTCCAACTTATATATCTCGATATTTTTGGCAAAATTCAAGGAAGATTTCGTAATGGCATCTTGGCTTCATTCACTTTCACACCACCATGATATGGCTTTTCCTCTGTCTTTTCTATAATATTTTTATGTTCTGATGAGCTTTCCTCCTTGGTATCTCAACTACATGAATTTAAGCATACTACTAGATTGGCAACTAGGTCTCACCATTTTACTGCTGAACGAGCTTCATGCAACCGTATGTTCTATTCTAGTAGTTCCTTTTCTTGTTTACACAATCATTTTCTGATTTCTTGCTTCTTTGCCACCTACAACCTTAAAAAATTTAAATACAATGCCAATCATAATCAGAACAGATGTTCTCAAGGACACATAGCACAGTGGATAAAGGCGTTGGTTAGATCCAGTGACAGGACCCAAAGAGTGTGAGTTCAATACCCGGTTAAGGCAGTGGAGAGGGTAATTAATGATAATTGACATCCATTAAACATGGCACATGGAACTAAAACAGTCTACCCCAGTGAGTGAAATAAAGGGTTCAGTTCGACATTGCAACCACCTGAAGAAGGTCGAAGCATGCAACGGCCAAAACGTTGTAATAAATATGGCAACAAAGGTGAGGACAATATCCCAATAATGTAAATAGTGTACATAATACCTCATCTCAGAAATATAGACAAATTATTTTGTATTGGGGTTAACCAATACCGGGAATGAAATGAAGCCATGATGGATATATCTCTTAGTAAAACAAGGTATTGCTTTACTGTAGCATATTATCCCTAATGAGAAGATTAAAGAGAAATCAAAGTCAAGTAATTCAAAATACTCTTTTCTCAAATCACTGTTGAGGTTACTTGCTCTGCTGACATATATCTCTGACTGCTCATTTACAAGCCAAACCATAATAAAGAAGGATTAAACTGGCCAACAACCTCCCTTATAAGTGCTTCAGTCAACTTAGTTACTTTTCAAAACTGTTTCAGTTTTCCAATTCCATCCTTCTGATTGGTTTGAAGATAATCTTGAGAAGGAGTTCTTTTCTCAAGCCTTTGTTTTCCCGAGCATTCCTTTTTCTTTTATTACTCTGTACCAGACACATTCTGTTACCACAATCAAGATCAGAAGCAAGGCTTATCAAAAGGTTTCCATCTGAACATATCATTGGTTGGAAATTAATTTTCTCTAGATAGTGGGCAAAGTGTCAGGATTTTTTCACTTAAATTTTTATAAAATCTAATATACATATAGAGAATAGGGTTATCATATTTATTATGTAAATGCATTGCAAATGTTTTTACTACAAAAATGCATTGTAAATGTGGAAGAAATGGCTAGTTACTGGTCAACAATTAATACATGTATTACTAACAGAATATGGTTATTATAAATAATTTTACTATTAAGATACATTAAAAATCAGGAAAAAGGGATTGTCGGTAGTCAGGAATTAATGCATAATAATATATAATCAGGATGCTAACATTCCACACCACTTCAAATCAAAGGTTTGGAAGGAAACCCCAATCAGTACTGGAAAGAGCAATAACAGCTACTGGGCTTGAGAAACCTATTTACCTGAAAAATTGTTTTAAGAGAAGGATTTTATAAATTTCAAATGAAAGCAGTACTGGCTAATTATTTTAAATTTGTTTTGTACAGCATTAACAAGATAATAACCTCTCTTGTGATTGTGCACTACTCTGCAAGTGAAGAGGCTCACTATATCTGAGTTGCTTTCAATTTCTTCTTACTCTATTTGTTCAAATGTTCCCCCAAAAAATAACATGTCTCATTACCATTTTTCAACCATTTTAGTGGGGTTTTTTTAACAGATTGCGACATCTATCAGAGATGAAATTGTCTACGAGTTATCTGCTGTTGGATTAAGTAATTTGTTAAATCACAACATCTATCAGAGAGATGAAATTAAAATTTTTATTACTGCATTATTCCAAAATTTTAATACATCAGCAGATAGCTATTAATGTCAACAGCTAAGCACAAATAGTTATTAAAACAATTAGTAATTAATGTATAATATTATCCATAAATGCATGTACAAGAATAAAAATAATAAATGTTAAAAAATAAATATAAATATGTAAAAAATGCATATATTGTTGAAAATTCCTTTTTCCACAATATAGTTATTTGTGATATGTTATAATGTTTATTACCTAAACAATGGCGCAGTGGAGTAATGGATTGCGGCTTGGATTGAGGAATCGGAGAGCTGAGTTGGAATTCCAGTCAAATCCGTTACATTCACTTACATGCTAAAACCCTAGGAAAGGTATGAATCCTATTCTTCTCCTCCCAGCTATGGGTAAATAGCAGGACAGACTGGATTCTATAGCCTTGGATGGCAACTGGTCTACCACAGAAAGAAATGGCAGCCTACTGTGGGGAAAAAAATCTGCCTTGTCAGTCACGTATTAAAAGATACATGATTGCCTAAACGTGTATGATGCCTGGCATATAACTGACTGACCTAAACAAAAATAATTCTGAATTATTTTTTTTTTAAACATTAAAGTATAATTAATAGCATCTCCCTAATAGTTGTCACAAACTGTAAGTAACCAGATTTTATAAATTTACCTTTGTTCCTTTATCATATATGTTCTATTCAACTTAGTGTGTAACTTGTGACTGTTTTAATTCCTTTTCTCACAGGTGTTTCTACACAAAAAAGCATGTAGTGAAGAGTTGCTACAGGATTGTAATGGACAAGATTGTTGTTGGTCACCAATTTGTAGTGGAAGGTGTTACAAATTGTTGATGAGGCAGATAACTTTCAGAATTCATTATTATCAACAGAAATGAATTCAACATATGGAAGCTTTTATATATTTTTGTATAATTGTTGTAATATACCTATGGATGATAATGGGTTTGTCCCCATTCATATAAATACAGTAGTAATTACTGTACATTGGTCTGCATTTGGAGATTTGTCTCCAGCTGTGCTGGTCAGACTCTCTGCTTGGAGGCAGAGAGGATCATCCAGGCTATGTTGAAGGGCAGAGTCTCATATCGAGAAACTGCTACCTGACCCCATTTTAAATGGTGTCTACAGAGAATTTTTGACTGATACTCCACATTGAATTTGACCTTGTGTCACATCTGACCGCGTGGGGCGGTTGGTAGATATTCTGCAGTTGAAGATTCGTCTCTAGCTGTGCTGGTCAAACTCTCTGCCTGGAGGCAGAGAGGATCTTCAGATGAGGCTATGCCGAAAAGCAGAGTCTCATCTCAGGAAACAGCTGTTTTATGTGGGATCGACGGAGAATTTTTGTCCAAGCCCGGAGATATCCTGCAGTTGGAGATTCATTGTGAAATTCACTTGACTCACTTCTAGCAATTGACTACTTCTGTGTGCCACTGGTGAATCTTAAATGTGTTGTTCTTGTCAGAAGTATTATCATTCATTACTAACCTACATTTGATTCGGTAACTTTTCCTAGGTTACAACAATAATGAATAGCATAACTCACAAAAGAAGAAAAAAAGATTATATTTACAAGTATACTCACAACTGAGTTCAATATCTGGGTTCGGTAGTGTGTATTTGTACTCAATGGTACTGTTCAGTTATTGTTTGCCTATTTCCAATTAGTGCAAGTACACAATACCCAACTCAGAGATTGAACTCAATTGCTCACTGAGAATAAAATAAGAACTAGACGATATCCCTAGATATGAGCAGTGGAACGAGAACTCTACTCCCATAGATCAAATAATAAAGGATTCCCTGTAGGTTACCTAGATTTATATACCTTTGAGAAAGGCCAGAGCACCCAACAGCTGAAGCATTGTGATATTAACAACAAACATAAGGACAATAGTCCAAATATAAATAGTATAAATAATGATAACTCCTCGTAGCAGAAATTCAAAATGTGTTTATTATTCAAGGATGACTTGTTTGACTTAAAAAGAAATTGCTCTATAGTGCCCCCCCCCTTTCAAGTGAAACACATGGCATATGCTATATCTACCATACATCAAGAGATTTCCTTTTACTCTCCAGGCTTTTAACTGATTGTCAGTTTCTTACAAACTGGGTACCAGTTATTTCTCTTGTTTTGCTGAATATACAAGTTTTGCGGGTCTGAGTTATGCTGAAGAAGTGATCTAAAGAGGTTTTGTTGGAACATTTTTCAGATTTCTTTGTGATTATTAAATGTAGTCAGACTAGATTGTATCATTCTTGTCTCATCTGGTTAACATCTAGCCAAGCCCCGTCCTAAATAAATGTATTATTTTCTGTAACCTTAAAAAGAGCTTTGAATTTAGAACAAAATTATTTTATATTATTTCAATAGAATAAAGGATATATTAGGTTGGTGCAAAAATAATGTCGTTTTTTCACATAGTAACATATGTGAGAAAACGACATTATTTTGCACCAACCTAATACCAGGTGTGTCTTGAAATAATCCAGCCATTTAATATTAATAACAAAAAAAACATTGCCTGCTGAGGGCAATGGCATCTTAGCCTCTCTTCAAAGTAATCTCAGCAATCTTTAACCTTTGTACCTGCAAGAAAATAGTGTCACAAGGACACTTTTTCCTTTGATACTATTATTTTAACTACCTTAACTCCTTGGCAATGTTTATTGTTTTAAAAAGTGATGACTAGAATTGTAATAAAACCTAAACATATGATGTAAGTGAATCTATATATATATATATATATATTTTGTTCTTGAGAATTGACAACAAAAATATTAAACACTATTTATTTATTAGATTGTTTATTTATAAGAATAAATTTATATTTACAACATTCTAAAAATGAATACAATTGTGTTAAAACTAATGCAATGAAATATTTATCATTTACTAATTTATAAAGAAATAAATATGATTCAATTCTTTACTCATAAATTTGTGAATATTTACTAAATTATTAAAATGTGTGAATCAACTATAAGGAAATCTTTATTGTTTACCATTTTATAAATTTTGAATCAATTGGCAATTAGCCAATCTTTTGCAATCATTCCAATAAACAATATAATAAATAAATAATGGAGTGGGCTGAAAGTAGTTGAAATAATAGTTCTGTGAAGGGAAAAACCATACTTTTGACACACTGTTTTTTGTGGGCCCAATGGTGAAAGATTGCCATAATCTCTTTCAGACTACAGACACTTATCATCTCTTCTAATTTCCAAAATTATCTCTTTCAGGATTGCTATCAGCTGCCTTGTTACATTCTCCTTAATCTCGTCCATGGCTTGAGATTTCTTAGAACCAACTAGGGATTTGACAAACATGGGTGATGTGATATTTTGCCAAAAAGCCCAGTACAAGTCTTCACTAATCATCAGTTATTCTAAAAGTGGGGATTACATAGTACACAAACCTATTCAGTAACATCTCACTGCTGACTGAGACATCATATGGAAGAGCATCTGTTCAGGCATGCACAGTAGCATCTACACTAAAACTGGTTGTCAAGTAACATTAAGGCCACACAACTGGTTCTTGTGACATTTAAAATAGCTTGATAGTTTTTGGATAGATCTTTTATATCTTTTCAAAGACATAACTTACACAGAGGCAATATAATATCCAGTGGGCTTGTAATAGCAGGTAAACATGTAAAAAATTCAACTTCACAGTCAAAGACAAGAGGCTTTTAAGACCCAGTTCCTGACTATATAGAGGCAAATGAAATGTTGTTCAGCAGAAAGATACTGAGAATACCATGAACTGAACATGTGAGTAACAAGGAGGTTTTAGAGAAAATAGAAAAGGACACTTTTACTTGAGAAAACTGACATTTCTAGGAGACATTATTAAGAAAGAGGGCTTGGAGAATTTGACACTGACAGGACATATTGAAAGCAAGAGAGATAGAGGAAAGCAGAAAATAGCCTAACTAATGAGCTTTTGTAAATGGTTGGCAGAACAGGAATATGGGGAGATAGCAAAATGACAAAGCTTTCTAAGAGCTGCAAATGACAGGAAATTATAGGGTGTCATGATCGCTCATGCTCTGAAGGGACGTGGCACATAGAAGCCGAAAAGAATGTTTTCATCAAAAACTTATTCATAATATTCCTGACATTTGCTTTTTCTTTTATTGATTAGGATTGTCAATAAAATGCATACCTACTGCAGGTTTTATGGTGCAAAAATCATTGCTCAGTTGTGATTAATGTCTGTCATGTAATATTTAGTAACACTGAAAAACAAAAAAAGCTCTTACTCATTCTCACATCCAAACATGTATTGTTGAGAACTTGTGGCAAAATTGTTTTCTGCGTGTGTACAATCTGCACTGCTCCACAACAGTGAGACTTGGGCACCAAGTGTGTTGGTCTTGTGACAGCTCTGCCACTACAACTGCTTGATGATTTGCTGGATCTGCAGCACCAAGCCTCAGTATGAAACACCCTCATCCAAGTTGTTAACAAGGTCCAATATTGGGGATATATTATAAGTGCTGCTCACCTGTCATCTTAAATGGTTTTGTCACATCAAACAAGCTTCGTCATGCATTAGGACTGTCTTGGAGTTCAGGGTTCCTGGTTACAGAGGTTGAGATGGACCTAGGAAAACATGGAAGATAGCATTGGGAGGGATGTGCGCATATTAGCCCACTTGAGAGGAATGCTTGGAAAGAGGTAGTGACAGTTAGTCAACAGCTGGCTACCGCAGTTACTGGAAACCCACAGCAGTATAATCAAAGCTCTGGATCTTGACTTATTTCACAAATGAAGAAAATATTGTCGATCATGTTACATTTCTAAGTTCATTCTCATTTCCAAAAAATTACAGAAAGTGACTGAGGTGATTAGTAATTTGACTACAAAATAAATAAGATGAAATGGAATTAGGGTACGGGGATTACCTCACCTTGTCTGCTAAGACACTTGCTAGGTGTCATTCTATTCAGGACTAAAAAAGGAATGATATAAACCACCTCTTTCTCTTTTTACTCACTCAGAAACAGGCAGAGATAGGTAGCAGATGTGTCACCCAACAGTGCTACCTAAATTTCAGCCCAACCGTATAGCACACATCACAGATGAACATACACTATAGCTAAGTACATATTTTCTTTCAATTTTTTAGCTATCTGTATATATGTATTAGGTTGGTGCAAAAATAATGACGTAATAATATCATTTTTTGACGTCTTTTTTAACGTCAAAAAAAGACATTATTACGTCATTATTTTTGCACCAACCTAATAAATATTTTTCTCCTTTTGTGAGTTATATTATTCTTTACACAAAAATATATATATATAAAAATCTCCCTTTTGAAACCTCAAAAACACCCGCTGCTACAAATTGGTGACCAAACTCATGTATTATGATGTACTAATATCTATTCTCTGCAAGAGATTGCATGATAATTCACTGACTTACTTAAGTAGATAGATATTAACTGACCTTAATAAGTAGTCAGATATGACATGATCAGTTCCCTAAATTCTCTCATGTAGAAAAATCAGTCTTCCCTGACTGTGCCAGACTCAGCAAAGTTTAGTAATTAGCATTTGGATTAAAAGATAGCAGTTAGCAACAATTGGAGCAAAAAAAAGTTCATTAGATCATTTTAAATATGAAGGGTGAAAGAAACTTAAAAAATATGCTAAAAGCTCATTAATATTTAAAGACAATCAATATCTGATTGATAAACAAGATTCAGAGAAATTTGTACGGATATTTTATTTAATCTATTAAAAAATCATCCTTGACTTTTTGTTAATTGATTATTGATTACCTTCAAATATGTTAACTGCATATTGATTTCTGACATGTTAACTTTTATTAACACTGTATTGTTATAATTCTTCTATTTTATTGATAGTTATTTTTGTTAATCTCTTATTGTGCCTGATTTATAAATTAAACTTCATTCCAGGGATGCAAAAGATGATTTAGCCTCTTTTTTTACAAAATTATTTTACTAACATTCTAAGTGTACCCTGGGGGTTGACAATAGTCGATTGCTGATTATTTTCTGTTGGAGACGAAGGTGATCATGAGTTTCTGCCTTAGACCTTGAGAGAAACAGATATGGTAGCCAGCATCATTTAGGAGAACAAGCTAATGCCATGCATCCTATATGAGGAACTTAGAAGATATCATTCTGATTGGTGGTGTTCCTTCTATGGTCATTACAAGCAAGACCTTCTTTACATATGTCCTTTCACACAATGCTTGCTTGTTTTATAAATGCTATAATTTCTCTGTGAGGAACAAATTGTGATAAATATAGATATATATTTATGTTTGAGCAATATACAGTAAGTGCTCCTCAGAATGCCTCCTCAGTGTTGTTTCATGGTGTGGTCAAAAGTTTCAAGCATTCTGGACAACAGACTTCCCTTTCCCCTTCCTCATCCTTTATAGCATATTTGTATAATCTAATGATGTGTATAAATTATTTTCAGGTACAATTTAGTTTTAGAAGTAATTCCTTTAAGTTATTCAAGTTTTTCCTTCCTTAATGGACAGAAAACTGTGGAGAGCCATGATTGTCTAGATCCTGAAGGGACAGGGCACATAGAAGAAGTTGAGAATTAGGGAAAAATAACCCTGACAAAAATATTTGTTATATATAAAAAAGGAACATTTAAAATCATTTGAATTAATTTTTAAATGCGAAAAATTAAAAAAAAAATCCTTAGACGTTTTCTTTCTTTAAACAAACTGCCTAGTCAGCACAGGTGAGTTAGTAAGAGTTCAAGCAGAGGTCAGTTTTACATAGTGAAGTTGAGAATTAGGGAAAAAAACCCTGACAAAAAGATTTGCAATATATGAAGTGTATTGTAGACATTGGAGTTTGTGCTTAATGAGAAAAAGTTTAATGAAGATGCTTGTTTGTGAATTTTCACTCATCTTTTTCGAATGATTTTTATAACAATCAAAACAAAACAAAAAATTTTTTAACCCTTTAATTTATTTGTTTGACTGAAAAAAATTATTTTAATCCAAACTTGACCTCTGGTGACCCCCAGATACATTGAAAATCAGCACTTCTTATTTCTTATTTTATCTCTATGTAACAGTAATTTGGTAATGTATAAAAGTCATTTTTTTCTTTATTATCTGTGAATTTGCATGCATTTTTGCAAAAGAGTGGTTTCCTGTTATCTTTTCCAGGGTTTGGAATACAGAATTTTTATTCTCACCCAATACATTGTCACCCAAGGCAAAAGAGCCCGGGCTACCCTGCTATAGCTAGTGAAAGAAGAAACAAATTCATGCCTTTTCCAAGGGCATTTGTGCAAACAGACAAGCCCAAAATTTGAATCTGATTTCATTTTCTTTGGCAATATTCATTATGCTACTTGCTTAAATGTGATACTGAAATGAAATGCATATACTCATAGTTTAGACATTACTTTATTTTTATATATGTGTATTTATTTAACAGCTTTGTTAAATACATTCCAGACTCAACAACAGTAAAATAGCTTTCAGGTGTTATTACAAATCTTAGATAATGCATCACTGGTTGTAACTTATTAAATATTTCTATGTTCCTTAAGCAGACAGATGTAACCATACTTCAAACATACTTGTGTCAAATAAATATAGCAAAAATATAAGTTGTTTTTTTTATGCTTTCATCTGAACAGAGATGAAAGAAAATTGGCAGAAAAACTTTTTTCTTTTAATAAAAAACAAATAAAACGTCATTATTTTTGAAGGGTTGGTTTTGTTGTGCATTTTTATGACAAGATAAAAGTTTTAGTGAAATATCCTGGGGCTAAATATTATATTTATTTATTTGTTTACATGAAAACATTTAAATCAAATAATTTTGTATTGTATTCTACATGTTTGTAATGTTTATATTAATGAGAAAAATGTGTGTGCACCCCACCACACACAAACACCCATAGCTCGACTATGAAGGAATGATGCTAGAGCTGTGAAATCTTTCATGCATTAATTTCAACTCTTCTTATTAATAACTGTATTTTTTCTTTTCAGGTAAAATAAAAAAAACAAAACATCAAGAGTAACCAGTAGCAAATTCTCTTGAAAATAGGCAAAATTTGGCATTATGATATTATGAAGTATCTGCAGGAAAAGGGTTTAGCCTCCAAGAACATTCATGCTGAAATGGTTGTTACATTAGGGGATGATGTTCCACCTTTATCAACAGTGCAAAAGTGGGCAGCTGAATTTAGGAGGGAGAAGAGAGAGTATTGAAGATGACCCAAGGTCTGGACATCCTACAACTGCTAACATTAAAGAAAAGCATTGATTGTGTTCACCACATGGTGATGGATAACAGGTGATTGGTTATAAATCAAATAGCCAATGTTATTAGCATATCTCGTGAGAGAGTTGAGAATATTCTGCATAATGAACTTGGCATGATGAAGGTTTCTGTTTGGTGGATGCTGTGTCTTCAGACGGATCACATCACAGGATAATCTGACATTGTTTGAGGCAGATTCAGCTGGGTTTTTTTTAACATCTCCTAACCTAGGTAAAAAAAAGTAACTACTAAATAAGAAAAATGAAATAATGGGTGTTAGGAGATGCTAATTTACTTCCCCTATAAAAGATGATAACTCAATGCACAATTGGGTTACTTCCCTTGTCTGAAAGACAGCGCAGCACTTCTGAATTCAACATGGTGACAAGTTGATATACATGTGAAATTCATGGTTTAAATCTGTAGTGAACTTCCACAGAGGGCAAAAAGGCCCAGAGTTGCATGCATTTTTTTACAACGCTAGAAGAAAATGACTTACCTCCAAGGTGAACATAGATTTGATTGTGCCTCGCATGTAAACTGTCCAAAAAGGAAAAAAATGGCAGCTTCACAGGTTACACACTTAAAACAGATAGATCCCAGAATCAGATACTCATATGTAAATTTTGGCTGTGAATAAGGAGATAAAAAATGTGTTGTATGAGCTGACAGACAGAATGGTTACTGCTGTATCAAACAGGCTACACTTGTTGCAGTCAGTAGAGCAATGATTCCCAATGTGGGGTGCATGCCCCACCAGCAGGGCATGGTAATATTTTGGTGGGTCATGCATAGTATGTACATCCTTTGGTTTACTATACCAACAGAATAAGGGGGCAATTCAAGAATAAGTTATTGACAGTGAATTGTTTTCTCATTGGTCTGAGTGAGAGTGTTAATGTTAATACATGTTAATACATACAATGCATATACAGTATGCATACATAAAATATTTTGTGCGTATGTACATACATGTGTAACTGGCATACATGTAAGAATTAAATATTACAAGGGGCACCAGAATTTTAGAAATACCAAAGTGGGGCATGACCCCAAATCAGTTGGGAATCACTGCAGTAGAGTGTTTGAGAGGAAATGGATTGTGGGAATTGTTTACAAGCCAGAAGAAATGAAAAGTTTACAACCTATTTGCTACAAAAATCAAAACAAATCCTTGCTTTTCTCAGACAGTAAATCATTAAAAGTTGTTTTATTATGTGTTAAAATACACTTGTCTTTTATTTTCATTCATTTTGTTCAGCCCAATAAATTTTTGGCAGCAAAGATGAGAACTTCAAAATCAAAGTGGAAATTTCACCAGAGATGCTTAAGAAGATTTTATGCCAACTACAAGAACAGTTTCAGAAGTTACAACAGTTATTGACAGAAATAACTACACAGTTCCAGGATCAACTGGAAATTTTTTGAGCTGGAACAGGCCAAAATAACAATTCAGTGGATATCTTGACCAGCAACATCACAGAATTCCACTATGACACAGCAAGTGGAAAAACATTCACCTCTTGGTTTAAATGTTGGATGGATACCTTTCATGCCGACTTTTCTCACAAAAAGGAAAAATGAAAAATCCAACTCCTAATTCGTAAACTGGCCACTAACAAACATGACCATTGAATTATATTTTACTAAAGCAGGCAATGAATTTCACCTTTACTGAACAACTCAGTGAAGTATTTGGAGAGAGAGAAAAAAAATTTTTATTTAACTCTCAATTCAATTGCTTAAAAAAAAAGAAAGAAAGATGACATTGACGATTATGTGACATTTGCTGGTCATGTCAATTGGGAATGCGGAAAATTTAAATTAAATTCCCTCACAGAGGAACAGTTTAAAAAATGTTTGATTTTTATCGCAGGATTGAATGAAAACTCTTCTACTCATGCTGATGTTCACACCTGACTTTTTTCAAAACCTGAACAGGACAAAGACATTACGTTAAAAGCTCTCACCACTGAATGCAATAATTTATTAAACATCAGAAGACACACTATGCTAATTCAAAAAACGATGATTTATCAATAACCACAGAAACGATGATTTATCAACATCCACACAAGAAAACATCTTGTGATGAAAAGAAATCTTCCTCAAAAAAATGTTAGCATTTTAGTGCCTGACATTACGCATGTTTTTTTGTTTTTTTTTTGTTCATCAAGAAACATAAGTGCAAAATTTGTCATTGGAACGGATATAAAGAAGGATTTTGCAATCCAAATTCAGACAAAAATTCAATCCAGAAAAATTAAAAAAACAAAATGGGTAAAAATGTCTAGTATTTGCAGTGTTCAAAGTGGATTATGAATCTTGCAGGAAATATATTGTTGTTTCTGTAAACATCTGCCACAACGTTAATATTGCATTCGACTTGAAAATTGAAAAGCTACATGTGTCTGAAACAGATCAAATAGCAATGAGCATGTCTGGAAGTACAATTCGTTTCTGGTGAGTTAATTTGTTTTGTAGTGGGTTAGCCAATCTGTATCAGTGACAAAATACAAATTAAACTGACCCTCTACAATTTTTTCTAAAATCAAATGCAACAAAGACAACAGCAAGAGAAATAATCAAATAGGCAGATATTTGTTTTAACAGAAAATATTTTTATATAATAAGTACACACAATATAATAAAATTGTTTAAAACACTTTAGATTTCTTGATTGTGTGATCAAGGGTAATATAAAAGGTGTTATGCTATAGATCTGGTAAGGAATATAACAGTTTATGTTGATGGTGAAAATTGAATGAAATAGATTGTTTGACTTACTGTAGAGTTTTCTCGCTTCAACTGATATAGTTATGTTTTCCTTTAGGTTGTTAAGATATTGAATGAGTTGGTTCCTGAATCTGATCTTAGTTGAATTCGTGATTAGATGAGTTGATGTTGAAAGGAAATTGAATTCCACAAGCTGGGGTTGATGTTAATAAAAATTAACTTTTAGTGAGGAAGTTGGGTTTCATAGGTTTGTGTGACAAGTTGATTATTTTAATGACTCACTAAGTTGTGTTGGAGTTTCATATTTATGAATTTTCTTGATCATGTTGGAGACTTGAAAGAATGCTTACCAATTTTTTGACATGTTGAACTCTGAACAGGTCAACTCAAGGTCAACCATACGGACATAGGCAGAAACATGACATTATTATTTATGGACCAATCAGAAAGCATTGTTTTGTACTGAACTCTGGAACCAATTATAATGAGTTCAGCATAAACTGAGAATACTTAGGTGTGATCCTCTTTTAACAGGTTTAAAACAGAGAATGTAGAGATCTAATTCTATAGTTTCCTTTTGAAAGAGAACATTTTCTAGTATGTGTTATGTTGCAGATAATTCGAAATCTGGATAGAACAACTTAACCTTTTTGAAATTCCTTTCTAATCTGTGTTCAATTCTTTTAACTTCATGTTGGTTTCTCATCTCATATTGAAAATCATTTCACAGATGAACTTAAAAATATGTTTAGTGACGTTTTTCAAGATGGACTTGGGTGCTGTACAAAAATTAAAGATACATTGAAATTAAAACCAAATTCTAAACCAATTTTTAGACAGAAAAGGGCAGTATCCTATGCTACTCTGAAGATGATTGAAAAAGAACTGCAATGTCTTCAACAAGAAGGTGTAATAAACCCTGTTAATTACTTCAGGTGGGCAGCTCCTACTGTAGTTGTTAAAATGGCAAATGGGAATGTCTGGATATGTGCTGATTACTCGACCAGTTTCAATGATTCTTTGGATATATATCAGTATCCACTTCCAGTGACAGAGGATCTTTTCATAAAACTAAATGGTAGAACTTGGTCTGCAATGGTTGATCTTTCTGATGCCTTTCTTTAACTGGAATTTGACGAAGGGTTGAAAGAGCTCCTTACTATTGACACCCATAAGAAATTCAGATTTAACCATCTTAGATTTGGTGTAAAACCAGCACCAGCCTTATTCCAACAGACAATAGACACCATGCTGACCAGATTGACAAGTGTTGCAGTATTCATTGAGGACATTATCATTGCAGGTGCAACTCAAACTGGTCTTTTGCAACATTTATTTCCTGTTTTCAGGTGAATTCAACAATACAGATTCTGTAATAAAGCTGAAATGTGTGAATTTTTCTGAGAACAAATCAAATATGTTGGGTTTATGTTTCAACAAAAATGATAAATGACCAGACCTGGAAAATATCTCAGTAATAAAAAACATGCCAGCATCAACAAATGTTACAAAATTATGTTCTTTTTTTGGCTTCGTTAGCCACTACAGGGCTTTTTTTCTTGAACTTTGTAGAGTTTGTGCACTCCTGAACAATCTTTTGAAAAAAGATGTTGCATGGAAGTGTTCTGACACATGTCAGGTAGCTTCCAAAATGGCAAATTTCTTACTTTCTTCCAACCTTTTGCTGACGCATTACAACCCATCCATGGATATTGTTGTAGTCTCTGATGCTTCCATTGATATTATTGGAGCTCTCATTTCTCACACTTTCCTTGATGGCAGCCAAAAGGCAATATCTCATGCATCCAGATCACTGACACCTACAGAGAGTAAATATAATTGTTATATATTGAATGAAGATGTGGTGTTGCTTCCCCTTGTCTTATGTGTCCCAATGTGTTGGGTTATCTGTCCTAAGTGGCATCTTTGCATGGTACCTATGAATAAAACGGGCAGTGATGAGGTAGCTGCTATGATAGGGGTTCCCACACCCAAGAATGTTACAAAGTTGAAAGCTTATCTAGGGGTGGTGAACTACTATGACAGTTTGTCATTGACCCAATTTGTCAAACATACTGGAGCTAATTCATAGTTAAATAAGAGCACTGCTTGGAGATGTGGTGCTAGTCAGTGGAGAGAGCTTTTGAAGAAACAAAAAAAGAAATGCTGTGTTCTGTGCCCCTTTTAACTCATTTCAACTCATCCAAGCCCAATTCTGGTACAAGTAGATGCTTCTCCCTATGAACTGGGAGCTGTAAGGACTCATATGGAAGATGGGAGTGAAAAGCCAACATTTTCTGACACTAAATGGAATTATGCCCATATTGAAAAGAAAGGGTTAACCCTGGTTTTTGTCATAAAAAAGCTGAACCAGTATTTGTATGGGCATTGCTTTACAATATTCACTGCACACAAACTGTTGTTGGGACTATTTACAGAATATAAATCAATTCTCCCTATTGCTGATAGAGTTCAACACTAAGCTCTCTTCTTAGTAGTATACAACTATAATCTGAAGCACTATGCTGGGTCGCTTAAGGGAAATGTGGACCGTCTTAGTCATCTCCCACTGAGTGCACAAGATTTTTCTCCATCAACAAATCGGGTACATATGATGAACCTGGTTGATGCTCCGGTGACTGTGGAAGTGGTGAGATCGGAAACAAGACCAAACCCCTTTTTGAGCTAAGTGTATGAGTATAAAATGAAGGGATGAAGTAGTTATACTTCAATTAAAATATTGAAGTCCTATTTACATATAAGGATGGCACAATGCTATGGGGAAGCAAAGTTGTTATCTCGCCTAAATTAAGATTGAAGGTTTTGTAGCAGCTCCACCAGACACACATGGGGACTGTGTGCATGAAGGCTCTTGCTTGAAGTTATGTGTGGAGGCCAAATTTAGACATGGACATTGAGAAGACCTGCAGGGCTTGCAGGATCTGCATGCTTGATCAAAACAATCCCAGTAAAGCTATCATTCGTTGCTGGGAATATCCAAGTCAGCCTTGGGAGAGAATCCACATAAATTATGCCAGTCCATATTTGAGAGACATGTTTTTGATTGTTATGGCTGCTTACTCAAAATGAACGGAGGTATGTGTAATGAAAACATCTACTGCTCCAGCCACAGTTGAGAAGATGAGAAGAATCTTTGCAACACATGGGCAGCTTCATCCAGCCAAATGGATGTTCAGATGGCAATTAAGAACTGCCTTTCATTTAATGAAGGCTGACACTTGTCATGTTCTAGATTACAAATGCAAACTAGAAAGGGGAACTAAAATGGTGAACCACCTTTCAGAAATAAAAGTTGATGATCGGTTTCTGGGGGGGAATTTGGGATCTGGTTGATGGTGAATGAAAAGCACCATTATCAGAGAGTTGGGAGCAGTGAATTTTGAAGTGGAGTCTTGAGGTCAGCTGATGAGGAGACATGCAGACCAACTTTTGAAACTTCCATCCAGGTTTGCATTGGGAAGGTATCAGACAGTTGGGAGCCATGAATTTTGAAGTGGAGTCTTGAGGTCAGCTGATGAGGAGACATGCAGACCAACTTTTAAAACTTGCATCCAGGTTTGCAGAGGAAGGTATCAGACAGTTGGGAGCAGTGAATTTTAAAGTGGAGGCAAGAGGTTGGTTGATGAGGAGACATGCAGACCAACTTTTGAAACTTCCATCCAGGTTTGCAGAGGAAGGTATCAGACAGTTGGGAGCAGTAAATTTTAAAGTGGAGGCATGAGGTTGGCTGATGAGGAGACATACAGACCAACTTTTGAAACTTGCATCCAGGTTTGCAGAGGAAGGTATCAGACAGTTGGGAGCAGTGAATTTTGAAGTGGAGGCATGAGGTTAGCTGATGAGGAGACATGCAGACCAATGTGTGAAACTTCCATCCAGGTTTGCAGAGGAAGGTATCAGACAGTTGGGAGCAGTGAATTTTAAAGTAGATGCATGAGTTTGGCTGATGAGGAGACATGCAGACCAACTTTTGAAACTTCAATCCACATTTGCAGAGGAAGCTATCAGACAGTTCGGAGCAGTGAATTTTGAAGTGGAGGCATGAGGTTGGCTAATGAGGAGACATGCAGACCAACTTTTGAAATTTGCATCCAGGTTTGCAGAGGAAGGTATCAGACAGTTGGGAGCAGTGAATTTTAAAGTAGATGCATGAGTTTGGCTGATGAGGAGACATGAAGACTAACTTTTGAAACTTCCATCCAGGTTTGCAGAGGAAGGTATCAGACATTTGGGAGCAGTGAATTTTAAAGTGGAGGCATGAGGTTGGCTAATGAGGAGACATGCAGACCAACTTTTGAAACTTCCATCCAGGTTTGCAGAGGAAGGTATCAGACAGTTGGGAGCAGTGAATTTTAAAGTAGATGCATGAGTTTGGCTGATGAGGAGACATGCAGACCAACTTTTGAAACTTCCATCAAGGTTTGCAGAGGAAGGTATCAGACAGTTGGGAGCAGTGAATTTTGAAGTGGAGGCATGAGGTTGGCTAATGAGGAGACATGTAGACCAACTTTTGAAATTTGCATCCAGGTTTGCAGAGGAAGGTATCAGACAGTTGGGAGCAGTGAATTTTAAAGTAGATGCATGAGTTTGGCTGATGAGGAGACATGCAGACCAACTTTTGAAACTTCCATCCAGGTTTGCAGAGGAAGGTATCAGACAGTTGGGAGCCATGAATTTTGAAGTGGAGGCATGAGGTTGGCTAATGAGGAGACATGCAGACCAACTTTTGAAACTTGCATCCAGGTTTGCAGAGGAAGGTATCAGACAGTTGGGAGCAGTGAATTTTAAAGTGGAGGCAAGAGGTTGGTTGATGAGGAGACATGCAGACCAACTTTTGAAACTTCCATCCAGGTTTGCAGAGGAAGGTATCAGACAGTTGGGAGCAGTAAATTTTAAAGTGGAGGCATGAGGTTGGCTGATGAGGAGACATGCAGACCAACTTTTAAAACTTGCATCCAGGTTTGCAGAGGAAGGTATCAGACAGTTGGGAGCAGTGAATTTTAAAGTGGAGGCAAGAGGTTGGTTGATGAGGAGACATGCAGACCAACTTTTGAAACTTCCATCCAGGTTTGCAGAGGAAGGTATCAGACAGTTGGGAGCAGTAAATTTTAAAGTGGAGGCATGAGGTTGGCTGATGATGAGACATACAGACCAACTTTTGAAACTTGCATCCAGGTTTGCAGAGGAAGGTATCAGACAGTTGGGAGCAGTGAATTTTGAAGTGGAGGCATGAGGTTAGCTGATGAGGAGACATGCAGACCAATGTGTGAAACTTCCATCCAGGTTTGCAGAGGAAGGTATCAGACAGTTGGGAGCAGTGAATTTTAAAGTAGATGCATGAGTTTGGCTGATGAGGAGACATGCAGACCAACTTTTGAAACTTCAATCCACATTTGCAGAGGAAGCTATCAGACAGTTCGGAGCAGTGAATTTTGAAGTGGAGGCATGAGGTTGGCTAATGAGGAGACATGCAGACCAACTTTTGAAATTTGCATCCAGGTTTGCAGAGGAAGGTATCAGACAGTTGGGAGCAGTGAATTTTAAAGTGGATGCATGAGTTTGGCTGATGAGGAGACATGAAGACTAACTTTTGAAACTTCCATCCAGGTTTGCAGAGGAAGGTATCAGACAGTTGGGAGCAGTGAATTTTGAAGTGGAGGCATGAGGTTGGCTAATGAGGAGACATGTAGACCAACTTTTGAAATTTGCATCCAGGTTTGCAGAGGAAGGTATCAGACAGTTGGGAGCAGTGAATTTTAAAGTAGATGCATGAGTTTGGCTGATGAGGAGACATGCAGACCAACTTTTGAAACTTCCATCCAGGTTTGCAGAGGAAGGTATCAGACAGTTGGGAGCCATGAATTTTGAAGTGGAGGCATGAGGTTGGCTAATGAGGAGACATGCAGACCAACTTTTGAAACTTCCATCCAGGTTTGCAGAGGAAGGTATCAGACAGTTGGGAGCAGTGAATTTTAAAGTAGATGCATGAGTTTGGCTGATGAGGAGACATGCAGACCAACTTTTGAAACTTCCATCAAGGTTTGCAGAGGAAGGTATCAGACAGTTGGGAGCAGTGAATTTTGAAGTGGAGGCATGAGGTTGGCTAATGAGGAGACATGCAGGCCAACTTTTGAAACTTCCATCCAGGTTTGCAGAGGAAGGTATCAGACAGTTGGGAGCAGTGAATTTTGAAGTGGAGTCATGAGGTTGGCTGATGAGGAGACATTCAGACCAACTTTTGAAACTTCCATCCACATTTGCAGAGGAAGCTATCAGACAGTTGGGAGCAGTGAATTTTAAAGTAGATGCATGAGTTTGGCTGATGAGGAGACATGCAGACCAACTTTTAAAACTTGCATCCAGGTTTGCAGAGGAAGGTATCAGACAGTTGGGAGCAGTGAATTTTGAAGTGGAGGCATGAGGTTAGCTGATGAGGAGATATTCAGACCAACTTTTGAAACTTCCATCCAGGTTTGCAGAGGAAGGTATCAGACAGTTGGGAGCAGTGAATTTTGAAGTGGAGGCATGAGGTTAGCTGATGAGGAGACATGCAGACCAATGTGTGAAACTTCCATCCAGGTTTGCAGAGGAAGGTATCAGACAGTTGGGAGCAGTGAATTTTAAAGTAGATGCATGAGTTTGGCTGATGAGGAGACATGCAGACCAACTTTTGAAACTTCAATCCACATTTGCAGAGGAAGCTATCAGACAGTTCGGAGCAGTGAATTTTGAAGTGGAGGCATGAGGTTGGCTAATGAGGAGACATGCAGACCAACTTTTGAAATTTGCATCCAGGTTTGCAGAGGAAGGTATCAGACAGTTGGGAGCAGTGAATTTTAAAGTAGATGCATGAGTTTGGCTGATGAGGAGACATGAAGACTAACTTTTGAAACTTCCATCCAGGTTTGCAGAGGAAGGTATCAGACAGTTGGGAGCAGTGAATTTTGAAGTGGAGGCATGAGGTTGGCTAATGAGGAGACATGCAGACCAACTTTTGAAATTTGCATCCAGGTTTGCAGAGGAAGGTATCAGACAGTTGGGAGCAGTGAATTTTAAAGTAGATGCATGAGTTTGGCTGATGAGGAGACATGCAGACCAACTTTTGAAACTTCCATCAAGGTTTGCAGAGGAAGGTATCAGACAGTTGGGAGCAGTGAATTTTGAAGTGGAGGCATGAGGTTGGCTAATGAGGAGACATGTAGACCAACTTTTGAAATTTGCATCCAGGTTTGCAGAGGAAGGTATCAGACAGTTGGGAGCAGTGAATTTTAAAGTAGATGCATGAGTTTGGCTGATGAGGAGACATGCAGACCAACTTTTGAAACTTCCATCCAGGTTTGCAGAGGAAGGTATCAGACAGTTGGGAGCCATGAATTTTGAAGTGGAGGCATGAGGTTGGCTAATGAGGAGACATGCAGACCAACTTTTGAAACTTCCATCCAGGTTTGCAGAGGAAGGTATCAGACAGTTGGGAGCAGTGAATTTTAAAGTAGATGCATGAGTTTGGCTGATGAGGAGACATGCAGACCAACTTTTGAAACTTCCATCAAGGTTTGCAGAGGAAGGTATCAGACAGTTGGGAGCAGTGAATTTTGAAGTGGAGGCATGAGGTTGGCTAATGAGGAGACATGCAGGCCAACTTTTGAAACTTCCATCCAGGTTTGCAGAGGAAGGTATCAGACAGTTGGGAGCAGTGAATTTTGAAGTGGAGTCATGAGGTTGGCTGATGAGGAGACATTCAGACCAACTTTTGAAACTTCCATCCACATTTGCAGAGGAAGCTATCAGACAGTTGGGAGCAGTGAATTTTAAAGTAGATGCATGAGTTTGGCTGATGAGGAGACATGCAGACCAACTTTTAAAACTTGCATCCAGGTTTGCAGAGGAAGGTATCAGACAGTTGGGAGCAGTGAATTTTGAAGTGGAGGCATGAGGTTAGCTGATGAGGAGATATTCAGACCAACTTTTGAAACTTCCATCCAGGTTTGCAGAGGAAGGTATCAGACAGTTGGGAGCAGTGAATTTTGAAGTGGAGGCATGAGGTTGGCTAATGAGGAGACATGCAGACCAACTTTTGAAAATTGCATCCAGGTTTGCAGAGGAAGGTATCAGACAGTTGGGAGCAGTGAATTTTGAAGTGGAGGCATGAGGTTGGCTAATGAGGAGACATGCAGACCAACTTTTGAAATTTGCATCCAGGTTTGCAGAGGAAGGTATCAGACAGTTGGGAGCCATGAATTTTGAAGTGGAGGCATGAGGTTGGCTAATGAGGGGGATATGAAGACCAACTTTTGAAACTTCCATCCAGGTTTGCAGAGGAAGGTATCAGACAGTTGGGAGCAGTGAATTTTGAAGTGGAGGCATGAGGTTGGCTAATGAGGAGACATGCAGACCAACTTTTGAAACTTGCATCCAGTTTTGCAGAGGAAGGTATCAGACAGTTGGGAGCAGTGAATTTTGAAGTGGAGGCATGTGGTTGGCTAATGAGGAGACATGCAGACCAACTTTTGAAATTTGCATCCAGGTTTGCAGAGGAAGGTATCAGACAGTTGGGAGCCATGAATTTTGAAGTGGAGGCATGAGGTTGGCTAATGAGGAGACATGAAGACCAACTTTTGAAACTTCCATCCAGGTTTGCAGAGGAACGTATCAGACAGTTGGGCGCAGTGAATTTTGAAGTGGAGGCATGAGGTTGGCTAATGAGGAGACATGCAGACCAACTTTTGAAACTTCCATCCAGGTTTGCAGAGGAAGGTATCAGACAGTTGGGCGCAGTGAATTTTGAAGTGGAGGCATGAGCTTGGCTAATGAGGAGACATGCAGACCAACTTTTGAAACTTCCATCCAGGTTTGCAGAGGAAGGTATCAGACAGTTGGGCGCAGTGAATTTTGAAGTGGAGGCATGAGGTTGGCTAATGAGGAGACATGAAGACTAACTTTTAAAACTTCCATCCAGGTTTGCAGAGGAAGGTTTCAGACAGTTGGGCGCAGTGAATTTTGAAGTGGAGGCATGAGGTTGGCTAATGAGGAGACATGCAGACCAACTTTTGAAACTTCCATCCAGGTTTGGAGAAGAAGGTATCAGACAGTTGGGAGCAGTGAATTTTGAAGTGGAGGCATGAGGTTGGCTAATGAGGAGACATGAAGACCAACTTTTGAAACTTCCATCCAGGTTTGGAGAAGAAGGTATCAGACAGTTGGGCGCAGTGAATTTTGAAGTGGAGGCATGAGGTTGGCTAATGAGGAGTCATGCAGACCAACTTTTGAAACTTCCATCCAGGTTTGGAGAAGAAGGTATCAGACAGTTGGGAGCAGTGAATTTTGAAGTGGAGGCATGAGGTTGGCTAATGAGGAGACATGAAGACTAACTTTTAAAACTTCCATCCAGGTTTGCAGAGGAAGGTATCAGACAGTTGGGAGCAGTGAATTTTAAAGTAGATGCATGAGTTTGGCTGATGAGGAGACATGCAGACCAACTTTTGAAACTTCCATCAAGGTTTGCAGAGGAAGGTATCAGACAGTTGGGAGCAGTGAATTTTGAAGTGGAGGCATGAGGTTGGCTAATGAGGAGACATGTAGACCAACTTTTGAAATTTGCATCCAGGTTTGCAGAGGAAGGTATCAGACAGTTGGGAGCAGTGAATTTTAAAGTAGATGCATGAGTTTGGCTGATGAGGAGACATGCAGACCAACTTTTGAAACTTCCATCAAGGTTTGCAGAGGAAGGTATCAGACAGTTGGGAGCAGTGAATTTTGAAGTGGAGGCATGAGGTTGGCTAATGAGGAGACATGTAGACCAACTTTTGAAATTTGCATCCAGGTTTGCAGAGGAAGGTATCAGACAGTTGGGAGCAGTGAATTTTAAAGTAGATGCATGAGTTTGGCTGATGAGGAGATATTCAGACCAACTTTTGAAACTTCCATCCAGGTTTGCAGAGGAAGGTATCAGACAGTTGGGAGCAGTGAATTTTGAAGTGGAGGCATGAGGTTGGCTAATGAGGAGACATGCAGACCACCTTTTGAAAATTGCATCCAGGTTTGCAGAGGAAGGTATCAGACAGTTGGGAGCAGTGAATTTTGAAGTGGAGGCATGAGGTTGGCTAATGAGGAGACATGCAGACCAACTTTTGAAATTTGCATCCAGGTTTGCAGAGGAAGGTATCAGACAGTTGGGAGCCATGAATTTTGAAGTGGAGGCATGAGGTTGGCTAATGAGGGGGATATGAAGACCAACTTTTGAAACTTCCATCCAGGTTTGCAGAGGAAGGTATCAGACAGTTGGGAGCAGTGAATTTTGAAGTGGAGGCATGAGGTTAGCTGATGAGGAGACATGCAGACCAACTTTTGAAACTTCCATCCAGGTTTGCAGAGGAAGGTATCAGACAGTTGGGAGCAGTGAATTTTGAAGTGGAGGCATGAGGTTGGCTAATGAGGAGACATGCAGACCAACTTTTGAAACTTGCATCCAGTTTTGCAGAGGAAGGTATCAGACAGTTGGGAGCAGTGAATTTTGAAGTGGAGGCATGAGGTTGGCTAATGAGGAGACATGCAGACCAACTTTTGAAATTTGCATCCAGGTTTGCAGAGGAAGGTATCAGACAGTTGGGAGCCATGAATTTTGAAGTGGAGGCATCAGGTTGGCTAATGAGGAGACATGAAGACCAACTTTTGAAACTTCCATCCAGGTTTGCAGAGGAACGTATCAGACAGTTGGGCGCAGTGAATTTTGAAGTGGAGGCATGAGGTTGGCTAATGAGGAGACATGCAGACCAACTTTTGAAACTTCCATCCAGGTTTGCAGAGGAAGGTATCAGACAGTTGGGCGCAGTGAATTTTGAAGTGGAGGCATGAGCTTGGCTAATGAGGAGACATGAAGAATAACTTTTAAAACTTCCATCCAGGTTTGCAGAGGAAGGTATCAGACAGTTGGGCGCAGTGAATTTTGAAGTGGAGGCATGAGGTTGGCTAATGAGGAGACATGCAGACCAACTTTTGAAACTTCCATCCAGGTTTGGAGAAGAAGGTATCAGACAGTTGGGCGCAGTGAATTTTGAAGTGGAGGCATGAGGTTGGCTAATGAGGAGACATGAAGACTAACTTTTAAAACTTCCATCCAGGTTTGCAGAGGAAGGTATCAGACAGTTGGGAGCAGTGAATTTTAAAGTAGATGCATAAGTTTGGCTGATGAGGAGACATGCAGACCAACTTTTGAAACTTCCATCAAGGTTTGCAGAGGAAGGTATCAGACAGTTGGGAGCAGTGAATTTTGAAGTGGAGGCATGAGGTTGGCTAATGAGGAGACATGCAGGCCAACTTTTGAAACTTCCATCCAGGTTTGCAGAGGAAGGTATCAGACAGTTGGGAGCAGTGAATTTTGAAGTGGAGTCATGAGGTTGGCTGATGAGGAGACATTCAGACCAACTTTTGAAACTTCCATCCACATTTGCAGAGGAAGCTATCAGACAGTTGGGAGCAGTGAATTTTAAAGTAGATGCATGAGTTTGGCTGATGAGGAGACATGCAGACCAACTTTTAAAACTTGCATCCAGGTTTGCAGAGGAAGGTATCAGACAGTTGGGAGCAGTGAATTTTGAAGTGGAGGCATGAGGTTGGCTAATGAGGGGGATATGAAGACCAACTTTTGAAACTTCCATCCAGGTTTGCAGAGGAAGGTATCAGACAGTTGGGAGCAGTGAATTTTGAAGTGGAGGCATGAGGTTAGCTGATGAGGAGACATGCAGACCAACTTTTGAAACTTCCATCCAGGTTTGCAGAGGAAGGTATCAGACAGTTGGGAGCAGTGAATTTTGAAGTGGAGGCATGAGGTTGGCTAATGAGGAGACATGCAGACCAACTTTTGAAACTTGCATCCAGTTTTGCAGAGGAAGGTATCAGACAGTTGGGAGCAGTGAATTTTGAAGTGGAGGCATGAGGTTGGCTAATGAGGAGACATGCAGACCAACTTTTGAAATTTGCATCCAGGTTTGCAGAGGAAGGTATCAGACAGTTGGGAGCCATGAATTTTGAAGTGGAGGCATGAGGTTGGCTAATGAGGAGACATGAAGACCAACTTTTGAAACTTCCATCCAGGTTTGCAGAGGAAGGTATCAGACAGTTGGGCGCAGTGAATTTTGAAGTGGAGGCATGAGGTTGGCTAATGAGGAGACATGCAGACCAACTTTTGAAACTTCCATCCAGGTTTGGAGAAGAAGGTATCAGACAGTTGGGCGCAGTGAATTTTGAAGTGGAGGCATGAGGTTGGCTAATGAGGAGACATGGAGACCAACTTTTGAAACTTCCATCCAGGTTTGCAGAGGAAGGTATCAGACAGTTGGGCGCAGTGAATTTTGAAGTGGAGGCATGAGGTTGGCTAATGAGGAGACATGAAGACTAACTTTTAAAACTTCCATCCAGGTTTGCAGAGGAAGGTATCAGACAGTTGGGAGCAGTGAATTTTGAAGTGGAGGCATGAGGTTGGCTAATGAGGAGACATGCAGGCCAACTTTTGAAACTTCCATCCAGGTTTGCAGAGGAAGGTATCAGACAGTTGGGAGCAGTGAATTTTGAAGTGGAGTCATGAGGTTGGCTGATGAGGAGACATTCAGACCAACTTTTGAAACTTCCATCCAGGTTTGCAGAGGAAGGTATCAGACAGTTGGGCGCAGTGAATTTTGAAGTGGAGGCATGAGGTTGGCTAATGAGGAGACATGAAGACTAACTTTTAAAACTTCCATCCAGGTTTGCAGAGGAAGGTATCAGACAGTTGGGCGCAGTGAATTTTGAAGTGGAGGCATGAGGTTGGCTAATGAGGAGACATGCAGACCAACTTTTGAAACTTCCATCCAGGTTTGCAGTGGAAGGTATCAGACAGTTGGGCGCAGTGAATTTTGAAGTGGAGGCATGAGCTTGGCTAATGAGGAGACATGCAGACCAACTTTTGAAACTTCCATCCAGGTTTGCAGAGGAAGGTATCAGACAGTTGGGCGCAGTGAATTTTGAAGTGGAGGCATGAGGTTGGCTAATGAGGAGACATGAAGACTAACTTTTAAAACTTCCATCCAGGTTTGCAGAGGAAGGTATCAGACAGTTGGGCGCAGTGAATTTTGAAGTGGAGGCATGAGGTTGGCTAATGAGGAGACATGCAGACCAACTTTTGAAACTTCCATCCAGGTTTGGAGAAGAAGGTATCAGACAGTTGGGCGCAGTGAATTTTGAAGTGGAGGCATGAGGTTGGCTAATGAGGAGACATGGAGACCAACTTTTGAAACTTCCATCCAGGTTTGCAGAGGAAGGTATCAGACAGTTGGGCGCAGTGAATTTTGAAGTGGAGGCATGAGGTTGGCTAATGAGGAGACATGAAGACTAACTTTTAAAACTTCCATCCAGGTTTGCAGAGGAAGGTATCAGACAGTTGGGCGCAGTGAATTTTGAAGTGGAGGCATGAGGTTGGCTAATGAGGAGACATGCAGACCAACTTTTGAAACTTCCATCCAGGTTTGGAGAAGAAGGTATCAGACAGTTGGGCGCAGTGAATTTTGAAGTGGAGGCATGAGGTTGGCTAATGAGGAGACATGGAGACCAACTTTTGAAACTTCCATCCAGATTTGGAGAAGAAAGTATCAGACAGTTGGGAGCAGTGAATTTTGAAGAGGCATGAGGTTGGCTAATGAGGAGACATGGAGACCAACTTTTGAAACTTCCATCAAGGTTTGCAGAGGAAGGTATCAGACAGTTGGGAGCAGTGAATTTTGAAGTGGAGTCATGAGGTTGGCTGATGAGGAGACATTCAGACCAACTTTTGAAACTTCCATCCACATTTGCAGAGGAAGCTATCAGACAGTTGGGAGCAGTGAATTTTAAAGTAGAGGCAGGAGGTTGGGTAATGAGGAGACATGAAGACTAACTTTTGAAACTTCCATCCAGGTTTGCAGCGGAAGGTATCAGACAGTTGGGAGCAGTGAATTTTGAAGTGGAGGCATGAGGTTGGCTAATGAGGAGACATGCAGACCAACTTTTGAAACTTCCATCCAGATTTGGAGAAGAAAGTATCAGACAGTTGGGAGCAGTGAATTTTGAAGAGGCATGAGGTTGGCTAATGAGGAGACATGGAGACCAACTTTTGAAACTTCCATCAAGGTTTGCAGAGGAAGGTATCAGACAGTTGGGAGCAGTGAATTTTGAAGTGGAGTCATGAGGTTGGCTGATGAGGAGACATTCAGACCAACTTTTGAAACTTCCATCCACATTTGCAGAGGAAGCTATCAGACAGTTGGGAGCAGTGAATTTTAAAGTAGAGGCAGGAGGTTGGCTAATGAGGAGACATGAAGACTAACTTTTGAAACTTCCATCCAGGTTTGCAGCGGAAGGTATCAGACAGTTGGGAGCAGTGAATTTTGAAGTGGAGGCATGAGGTTGGCTAATGAGGAGACATGGAGACCAACTTTTGAAACTTTCATCCAGATTTGGAGAAGAAAGTATCAGACAGTTGGGAGCAGTGAATTTTGAAGAGGCATGAGGTTGGCTAATGAGGAGACATGGAGACCAACTTTTGAAACTTCCATCAAGGTTTGCAGAGGAAGGTATCAGAGAGTTGGGAGCAGTGAATTTTGAAGTGGAGTCATGAGGTTGGCTGATGAGGAGACATTCAGACCAACTTTTGAAACTTCCATCCACATTTGCAGAGGAAGCTATCAGACAGTTGGGAGCAGTGAATTTTAAAGTAGAGGCAGGAGGTTGGCTAATGAGGAGACATGAAGACTAACTTTTGAAACTTCCATCCAGGTTTGCAGAGGAAGGTATCAGACAGTTGGGCGCAGTGAATTTTGAAGTGGAGGCATGAGGTTGGCTAATGAGGAGACATGAAGACTAACTTTTAAAACTTCCATCCAGGTTTGCAGAGGAAGGTATCAGACAGTTGGGCGCAGTGAATTTTGAAGTGGAGGCATGAGGTTGGCTAATGAGGAGACATGCAGACCAACTTTTGAAACTTCCATCCAGGTTTGGAGAAGAAGGTATCAGACAGTTGGGCGCAGTGAATTTTGAAGTGGAGGCATGAGGTTGGCTAATGAGGAGACATGGAGACCAACTTTTGAAACTTCCATCCAGATTTGGAGAAGAAAGTATCAGACAGTTGGGAGCAGTGAATTTTGAAGAGGCATGAGGTTGGCTAATGAGGAGACATGGAGACCAACTTTTGAAACTTCCATCAAGGTTTGCAGAGGAAGGTATCAGACAGTTGGGAGCAGTGAATTTTGAAGTGGAGTCATGAGGTTGGCTGATGAGGAGACATTCAGACCAACTTTTGAAACTTCCATCCACATTTGCAGAGGAAGCTATCAGACAGTTGGGAGCAGTGAATTTTAAAGTAGAGGCAGGAGGTTGGCTAATGAGGAGACATGAAGACTAACTTTTGAAACTTCCATCCAGGTTTGCAGCGGAAGGTATCAGACAGTTGGGAGCAGTGAATTTTGAAGTGGAGGCATGAGGTTGGCTAATGAGGAGACATGGAGACCAACTTTTGAAACTTCCATCCAGATTTGGAGAAGAAAGTATCAGACAGTTGGGAGCAGTGAATTTTGAAGAGGCATGAGGTTGGCTAATGAGGAGACATGGAGACCAACTTTTGAAACTTCCATCAAGGTTTGCAGAGGAAGGTATCAGACAGTTGGGAGCAGTGAATTTTGAAGTGGAGTCATGAGGTTGGCTGATGAGGAGACATTCAGACCAACTTTTGAAACTTCCATCCACATTTGCAGAGGAAGCTATCAGACAGTTGGGAGCAGTGAATGTTAAAGTAGAGGCATGCGGTTGGCTAATGAGGAGACATGAAGACTAACTTTTGAAACTTCCATCCAGGTTTGCAGCGGAAGGTATCAGACAGTTGGGAGCAGTGAATTTTGAAGTGGAGGCATGAGGTTGGCTAATGAGGAGACATGCAGACCAACTTTTGAAACTTCCATCCAGGTTTGCAGAGGAAGGTATCAGACAGTTGGGAGCAGTGAATTTTGAAGTGGAGTCATGAGGTTGGCTGATGAGGAGACATTCAGACCAACTTTTGAAACTTCCATCCACATTTGCAGAGGAAGGTATCAGACAGTTGGGAGCAGTGAATTTTAAAGTAGATGCATGAGTTTGGCTGATGAGGAGACATGCAGACCAACTTTTAAAACTTGCATCCAGGTTTGCAGAGGAAGGTATCAGACAGTTGGGAGCAGTGAATTTTGAAGTGGAGGCATGAGGTTAGCTGATGAGGAGATATGCAGACCAACTTTTGATATTTCCATCCAGGTTTGCAGAGGAAGGTATCAGACAGTTGGGAGCAGTGAATTTTGAAGTGGAGGCATGAGGTTGGCTAATGAGGAGACATGCAGACCAACTTTTGAAATTTGCATCCAGGTTTGCAGAGGAAGGTATCAGACAGTTGGGAGCCATGAATTTTGAAGTGGAGGCATGAGGTTGGCTAATGAGGAGACATGCAGACCAACTTTTGAAATTTGCATCCAGGTTTGCAGAGGAAGGTATCAGACAGTTGGGAGCCATGAATTTTGAAGTGGAGGCATGAGGTTGGCTAATGAGGGGGACATGAAGACCAACTTTTGAAACTTCCATCCAGGTTTGCAGAGGAAGGTATCAGACAGTTGGGAGCAGTGAATTTTGAAGTGGAGGCATGAGGTTGGCTAATGAGGAGACATGCAGACCAACTTTTGAAATTTGCATCCAGGTTTCCAGAGGAAGGTATCAGACAGTTGGGAGCAGTGAATTTTGAAGTGGAGGCATGAGGTTGGCTAATGAGGGGTACATGAAGACCAACTTTTGAAACTTCCATCCACATTTGCAGAGGAAGGTATCAGACAGTTGGGCGCAGTGAATTTTGAAGTGGAGGCATGAGGTTGGCTAATGAGGAGACATGAAGACTAACTTTTAAAACTTCCATCCAGGTTTGCAGAGGAAGGTTTCAGACAGTTGGGCGCAGTGAATTTTGAAGTGGAGGCATGAGGTTGGCTAATGAGGAGACATGCAGACCAACTTTTGAAACTTCCATCCAGGTTTGGAGAAGAAGGTATCAGACAGTTGGGAGCAGTGAATTTTGAAGTGGAGGCATGAGGTTGGCTAATGAGGAGACATGAAGACCAACTTTTGAAACTTCCATCCAGGTTTGGAGAAGAAGGTATCAGACAGTTGGGCGCAGTGAATTTTGAAGTGGAGGCATGAGGTTGGCTAATGAGGAGTCATGCAGACCAACTTTTGAAACTTCCATCCAGGTTTGGAGAAGAAGGTATCAGACAGTTGGGAGCAGTGAATTTTGAAGTGGAGGCATGAGGTTGGCTAATGAGGAGACATGAAGACTAACTTTTAAAACTTCCATCCAGGTTTGCAGAGGAAGGTATCAGACAGTTGGGAGCAGTGAATTTTAAAGTAGATGCATGAGTTTGGCTGATGAGGAGACATGCAGACCAACTTTTGAAACTTCCATCAAGGTTTGCAGAGGAAGGTATCAGACAGTTGGGAGCAGTGAATTTTGAAGTGGAGGCATGAGGTTGGCTAATGAGGAGACATGTAGACCAACTTTTGAAATTTGCATCCAGGTTTGCAGAGGAAGGTATCAGACAGTTGGGAGCAGTGAATTTTAAAGTAGATGCATGAGTTTGGCTGATGAGGAGACATGCAGACCTACTTTTGAAACTTCCATCAAGGTTTGCAGAGGAAGGTATCAGACAGTTGGGAGCAGTGAATTTTGAAGTGGAGGCATGAGGTTGGCTAATGAGGAGACATGTAGACCAACTTTTGAAATTTGCATCCAGGTTTGCAGAGGAAGGTATCAGACAGTTGGGAGCAGTGAATTTTAAAGTAGATGCATGAGTTTGGCTGATGAGGAGATATTCAGACCAACTTTTGAAACTTCCATCCAGGTTTGCAGAGGAAGGTATCAGACAGTTGGGAGCAGTGAATTTTGAAGTGGAGGCATGAGGTTGGCTAATGAGGAGACATGCAGACCACCTTTTGAAAATTGCATCCAGGTTTGCAGAGGAAGGTATCAGACAGTTGGGAGCAGTGAATTTTGAAGTGGAGGCATGAGGTTGGCTAATGAGGAGACATGCAGACCAACTTTTGAAATTTGCATCCAGGTTTGCAGAGGAAGGTATCAGACAGTTGGGAGCCATGAATTTTGAAGTGGAGGCATGAGGTTGGCTAATGAGGGGGATATGAAGACCAACTTTTGAAACTTCCATCCAGGTTTGCAGAGGAAGGTATCAGACAGTTGGGAGCAGTGAATTTTGAAGTGGAGGCATGAGGTTAGCTGATGAGGAGACATGCAGACCAACTTTTGAAACTTCCATCCAGGTTTGCAGAGGAAGGTATCAGACAGTTGGGAGCAGTGAATTTTGAAGTGGAGGCATGAGGTTGGCTAATGAGGAGACATGCAGACCAACTTTTGAAACTTGCATCCAGTTTTGCAGAGGAAGGTATCAGACAGTTGGGAGCAGTGAATTTTGAAGTGGAGGCATGAGGTTGGCTAATGAGGAGACATGCAGACCAACTTTTGAAATTTGCATCCAGGTTTGCAGAGGAAGGTATCAGACAGTTGGGAGCCATGAATTTTGAAGTGGAGGCATCAGGTTGGCTAATGAGGAGACATGAAGACCAACTTTTGAAACTTCCATCCAGGTTTGCAGAGGAACGTATCAGACAGTTGGGCGCAGTGAATTTTGAAGTGGAGGCATGAGGTTGGCTAATGAGGAGACATGCAGACCAACTTTTGAAACTTCCATCCAGGTTTGCAGAGGAAGGTATCAGACAGTTGGGCGCAGTGAATTTTGAAGTGGAGGCATGAGCTTGGCTAATGAGGAGACATGAAGAATAACTTTTAAAACTTCCATCCAGGTTTGCAGAGGAAGGTATCAGACAGTTGGGCGCAGTGAATTTTGAAGTGGAGGCATGAGGTTGGCTAATGAGGAGACATGCAGACCAACTTTTGAAACTTCCATCCAGGTTTGGAGAAGAAGGTATCAGACAGTTGGGCGCAGTGAATTTTGAAGTGGAGGCATGAGGTTGGCTAATGAGGAGACATGAAGACTAACTTTTAAAACTTCCATCCAGGTTTGCAGAGGAAGGTATCAGACAGTTGGGAGCAGTGAATTTTAAAGTAGATGCATAAGTTTGGCTGATGAGGAGACATGCAGACCAACTTTTGAAACTTCCATCAAGGTTTGCAGAGGAAGGTATCAGACAGTTGGGAGCAGTGAATTTTGAAGTGGAGGCATGAGGTTGGCTAATGAGGAGACATGCAGGCCAACTTTTGAAACTTCCATCCAGGTTTGCAGAGGAAGGTATCAGACAGTTGGGAGCAGTGAATTTTGAAGTGGAGTCATGAGGTTGGCTGATGAGGAGACATTCAGACCAACTTTTGAAACTTCCATCCACATTTGCAGAGGAAGCTATCAGACAGTTGGGAGCAGTGAATTTTAAAGTAGATGCATGAGTTTGGCTGATGAGGAGACATGCAGACCAACTTTTAAAACTTGCATCCAGGTTTGCAGAGGAAGGTATCAGACAGTTGGGAGCAGTGAATTTTGAAGTGGAGGCATGAGGTTGGCTAATGAGGGGGATATGAAGACCAACTTTTGAAACTTCCATCCAGGCTTGCAGAGGAAGGTATCAGACAGTTGGGAGCAGTGAATTTTGAAGTGGAGGCATGAGGTTAGCTGATGAGGAGACATGCAGACCAACTTTTGAAACTTCCATCCAGGTTTGCAGAGGAAGGTATCAGACAGTTGGGAGCAGTGAATTTTGAAGTGGAGGCATGAGGTTGGCTAATGAGGAGACATGCAGACCAACTTTTGAAACTTGCATCCAGTTTTGCAGAGGAAGGTATCAGACAGTTGGGAGCAGTGAATTTTGAAGTGGAGGCATGAGGTTGGCTAATGAGGAGACATGCAGACCAACTTTTGAAATTTGCATCCAGGTTTGCAGAGGAAGGTATCAGACAGTTGGGAGCCATGAATTTTGAAGTGGAGGCATGAGGTTGGCTAATGAGGAGACATGAAGACCAACTTTTGAAACTTCCATCCAGGTTTGCAGAGGAAGGTATCAGACAGTTGGGCGCAGTGAATTTTGAAGTGGAGGCATGAGGTTGGCTAATGAGGAGACATGCAGACCAACTTTTGAAACTTCCATCCAGGTTTGGAGAAGAAGGTATCAGACAGTTGGGCGCAGTGAATTTTGAAGTGGAGGCATGAGGTTGGCTAATGAGGAGACATGGAGACCAACTTTTGAAACTTCCATCCAGGTTTGCAGAGGAAGGTATCAGACAGTTGGGCGCAGTGAATTTTGAAGTGGAGGCATGAGGTTGGCTAATGAGGAGACATGAAGACTAACTTTTAAAACTTCCATCCAGGTTTGCAGAGGAAGGTATCAGACAGTTGGGAGCAGTGAATTTTGAAGTGGAGGCATGAGGTTGGCTAATGAGGAGACATGCAGGCCAACTTTTGAAACTTCCATCCAGGTTTGCAGAGGAAGGTATCAGACAGTTGGGCGCAGTGAATTTTGAAGTGGAGGCATGAGCTTGGCTAATGAGGAGACATGCAGACCAACTTTTGAAACTTCCATCCAGGTTTGCAGAGGAAGGTATCAGACAGTTGGGCGCAGTGAATTTTGAAGTGGAGGCATGAGGTTGGCTAATGAGGAGACATGAAGACTAACTTTTAAAACTTCCATCCAGGTTTGCAGAGGAAGGTATCAGACAGTTGGGCGCAGTGAATTTTGAAGTGGAGGCATGAGGTTGGCTAATGAGGAGACATGCAGACCAACTTTTGAAACTTCCATCCAGGTTTGGAGAAGAAGGTATCAGACAGTTGGGCGCAGTGAATTTTGAAGTGGAGGCATGAGGTTGGCTAATGAGGAGACATGGAGACCAACTTTTGAAACTTCCATCCATGTTTGCAGAGGAAGGTATCAGACAGTTGGGCGCAGTGAATTTTGAAGTGGAGGCATGAGGTTGGCTAATGAGGAGACATGAAGACTAACTTTTAAAACTTCCATCCAGGTTTGCAGAGGAAGGTATCAGACAGTTGGGCGCAGTGAATTTTGAAGTGGAGGCATGAGGTTGGCTAATGAGGAGACATGCAGACCAACTTTTGAAACTTCCATCCAGGTTTGGAGAAGAAGGTATCAGACAGTTGGGCGCAGTGAATTTTGAAGTGGAGGCATGAGGTTGGCTAATGAGGAGACATGGAGACCAACTTTTGAAACTTCCATCCAGATTTGGAGAAGAAAGTATCAGACAGTTGGGAGCAGTGAATTTTGAAGAGGCATGAGGTTGGCTAATGAGGAGACATGGAGACCAACTTTTGAAACTTCCATCAAGGTTTGCAGAGGAAGGTATCAGACAGTTGGGAGCAGTGAATTTTGAAGTGGAGTCATGAGGTTGGCTGATGAGGAGACATTCAGACCAACTTTTGAAACTTCCATCCACATTTGCAGAGGAAGCTATCAGACAGTTGGGAGCAGTGAATTTTAAAGTAGAGGCAGGAGGTTGGGTAATGAGGAGACATGAAGACTAACTTTTGAAACTTCCATCCAGGTTTGCAGCGGAAGGTATCAGACAGTTGGGAGCAGTGAATTTTGAAGTGGAGGCATGAGGTTGGCTAATGAGGAGACATGCAGACCAACTTTTGAAACTTCCATCCAGATTTGGAGAAGAAAGTATCAGACAGTTGGGAGCAGTGAATTTTGAAGAGGCATGAGGTTGGCTAATGAGGAGACATGGAGACCAACTTTTGAAACTTCCATCAAGGTTTGCAGAGGAAGGTATCAGACAGTTGGGAGCAGTGAATTTTGAAGTGGAGTCATGAGGTTGGCTGATGAGGAGACATTCAGACCAACTTTTGAAACTTCCATCCACATTTGCAGAGGAAGCTATCAGACAGTTGGGAGCAGTGAATTTTAAAGTAGAGGCAGGAGGTTGGCTAATGAGGAGACATGAAGACTAACTTTTGAAACTTCCATCCAGGTTTGCAGCGGAAGGTATCAGACAGTTGGGAGCAGTGAATTTTGAAGTGGAGGCATGAGGTTGGCTAATGAGGAGACATGGAGACCAACTTTTGAAACTTTCATCCAGATTTGGAGAAGAAAGTATCAGACAGTTGGGAGCAGTGAATTTTGAAGAGGCATGAGGTTGGCTAATGAGGAGACATGGAGACCAACTTTTGAAACTTCCATCAAGGTTTGCAGAGGAAGGTATCAGAGAGTTGGGAGCAGTGAATTTTGAAGTGGAGTCATGAGGTTGGCTGATGAGGAGACATTCAGACCAACTTTTGAAACTTCCATCCACATTTGCAGAGGAAGCTATCAGACAGTTGGGAGCAGTGAATTTTAAAGTAGAGGCAGGAGGTTGGCTAATGAGGAGACATGAAGACTAACTTTTGAAACTTCCATCCAGGTTTGCAGAGGAAGGTATCAGACAGTTGGGCGCAGTGAATTTTGAAGTGGAGGCATGAGGTTGGCTAATGAGGAGACATGAAGACTAACTTTTAAAACTTCCATCCAGGTTTGCAGAGGAAGGTATCAGACAGTTGGGCGCAGTGAATTTTGAAGTGGAGGCATGAGGTTGGCTAATGAGGAGACATGCAGACCAACTTTTGAAACTTCCATCCAGGTTTGGAGAAGAAGGTATCAGACAGTTGGGCGCAGTGAATTTTGAAGTGGAGGCATGAGGTTGGCTAATGAGGAGACATGGAGACCAACTTTTGAAACTTCCATCCAGATTTGGAGAAGAAAGTATCAGACAGTTGGGAGCAGTGAATTTTGAAGAGGCATGAGGTTGGCTAATGAGGAGACATGGAGACCAACTTTTGAAACTTCCATCAAGGTTTGCAGAGGAAGGTATCAGACAGTTGGGAGCAGTGAATTTTGAAGTGGAGTCATGAGGTTGGCTGATGAGGAGACATTCAGACCAACTTTTGAAACTTCCATCCACATTTGCAGAGGAAGCTATCAGACAGTTGGGAGCAGTGAATTTTAAAGTAGAGGCAGGAGGTTGGCTAATGAGGAGACATGAAGACTAACTTTTGAAACTTCCATCCAGGTTTGCAGCGGAAGGTATCAGACAGTTGGGAGCAGTGAATTTTGAAGTGGAGGCATGAGGTTGGCTAATGAGGAGACATGGAGACCAACTTTTGAAACTTCCATCCAGATTTGGAGAAGAAAGTATCAGACAGTTGGGAGCAGTGAATTTTGAAGAGGCATGAGGTTGGCTAATGAGGAGACATGGAGACCAACTTTTGAAACTTCCATCAAGGTTTGCAGAGGAAGGTATCAGACAGTTGGGAGCAGTGAATTTTGAAGTGGAGTCATGAGGTTGGCTGATGAGGAGACATTCAGACCAACTTTTGAAACTTCCATCCACATTTGCAGAGGAAGCTATCAGACAGTTGGGAGCAGTGAATGTTAAAGTAGAGGCATGCGGTTGGCTAATGAGGAGACATGAAGACTAACTTTTGAAACTTCCATCCAGGTTTGCAGCGGAAGGTATCAGACAGTTGGGAGCAGTGAATTTTGAAGTGGAGGCATGAGGTTGGCTAATGAGGAGACATGCAGACCAACTTTTGAAACTTCCATCCAGGTTTGCAGAGGAAGGTATCAGACAGTTGGGAGCAGTGAATTTTGAAGTGGAGTCATGAGGTTGGCTGATGAGGAGACATTCAGACCAACTTTTGAAACTTCCATCCACATTTGCAGAGGAAGGTATCAGACAGTTGGGAGCAGTGAATTTTAAAGTAGATGCATGAGTTTGGCTGATGAGGAGACATGCAGACCAACTTTTAAAACTTGCATCCAGGTTTGCAGAGGAAGGTATCAGACAGTTGGGAGCAGTGAATTTTGAAGTGGAGGCATGAGGTTAGCTGATGAGGAGATATGCAGACCAACTTTTGATATTTCCATCCAGGTTTGCAGAGGAAGGTATCAGACAGTTGGGAGCAGTGAATTTTGAAGTGGAGGCATGAGGTTGGCTAATGAGGAGACATGCAGACCAACTTTTGAAATTTGCATCCAGGTTTGCAGAGGAAGGTATCAGACAGTTGGGAGCCATGAATTTTGAAGTGGAGGCATGAGGTTGGCTAATGAGGAGACATGCAGACCAACTTTTGAAATTTGCATCCAGGTTTGCAGAGGAAGGTATCAGACAGTTGGGAGCCATGAATTTTGAAGTGGAGGCATGAGGTTGGCTAATGAGGGGGACATGAAGACCAACTTTTGAAACTTCCATCCAGGTTTGCAGAGGAAGGTATCAGACAGTTGGGAGCAGTGAATTTTGAAGTGGAGGCATGAGGTTGGCTAATGAGGAGACATGCAGACCAACTTTTGAAATTTGCATCCAGGTTTCCAGAGGAAGGTATCAGACAGTTGGGAGCAGTGAATTTTGAAGTGGAGGCATGAGGTTGGCTAATGAGGGGTACATGAAGACCAACTTTTGAAACTTCCATCCACATTTGCAGAGGAAGGTATCAGACAGTTGGGCGCAGTGAATTTTGAAGTGGAGGCATGAGGTTGGCTAATGAGGAGACATGAAGACTAACTTTTGAAACTTCCATCAAGATTTGCAGATGAAGGTATCAGACAGTTGGGAGCAGTGAATTTTGAAGTGGGGGCATGAGGTTGGCTAATGAGGAGACATGCAGATCATCTTTTGAAACTTCCATCCAGGTTTGCAGAGGAAGGTATCAGACAGTTGGGCGCAGTGAATTTTGAAGTGGAGGCATGAGTTTGGGTAATGAGGAGACATGAAGACTAACTTTTGAAACTTCCATCCAGGTTTGCAGTGGAAGGTATCAGACAGTTGGGAGCAGTGAATTTTAAAGTAGAGGCAGGAGGTTGGCTAATGAGGAGACATGAAGACTAACTTTTGAAACTTCCATCCAGGTTTGCAGAGGAAGGTATCAGACAGTTGGGCGCAGTGAATTTTGAAGTGGAGGCATGAGGTTGGCTAATGAGGAGACATGGAGACCAACTTTTGAAACTTCCATCAAGGTTTGCAGAGGAAGGTATCAGACAGTTGGGAGCAGTGAATTTTGAAGTGGAGTCATGAGGTTGGCTGATGAGGAGACATTCAGACCAACTTTTGAAACTTCCATCCACATTTGCAGAGGAAGCTATCAGACAGTTGGGAGCAGTGAATGTTAAAGTAGAGGCATGAGTTTGGCTAATGAGGAGACATGAAGACTAACTTTTGAAACTTCCATCCAGGTTTGCAGCGGAAGGTATCAGACAGTTGGGAGCAGTGAATTTTGAAGTGGAGGCATGAGGTTGGCTAATGAGGAGACATGCAGACCAACTTTTGAAACTTCCATCCAGGTTTGCAGAGGAAGGTATCAGACAATTTGGGAACAGTGAATTTTGAAGTGGAGGCATGAGGTTGGCTAATGAGGAGACATGCAGACCAACTTTTGAAACTTCCATCCAGGTTTGCAGAGGAAGGTATCAGACAGTTGGGAGCAGTGAATTTTGAAGTGGAGTCATGAGGTTGGCTGATGAGGAGACATTCAGACCAACTTTTGAAACTTCCATCCACATTTGCAGAGGAAGGTATCAGACAGTTGGGAGCAGTGAATTTTAAAGTAGATGCATGAGTTTGGCTGATGAGGAGACATGCAGACCAACTTTTAAAACTTGCATCCAGGTTTGCAGAGGAAGGTATCAGACAGTTGGGAGCAGTGAATTTTGAAGTAGATGCATGAGGTTGGCTAATGAGGAGACATGCAGACCAACTTTTGAAATTTGCATCCAGGTTTGCAGAGGAAGGTATCAGACAGTTGGGAGCCATGAATTTTGAAGTGGAGGCATGAGGTTGGCTAATGAGGAGACATGCAGACCAACTTTTGAAATTTGCATCCAGGTTTGCAGAGGAAGGTATCAGACAGTTGGGAGCCATGAATTTTGAAGTGGAGGCATGAGGTTGGCTAATGAGGGGGACATGAAGACCAACTTTTGAAACTTCCATCCAGGTTTGCAGAGGAAGGTATCAGACAGTTGGGAGCAGTGAATTTTGAAGTGGAGGCATGAGGTTGGCTAATGAGGAGACATGCAGACCAACTTTTGAAATTTGCATCCAGGTTTCCAGAGGAAGGTATCAGACAGTTGGGAGCAGTGAATTTTGAAGTGGAGGCATGAGGTTGGCTAATGAGGGGTACATGAAGACCAACTTTTGAAACTTCCATCCACATTTGCAGAGGAAGGTATCAGACAGTTGGGCGCAGTGAATTTTGAAGTGGAGGCATGAGGTTGGCTAATGAGGAGACATGAAGACTAACTTTTGAAACTTCCATCAAGGTTTGCAGATGAAGGTATCAGACAGTTGGGAGCAGTGAATTTTGAAGTGGGGGCATGAGGTTGGCTAATGAGGAGACATGCAGATCATCTTTTGAAACTTCCATCCAGGTTTGCAGAGGAAGGTATCAGACAGTTGGGCGCAGTGAATTTTGAAGTGGAGGCATGAGGTTGGCTAATGAGGAGACATGAAGACTAACTTTTGAAACTTCCATCCAGGTTTGCAGAGGAAGGTATCAGACAGTTGGGCGCAGTGAATTTTGAAGTGGAGGCATGAGTTTGGGTAATGAGGAGACATGAAGACTAACTTTTGAAACTTCCATCCAGGTTTGCAGTGGAAGGTATCAGACAGTTGGGCGCAGTGAATTTTGAAGTGGAGGCATGAGGTTGGCTAATGAGGAGACATGCAGACCAACTTTTGAAACTTCCATCCATGTTTGCAGAGGAAGGTATCAGACAGTTGGGCGCAGTGAATTTTGAAGTGGAGGCATGAGGTTGGCTAATGAGGAGACATGCAGACCAACTTTTGAAACTTCCATCCAGGTTTGCAGAGGAAGGTATCAGATATTTGGGAACAGTGAATTTTGAAGTGGAGGCATGAGGTCGGCTGATGAGGAGACATGCAGACCAACTTTTGAAACTTCCATCCACGTTTGCAGAGGAATCTATCAGACAGTTGGGAGCAGTGAATTTTGAAGTGGAGTCATGAGGTTGGCTGATGAGGAGATATGCAGACCAACTTTTAAAACTTGCATCCAGGTTTGCAGAGGAAGGTATCAGACAGTTGGGAGCAGTGAATTTTGAAGTGGAGGCATGAGGTTGGCTGATGAGGAGACATGCAGACCAACTTTTGAAACTTCCATCCAGGTTTGCAGAGGAAGGTATCAGACAGTTGGGAGCAGTGAATTTTGAAGTGGAGGCATGAGGTTGGCTGATCAGGAGACATGCAGACCAACTTTTGAAACTTCCATCCAGGTTTGCAGAGGAAGGTATCAGACAGTTGGGAGCAGTGAATTTTGAAGTGGAGGCATGAGGTTGGCTGATGAGGAGACATGCAGACCAACTTTTGAAACTTCCATCCAGGTTTGCAGAGGAAGGTATCAGACAGTTGGGAGCAGTGAATTTTGAAGTGGAGGCATGAGGTTGGCTGATGAGAGGACATGCAGACCAACTTTGTAAACTTCCATCCAGGTTTGCAGAGGAAGCTATCATACAGCTGGGAGCAGTGAATTTTGAAGTGGAGGCATGAGGTTGGCTGATGAGGAGACATGCAGACTAACTTTTGAAACTTCCATCCAGGTTTGCTGATGTCAAGGCAGCATCACTACAAACAACCCGGGAATTCCTTTTTTTCCTCAAATTCTTGAAGAAATCATGGAACTGGATGGCACACATAAGAAGATGCCTCAGTGGCTCCTGTGAAGACTGTGATGTCCACTACATCTCCAATTCATACATCGGGATACATATGCAGACCACTCATCAAGTTGAACAATTATGTCTGTAGTCCCAAGTAAGCTTGGGGGGATGTTATATATTGAAACAAGATGTGAAGTTGTGTCCCTTTGTTTTGAGTGTCCTAACATGTTGGGTTATCTGTCCTTTACCCCTAAGAGGGAACCTTTTTGTGGTACCTAAAAATCAACAGGCAGTGACAAACGGCCACCATTTTGGATTGATGCATGTTTCTGTCTTTTGTGGTCTTTATCAGTTTCAGAAGTTTTGAATAGTACACTACAATGGTCAAATTGAAAAAGAAGCATTAGCAGTAGTCTTTACTATTAAAAAGTTTCACAAAATGCTGTATGAGCACCATTTCACTCTCATCACAGATCACAAACCTCTTGTTAGCATTTTGAGATCTAAAAACTTATCCCAATATATACAACAAACCGTCTGCAAAGATGGGCTACTATGCTGTTAGATTATAATTTTAAAATACAATTCAGACAATACAATTGGTCATGCCGATGCATTATCTAGGCTTATGACTACAAAATATAAAGTATTCAACATTATCTCTAGAGCCAGAAATCATTTCAATGCTTGCATCCACTGTAAGAGCATTACCAGTCACTTCTACAATGATCTGTGAAGCCACAGCTTTTGATCCAGTATTACAAAAAGTGATATTTCCATCATACAAAATCGCCAGAAATATGCACTGACAAAAGAATTCAGCCATTCTTTCAGTGTCAATCTTCACTGACAGAAGTCAACGGAACTCTTCTTTTTCATGGAATGCCTGATTGTCCCATCTTCCTGACATGAAAGAGTTGATAAAGCAATTCCATTATGGTCATCAATGTAGCAGCCGTATTGAATCCCTAGCATGCAGCCATGTTTATTGGCCAAACATGGCCAAACTGTTGGAGGAATTGGTATGCACATGCTCCAATTGCCAACTGGCAGCAAAATCTCCCAGGAAAGCTACACCGAGTTTCTGGCTTATCCCTGAATCACCCTGGTCATGCCTTCACATTGATTTTGTTGGATCCTTCAAGGGGCAGTATTATTTTTTCCTTGTTGATGCTTACAGCAAATGGCCAGAAATTTTTCAGATAATTGTATCACTTCGGATGAAACAATTCTTAAGTTAAAGCAAATCTTCAGTCAATTTGGTGTCCCACAGATATTAGTTTCTGATAATAACACCACTTTCACTTCAGCTGCATTTTCAACTTTCTGCGCAGAGAATGGTATTCAACACATTAAGACACAAACTTTTCAGCCACAATCAAATGGACAAATGGAGTTTGTAGATACCTTTTAAAAGAGCACTCCTCTAACTCAAAGGGGAGAGAACCAGGCAAAAAATATTAGAAATATTACATGGTGATTATAGAGCTACACCCAATCCAAGTGCACCTAATGAAAATTCATCAGCAGAAGCACTGCTGAACCGTAAAGTTTGTTTACACAGAGATGTTGTAGCACACATCACCACAACTATTTATCTTTGACTGGGAATGACGTGGAAAAGGACAAGCAAAGATGCTAGAGGTTACCAAATATGTAGCGGTCACAATGCAATTTATATTTGACGTAAGATAACACATAGTATAAAATACAAGACAGAACATAATGGTTCAAAACATAACAATTGAATTTAGTAGTGTTGATGTACATGCATATAAGCTGAAGGTTTGATAGAGTTATGTCTCTTAAATTTGGAAATATTTGTACCGGAGCTCATAAAGATGAAGTAATTATTAAACTGAAGTTTTAGAAGAATAAAGTTCCTGTTGCATGTTAGGAAATGTGAATTGGTAAAGTTGGTAAGAGTTCAGAAGAGTTAAGAGCTCGTACTTGTGTGAATTGGTAATGTTCTTTAATGTCTGACCACACAGTCAAGACGGGAGCTCTTGAAGATTACATCTTGACAGCAAGGAGAAAGATGAATGAGAAAACAGGGAGAGAGAGCTTACATGTGTTTTGTTTATATAAGATGGTGTATCATGTTTAAAAGATGATAATAAGAGTCCTAAGGTGAAATGGAATTTTTTAAAAATGGCAAGAACATGTAGATCTTTATACGAACCCTGTTTTTTGTGCTTACATGAAAAATAGAAATTACAGATTTAATAAAAATTCCTTATTAAATCAAAGAAGTGAATTAACAATAAATTGTAAACATAGTTTACCGTTTACCTTACAATTTAGTTGAACATTGGAATTTGATTATGCTTTTTCATATATTTTAGTTGTACTGCATTAGCACCATATATGGCTTATCTTTCTATTTGCAAGATTAATTTGGATTTAATATAATTTTGTATTTATCTCCTCGTAGTATTAGTAAAATCTTGTATGGGTATATTGGTATTTGGTTGGTATTTTTGACATTTTACATTGGTTAGTGTTATTAATATCTTATATGAAGAATCTTTATTCAATGGTTGCATATTAATTTACCAAATAATTCTATACATTTAAATTATTCACTAGTTTTTTAAAGAAGCTATTTATTTAACTATAAAAAAAAGTTTATGTAGTAAACTCACAATGCATATAACTTGTTTAGTATTTTGTTAAATTACCACTCTACCCCATTCTTATTTCTTAGGAAACAGCATTATCTAGTTTGTATAATTTATGTAACCATTTGTATCTGCTTTAGTATATGTTTGGCTGCTGTTAACTGCCAATCTATGGGTCATGACTCATTTATAAAAAATAATTTTTAATTTTTGCTTCTTCACTTAGTTTAAATTTAATGTAGGTCATATTTGATTGGTTGATCAACCCACTTTTTTCTTTTTTTCGTAAAAAGAGGCTATATTTTGCTTTTAAATGTAAATAAATCATTCACTCACCAGTAATTTACAATCGCCTGATGAAATGCATTGATATGCATCAAAGGATGACTGGAATTGTGTAGCGATTTTTACAAGTTTTCGGTGTAATATACTAAAGTAATTAATATTGGTCTACTTTGCATTGAGCCCACTTTTAAATTAAATTGTTATGAATGTTGGAATTGTACTCTATTCATTCTCATTATACCTGGATATAGATATATATATATATATACACACACACACATATATATATATATATATATATATATATATATATATAATTATTATGTATTATTTTAATACCTATACTCGTCTGGTTTGATAAAAACCCGGATAGTACAATTTGCAAATAAAAATATATTCAAACAAACTGGTATCAGGGAGACAAAATCAGTAAAAAAAGAAAAGACTAAAAACATACATTTTGGTCAAAAAAAATCACTCAACACTGCAATGCCTAGCCAAAAGAAGAAAAATCAATCAAGTAAATTAAGAAAAACACAAAAGTGCTTAGTACTCTAAGTAAAACAAAGTATAAAAACCAAGAGATGATAAAAAAAGTTTATGTTGGTTCAACTCAATGGCCTTTTAAAAAAAGATATTGTAACCACATAAGCAGTTTCAAACATGAGATTTACAAACACAGAACTAGTCTATCTAACCATGTGTAGAAAATTAAAAAAGAAGCCGACCCCATTTTAAAATGGGAGATAATAAAGAAATGTTACAAATATAAAGCTGGCAATAGGTATTGCCTCCTATGCATGGAGGAAAAATTAGCAACTTTTAGTAACCCCAACATGATACTTAACCAAAGATTGGAAATCGTTAATGGGTGTAGACATAAGAAAGTCTGGTTACTGAAATAAAAGAATAGTGTGGATTTTTTTTTATACTAATTTTATTTTATTTTTTTAGGTTAATTTTATCTTTTTATGGTTTTGTGCTAATTTTAGTTTATGGTTGTTGTTTTTACCTATAAATATGTCACTTTGACCTTTCCTCTTTAGTGTTCACTATTAAAAACAAATCATTACCTCTTTTCAGAAAAGAGTTAACAATTTGTTTTTAAACAAAATGTAAAACAAATTGTAAAATATTTTTATTATAATCTATTATAATAAAAATATTATAATATTTTGCTCTACTTGGTATTGAGCACTTTTTTAAAAAAGTAAATGCTACGAACAGTGTAGTTTAACTCCATCTGTTCCATCTCTTATTTGGATATAATTATATATATATAATATATATATATATATATATATAGGTATGTGATAACTAGATATTAGCGACCACATATGTGTGTGCTGGCATGCACAAGCTGGAATTTTTCCTATTTTTCTTGGATACCAATTCATTCCTTTTATTTAGTAGAATATCTTGATTCTTAAATTTAATGATTTTAATTTTCTCCTCCAAACATAAATTACATCTACCATTAAAGCTATTTGAAGTCTGAGCAAAGCCTATAAATCCCCAGTCACTTTGAGGGTTCAGGTCTTTTTCCCTCAATTCCCAAAATTTTGGAGAGAGAGTAGTTTGGTGTTTTAGTCTTGGGTTGGAATAAGAGTGCGTGTGGTTATAAAGTCTTTTTTTCCATTCCCTCGCAGAAATCCCAATATAAACTTGGTGGTTTGATTTATTTTCTTTAGGATAAATGGTGGCTTGATAAATAACATTAGATGCACTACATTTTCCCTCGGCTGGGCAAAAGTTAATATTTCTGCAATTACAAGGGGATGGGTATTAGAATTCTTGTTGACACCATTGAATTTATTAAGTATATACTTGATGTAGAAGTCAAATACTCTAAACATGTTGTAAGTACATGAATAACTTATTTTAATGGTTTTTCTATTGAAGATCTTACCTAGGGGGTTGTTATTCTGAAAATGTTTGTTTATAAGTTTCAGGAAAATTTGTCCAATATTAATTCTAGATAAACTACAGAAGGCAGGGATTGAACCAAATAATATTTTTTTTCTATTTTTGTGTGGATTACTACTCTTAATTCCACTATGGTTATTTGTGGGGTTTAAGTAAGATAATTTATGTGCAAAACTACTTTTCTGGAGGGCATTTTCATACAATACATTATTGTTTTCAAATATATTCTTATTAGATGACAGTTTATTGATTTGAGAACCAACAGTAATTCAAGATGGTATAGAGGTGGTTCAAATTAATGTTAATATAATTAGGAGTTTCCAGTTCCTTGTAGTACGGTTTAAATTTATTATTATTTAAGTTAAGTGTGATGTCATATATATATATATATATATATATATATATATATATATATATATATAATAAAAAGGCTTAAACACTAATATTCCATGGTCATAATTTATTCCATTGGAATCGTAAATATGATCCAATTCATCAGACCTACAAATTCAAAAAGTAAACAGAAAAAACAACTCCGGAAATAAAAAATAAAATTTAGAGAGAGTGTAAGTATGAGAGAAAAAATTTTTATTATTAAAGATAAGAATCAAGATGAGTTGCTAAATCTTCGTAATGAGATATTTTCTAAATGTAGACATAAGAAACGATTCAAAACATAAACACCGTTTTATAACATGTTGTCACTTATGTTAGTTCCATCTTGGTTCAATAACATTGGGCATGACATTTTAATGGAATGACTATTATGTTTATCTATATATATCATTGTGTATGTTTATGTGATGCATTATATATATAAAATTTTTTTTTTGAGACAAAATTTTTTAAATTTTACTTTTTTAGATTTTACATTTTGATTTATATGCATAAGTATATGTGCGTACTTGTGTGTGTATGTGTGTATATATGTAGGAGTTTATATATGTATATGTATTTGTATGCATGTATGTATGTATATATATATGTATATGTATGTGTATATATGTATATATATGTATGCGTATATGGATGAATGTATATGGAGGTAGATGTGTATGTAGATATGTTTATATGTGTATGTGTATGTTTTGGTATGTATGTATTCATATATATCTGTATATGGGTGTATATGTATGTATGTATGTATACTTAGACAGATAGATATAGGGATACATTGTTTATTTGTTTAGATGGCTGTATGTAATTGTATGGAGATGCAAGGTTTTATGTATATATGTTTATGTGCACGTATGTGTATTTCTGTATGTATATATGTGTGTAAATGTGTATATATATATCTAGGAGTGGATGTGTATGGATGTATGTGTATATGTATGTATGTGTGTGTATTTATGTATGTATATGTACCCATATATGTACGTGTATGTGTATGTATGTATATATATGTATATGTGTACATGGGCATATGTGTGTGTATGTGGGTACACGCCTATATGCATGTATGTACGTGTATATGTTATTGTGTATGTGTGTATACTCAATAGATTGAGTGTAATATCCAAAAAGTTGACTATTTTCAGGTTGGAAGATATTTCAGTTTTAAGGCTTAGGTATTAGGTTGGTGCAAAAATAATGTCGTTTTCTCACATATGTGAGAAAACGACATTATTTTTGCACCAACCTAATATTTGAAGGCCCTAATTATCTTCTTATGTAAGCTGGAAGTCAAGGGACCATTGCTATTTGGGACAATGATTAGGCCGTCATCTCTATAAATTCTGACTTGGTTAAGGCTAACTACTCTACTCAAGGTGTCAAGAATATATATGCCCACCAAATCTGCAATTTGGGCAGAATCAAAAGCTCCCATAGGTACATCGAAACTTCCATTATTCTTCTTCACCCAAGTAGCATCATTGTATGTAAGTATCGATCTTCTTGACGCTAAAATAATGTCCAGATCATTATCTGTTATTTCGGTATATCCTTTGATGAAATTAAGGCTGTTAATTAATAGTCCCTATGAAACAGAAGGGTAAAAATCCAAGATGTCAAATTGGATGAAAGTGGCTCTTCTTTTGTTAGGGATCTTTCGGAACCATTTAATCATCTCAGCTGAGTCTTTCCAAAGGTTGGCAGGGTATTTATCCAGGACACATGATGTTATTTTCTTGATAATACTCTTGGAAATTAATCCCAACTCAAATTTGGAGGGATTAATTAAACGGGACTGCAAGCTATTGATAAAGTTCGGCTTATGATCTTTGAAGAGAATGTATGCATCTTTCATATTAAATTTGCCCATTCTGTCAGCAACTCCACATTTGTTAGGAAATTTGCAGATGTCTTCATTGATAGATGATAAGGTGCTATTGTCTTTGTCTTTTTTATAAGAGCTGGTAATTTTGTCAGAGACGAGTTTGTCATATTCAGAGGGTTTAATTTTATAAAAATCTTTGGATTTGTCAGCCCAAAATGAACCTCTGCAGGTTTTGAATTCAGAGTTGTCCTTCTTCTAGACCAGTTGCCATTCAAGGCTATAGAACCTGGTCTGTCCTGCTATTTACTCATAGCTGGAGGGAGAAGTAGAGGATTCATACCTTTCCCAAAGGTATTGGCATGTACATCAATGTGATGGATTCAACTGCAATTTGAACTTGGCTCACCAATTCCTCAATCCAAGCCCCTATCCACTACTCCACTGAGTGTATATATATATATATATATATATATATATATATATATATCTGTGTGTGAATATTTCAAATTCCAGAGATTTTGGATGTCGATCTGAGGACAGTGTTGGATGAGTGTAATGCTATGCCACAGACTCAATACCAACCCTAAATCATATGCCTTGAGGGTGTAGTGCTGCCCTGGGTCTAGAGAGTGGCTACTGGAAGACCCTATGCTTTGCAACAGGACTCTGCACCCTGCCACTCAATTAGGAGAACCCAGTCATGGCTGTCAGACAATTACTGTGGCCACATCACCCCTTACATCTGGCCACTGTAGACTGCAACCCCTTTTTATTATGTGTGGGACCCAGTTGAGCAAGAGACCAACAAAACTCCTTGTAACACCAAAGAGCAACTGAAGGCAAGGATTTTGGTAGCATTCACCAACTTAAAAACTGGAGACTGTCCAGAAGATTTGCAGGATATTCCAAAGTTATCTGGAGGTCATGGTTGGTGCCAATGGTGATTTTATTGAATATATTTACTGTTTCCTCTTTCAAGATATTTTTGTGTAATTTTGGTAAATATACCTTTTAAAATGAGATGTCAGTGTTATTTTCATTTTTGTGTAATTTAGACAATAATTTATCTATCGCACTCTGCATTGTGTTGATTAGCTGCCTCAACTTATGCACAGTTGTTTGGATTTTTTACCATTTCTTAGACATAAAACACTTATATTTTGGATCAGATGATATACAATAATTGTTCAAATTGAAACACAAAGAATTTTTTATGAAAGTTATGCTTTGACATTCAGAGTGATTTCATGATGTCATGGTGCTAAATTTATTTACTTTTTTCATGTCCATTTTTGCTTTTGTTGCTAAAAAATACATATATAAGATAAAAACCACATGTATTTGAGGGTGGGTGGGGGAATTGATGAATCTCTCTGTTGCCATAGAAACTTTCAAATGTTGATAGATTGAGTGTTTATATAAATGATAATGTCAGTTGTTATTTCTTCTTTTTTGCTTTCTCTCACCCACCTTCACACTTTCTCTTTATCTCTCTTTCTCTTTATGTCTCTTTCTCTTTATCTCTATTTCTCTTTAACTCTCTTTCTCAAACTAACATCAACAGTCTTTTGACAATATCAGTATTTGCAGAATAATAAATCCAACAATGGTGCACTTTCATTTGAAGCACATTTTTTTTTACAAATGTGCATTTCTAAAAACAGACTAAACTACCATGATAAATTTAGAAATTGTGATTGTCTTCAGATGCCTAAATTCAATTCTCAATGCAAGGATGTTCTCTACTTTATATATATACATATACATATATATATATATATGTATGTATACATAAGTTAAGAACCAATACTATAGAATAGCTACAAATAACAGCACTCTGACCCACAATTATATATCTATTATATCTAACCCTGCAACCCTTAACGCCCCATTGATCAGCATGTATAAATAGTCCAGCCACCACACAATACACATAGCTTGATTGTATTCAAGCACAAAACAGACTGTCACCAAACAGTGTTGATTTCAGTGTCCACTCTTATATTTACACACACACACACTATCCCTGATATTGAGCACTTCTACCTATAAATGTAGCATACCTTAAAACTATATGTGTGTGTATGTGTGTATTTATATATGTGTGTATATATATATATATATATATATATGTGTGTGTGTGTGCAGATCTCTTAACTGATATAAAAGCATGAGAATCATCTCCCAATTAAAATAAAAACAAGAAAAATAAAAATAAAATAAAGTAAATTAACTCATATAAACAGACATACTGAACAATTTGAATAAAGAATTATTATTAAGGTAACATTAAAAAACATGTTTGTACATCATCAAAATTTGCTGAAGAAAAATCTTGTCCATGCTTGTCCATTATGAAGACATGAAGAATGACAAAAAGACCAACAAACATGCATTACATTGTCCATATTTTATTAAGAACTGATTGACTTTTATTTTTTTATGGCTTATCAGTAGGATAATTATGTTTAGGAGGTTGCTTACAGTACTCAGTGATACCAAATAGTCCCCCATCTAAGTACTGGGAGAGATCAACACTGCTTAACTTCAGTGATCATAGGAGAACCAGTGTGATTTGACTGTAGGCATTTGATTAAAGCAGTTTAAAGCATAAGATATGAAGGCAAGATTTTTAAAAAATGTATGTAGGTCATCAATATTTGATAAAGACAAACTTTGTTCATTCAATAATTTGCAAATATGAAAGTAGAAAGATAAAATTTTTAAAAAACTTGTAGTCATTATCCTGTCATTTGATTGAAGAAAACCTTGTCAATCCAATAAGATATAAAGGAGGTTATGTCAAAAAAAATACTTGTAGGTCATAAAATTTTCAGAAAACAATTTAGTCATCCCATAAATTCAAAGAATAAGAGATATATGTAACACAAAAAAATACGTTAGACCATCAATTAAAACATATCCTTGTCCATTAAAACATTTTAGTATAAAGATAATATTTAAAAAAAACAACAGACATCAGTATTTGATTAGGATCAACCTCAATTTGAAAAAGGAAGGATGAACCTAACACTGAAAAACATTATTTGAGTAGGAGAAACCTTGTCCATTGGAAGTTATGAAGGGTGAAGCTAACATTGAAAAATATGCTTAATTAATTAAAATCTTCTTTATCAAACATTTTAAGACAAAATATGAAGATAACATTGAAGAAATGCTTGTAGGTCATCAGTATTTTGTCAAGAAAAACTTTGTCCATCCACTAATTTGAAAAATTGAAAGGTAGAAGGATAACACTGAATAAAAGCATATGGTCATCATCCTTTCTTATAGTCACTTAACAGTGCCCTCTAATGCTTTCTTGTCAAAACTGGAAAGTCAATGTGGAGATAACCCACAAAGGACAAATGTAACAGTAAAAAAACATACCATCAATCAAATTCTCCTTTAAAATAATTTAAGAAAAAAAATATAAAAGCATGATTGAAAAAATGTTTGTAGGTCATCAATATATGATTAAAAGAAACCTTTACGATCCAGTAATTTAAAGGATAACACTGAAAATAAGCTTGTGTTCATCCTCCTGTGGTCATCATTTAATTAAGAAAAACTTTTCCATCCAATAATTTAAAGGATAACACTGAAAATAAGCTTGTGTTTATCCTCCTGTGATCATCATTTAATTAAGAAGACTTTTTCAATCCAATAATCTAAAGGATAACACTGAAAATAAGCTTGTGTTTATCCTCCTGTGGTCATCATTTAATTAAGAAAACCTTTTCAATCCAATAATTTAAAGGATAAAACTGAAAATAAGTTTGAGTTCATCCTCCTGTGGTCATCATTTAATTAAGAAAACCTTTTCAATCCAATAATTTAAAGGATAACACTGAAAATAAGTTTAAGTTCATCCTCCTGTGGTCATCATTTAATTAAGAAAAAATTTTCCATCCAATAATTTAAAGGATAACACTGAAAATGAGCTTGTGTTGATCTTCCTGTGGTCATCATTTAATTAAGAAAAACTTTTTCATCCAATAATTGAAAGGATAACACTGAAAATAAGCTTGTTTTCTTCCTCCTGTGGTCATCATTTAATTAAGAAGCCTTTTCGATCCAATAATTTAAAGGATAACACTGAAAATTAGCTTGTTTTCTTACTCCTGTGGTCATCATTTAATTAAGAAACCTTTTCCATCCAATAATGTAAAGGATAACACTGAAAATAAGCTTGTGTTCATCATCTTCTCGTCAACATTTATTTAAAAAAAAATTTTCCATCCAATAATTTAGAGGATAACACTGAAAATAAAGCTTGTGTTCATCATCTTGTCGTCATCATTTAATTAAAAAACCTTTTCAATCCAATAATTTAAAGGATAACACTGAAAATAAGTTTGAGTTCATCCTCCTGTGGTCATCGTTTAATTAAGAAAACCTTTTCAATCCAATAATCTAAAGGATAACACTGAAAATAAGCTTGTGTTCATCCTCCTGTGGTCATCATTTAATTAAGAAAACCTTTTCAATCCAATAATCTAAAGGATAACACTGAAAATAAGCTTGTGTTTATCCTCCTGTGGTCATCATTTAATTATGAAACCTTTTCAATCCAATAATTTAAAGGATAACAGTGAAAATAAGTTTCAGTTCATCCTCCTGTAGTCATCATTTAATTAAGAAAACCTTTTCAATCCAATAATCTAAAGGATAACACTGAAAATAAGCTTGTGTTCATCCTCCTGAGGTCATCATTTAATTAAGAAAACCTGTTCGATCCAATAATTTAAAGGATAACACTGAAAATAAGCTTGTATTCCTCCTCCTGTGGTCATCATTTAATTAAGAAAACCTTTTCAATCCAATAATCTAAAGGATAACACTGAAAATAAGCTTGTGTTCATCCTCCTGTGGTCATCATTTAATTAAGAAAACCTTTTCAATCCAATAATCTAAAGGATAACACTGAAAATAAGCTTGTGTTCATCATCTTGTGGTCATCATTTAATTTAGAAAACCTTTTCGATCCAATAATTTAAAGGATAACACTGAATATAAGCTTGTGTTCATCCTCCTGTGGTCATCATTTAATTAAGAAAACCTTTTCAATCTAATAATCTAAAGGATAACACTGAAAATAAGCTTGTGTTCATCCTCCTGTGGTCATCATTTAATTAAGAAACATTTTTCAATCCAATAATTTAAAGGATAACACTGAAAATAAGCTTGTGTTCATCCACCTGTGGTCATCATTTAATTAAGAAAACCTTTTCAATCCAATAATTTAAAGGATAACACTGAATATAAGCTTGTGTTCATCCTCTTGTGGTCATCATTTAATTAAGAAAACCTTTTCGATCCAATAATCTAAAGGATAACACTGAATATAAGCTTGTGTTTATCCTCCTGTGGTCATCATTTAATTAAGAAAACCTTTTCAATCCAATAATCTAAAGTATAACACTGAAAATAAGCTTGTGTTCATCCTCTTGTGGTCATCATTTAATTAAGAAAACCTTTTCAATCCAATAATCTAAAGGATAACACTGAAAATAAGCTTGTGTTCATCATCTTGTGGTCATCATTTAATTTAGAAAACCTTTTTGATCCAATAATTTAAAGGATAACACTGAATATAAGCTTGTGTTCATCCTCCTGTGGTCATCATTTAATTAAGAAACATTTTTCAATCCAATAATTTAAAGGATAACACTGAAAATAAGCTTGTGTTCATCCACCTGTGGTCATCATTTAATTAAGAAAACCTTTTCAATCCAATAATCTAAAGGATAACACTGAAAGTAAGCTTGTGTTCATCCTCCTGTGGTCATCATTTAATTTAGAAAACCTTTTCGATCCAACAATTTAAAGGATAACACTGAAAATAAGCTTGTGTTTATCCTCCTGTGGTCATCATTTAATTAAGAAACATTTTTCAGTCCAATAATTTAAAGGATAACACTGAAAATAAGCTTGTGTTCATCCTTCTGTGGTCATCATTTAATGAAGAAAACCTTTTCAATCCAATAATCTAAAGGATAACACTGAAAATAAGCTTGTGTTCATCTTCCTGTGGTCATCATTTAATTTAGAAAACCTTTTCGATCCAATAATCTAAAGGATAACACTGAAAGTAAATTTGTGTTCCTCCTCCTGTGGTCATCATTTAATTAAGAAAACCTTTTCAATCCAATAATCTAAAGGATAACACTGAAAATAAGCTTGTGTTCATCCTGCTGTGGTCATCATTTAATTTAGAAAACATTTTCGATCCAATAATCTAAAGGATAACACTGAAAATAAGCTTGTGTTCATCCTCCTGTGGTCATCATTTAATTTAGAAAACCTTTTCGATCCAATAATCTAAAGGATAACACTGAAAATAAGTTTCAGTTCATCCTCCTGTAGTCATCATTTAATTAAGAAAACCTTTTCAATCCAATAATCTAAAGGATAACACTGAAAATAAGCTTGTGTTCATCCTCCTGTGGTCATCATTTAATTAAGAAAACCTTTTCAATCTAATAATCTAAAGGATAACACTGAAAATAAGCTTGTGTTCATCCTCCTGTGGTCATCATTTAATTAAGAAACATTTTTCAATCCAATAATTTAAAGGATAACGCTGAAAATAAGCTTGTGTTCATCCACCTGTGGTCATCATTTAATTAAGAAAACCTTTTCAATCCAATAATTTAAAGGATAACACTGAATATAAGCTTGTGTTCATCCTCCTGTGGTCATCATTTAATTAAGAAAACCTTTTCGATCCAATAATCTAAAGAATAACACTGAATATAAGCTTGTGTTTATCCTCCTGTGTTCATCATTTAATTAGGAAAACCTTTTCAATCCAATAATCTAAAGGATAACACTGAAAATAAGCTTGTGTTCATCCTCTTGTGGTCATCATTTAATTTAGAAAACCTTTTCGATCCAATAATTTAAAGGATAACACAGAAAATAAGCTTGTGTTTATCCTCCTGTGGTCATCATTTAATTTAGAAAATCTTTTCGATCCAATAATTTAAAGGATAACACTGAAAATAAGCTTGTATTCCTCCTCCTGTGGTCATCATTTAATTAAGATAACCTTTTCAATCTAATAATGTAAAGGATAACACTGAAAATAAGCTTGTGTTCATCATCTTCTCGTCAACATTTATTTAAAAAAAAATTTTCCATCCAATAATTTAGAGGATAACACTAAAAATAAGCTTGTGTTTATCCTCCTGTGGTCATCATTTAATTAAGAAACCTTTTCAATCCAATAATTTAAAGGATAACACTAAAAATAAGCTTTTGTTTATCCTCCTGTGATCATCATTTAATTAAGAAAACCTTTTCAATCCAATAATTTAAAAGATAACACAGAAAATAAGCTTGAGTTCATCCTCCTGTGGTCATCGTTTAATTAAGAAAACCTTTTCAATCCAATAATTTAAAGGATAACACTGAAAATAAGTTTGTGTTCATCCTCCTGTGGTCATCGTTTAATTAAGAAAACCTTTTCAATCCAATAATCTAAAGGATAACACTAAAAATAAGCTTGTGTTTATCCTCCTGTGATCATCATTTAATTAAGAAAACCTTTTCAATCCAATAATTTAAAAGATAACACTGAAAATAAGCTTGAGTTCATCCTCCTGTGGTCATCATTTAATTAAGAAACCTTTTCAATCCAATAATTTAAAGGATAACACTGAAAATAAGTTTCAGTTCATCCTCTTGTAGTCATCATTTAATTAGGAAAACCTTTTCAATCCAATAATCTAAAGGATAACACTGAAAATAAGCTTGTGTTCATCCTCCTGTGGTCATCATTTAATTAAGAAAACCTTTTCAATCTAATAATCTAAAGGATAACACTGAAAATAAGTTTGAGTTCATCCTCCTGTGGTAATCATTTAATTAAGAAAACCTTTTCAATCCAATAATCTAAAGGATAACACTGAAAATAAGCTTGTGTTTATCCTCCTGTGGTCATCATTTAATTATGAAACCTTTTCAATCCAATAATTTAAAGGATAATACTGAAAATAAGTTTCAGTTCATCCTCCTGTGGTAATCATTTAATTAAGAAAACATTTTCGATCCAATAATTTAAAGGATAACACTGAAAATAAGCTTGTATTCCTCCTCCTGTGGTCATCATTTAATTAAGATAACCTTTTCAATCTAATAATGTAAAGGATAACACTGAAAATAAGCTTGTGTTTATCCTCCTGTGGTCATCATTTAATTATGAAACCTTTTCAATCCAATAATTTAAAGGATAACACTGAAAATAAGTTTCAGTTCATCCTCCTTTAGTCATCATTTAATTAAGAAAACCTTTTCAATCCAATAATCTAAAGGATAACACTGAAAATAAGCTTGTGTTCATCCTCCTGAGGTCATCATTTAATTAAGAAAACCTTTTCGATCCAAAAATTTAAAGGATAATACTGAAAATAACCTTGTATTCCTCCTCCTGTGGTCATCATTTAATTAAGAAACATTTTTCAATCCAATAATTTAAAGGATAACACTGAATATAAGCTTGTGTTCATCCTCCTGTGGTCATCATTTAATTAAGAAATCTTTTCAATCCAATAATCTAAAGGATAACACTGAAAATAAGCTTGTGTTCATCCTCCTGTGGTCATCATTTAATTTAGAAAACCTTTTCGATCCAATAATCTAAAGGATAACACTGAAAATAAGCTTGTGTTCATCCTCCTGTGGTCATCATTTAATTTAGAAAACCTTTTCGATCCAATAATCTAAAGGATAACACTGAAAATAAGTTTCAGTTCATCCTCCTGTAGTCATCATTTAATTAAGAAAACCTTTTCAATCCAATAATCTAAAGGATAACACTGAAAATAAGCTTGTGTTCATCCTCCTGTGGTCATCATTTAATTAAGAAAACCTTTTCAATCTAATAATCTAAAGGATAACACTGAAAATAAGCTTGTGTTCATCCTCCTGTGGTCATCATTTAATTAAGAAACATTTTTCAATCCAATAATTTAAAGGATAACGCTGAAAATAAGCTTGTGTTCATCCACCTGTGGTCATCATTTAATTAAGAAAACCTTTTCAATCCAATAATTTAAAGGATAACACTGAATATAAGCTTGTGTTCATCCTCCTGTGGTCATCATTTAATTAAGAAAACCTTTTCGATCCAATAATCTAAAGAATAACACTGAATATAAGCTTGTGTTTATCCTCCTGTGTTCATCATTTAATTAGGAAAACCTTTTCAATCCAATAATCTAAAGGATAACACTGAAAATAAGCTTGTGTTCATCCTCTTGTGGTCATCATTTAATTTAGAAAACCTTTTCGATCCAATAATTTAAAGGATAACACAGAAAATAAGCTTGTGTTTATCCTCCTGTGGTCATCATTTAATTTAGAAAACCTTTTCGATCCAATAATTTAAAGGATAACACTGAAAATAAGCTTGTATTCCTCCTCCTGTGGTCATCATTTAATTAAGAAAACCTTTTCAATCCAATAATCTAAAGGATAACACTGAAAATAAGCTTGTGTTTATCCTCCTGTGGTCATCATTTAATTAAGAAACCTTTTCAATCCAATAATTTAAAGGATAACACGAAAAATAAGCTTGTGTTTATCCTCCTGTGATCATCATTTAATTAAGAAAACCTTTTCAATCCAATAATTTAAAAGATAACACTGAAAATAAGCTTGAGTTCATCCTCCTGTGGTCATCATTTAATTAAGAAACCTTTTCAATCCAATAATTTAAAGGATAACACTGAAAATAAGTTTCAGTTCATCCTCCTGTAGTCATCATTTAATTAAGAAAACCTTTTCAATCCAATAATCTAAAGGATAACACTGAAAATAAGCTTGTGTTTATCCTCCTGTGGTCATCATTTAATTATGAAACCTTTTCAATCCAATAATTTAAAGGATAACACTGAAAATAAGTTTCAGTTCATCCTCCTTTAGTCATCATTTAATTAAGAAAACCTTTTCAATCCAATAATCTAAAGGATAACACTGAAAATAAGCTTGTGTTCATCCTCCTGAGGTCATCATTTAATTAAGAAAACCTTTTCGATCCAAAAATTTAAAGGATAATACTGAAAATAAGCTTGTATTCCTCCTCCTGTGGTCATCATTAAATTAAGAAAACCTTTTCAATCCAATAATCTAAAGGATAACACTGAAAATAAGCTTGTGTTCATCCTCCTGTGGTCATCATTTAATTAAGAAAACCTTTTCAATCCAATAATCTAAAGGATAACACTGAAAATAAGCTTGTGTTCATCATCTTGTGGTCATCATTTAATTTAGAAAACCTTTTCGATCCAATAATTTAAAGGATAACACTGAATATAAGCTTGTGTTCATCCTACTGTGGTCATCATTTAATTAAGAAAACCTTTTCAATCCAATAATCTAAAGGATAACACTGAAAATAAGCTTGTGTTCATCCTCCTGTGGTCATCATTTAATTAAGAAACATTTTTCAATCCAATAATTTAAAGGATAACACTGAAAATAAGCTTGTGTTCATCTACCTGTGGTCATCATTTAATTAAGAAAACCTTTTCAATCCAATAATCTAAAGGATAACACTGAAAATAAGCTTGTGTTCATCCTCCTGTGATCATCATTTAATTTAGAAAACCTTTTCGATCCAACAATTTAAAGGATAACACTGAAAATAAGCTTGTGTTTATCCTCCTGTGGTCATCATTTAATTAAGAAACATTTTTCAGTCTAATAATTTAAAGGATAACACTGAAAATAAGCTTGTGTTCATCCTCCTGTGGTCATCATTTAATTAAGAAAACCTTTTCAATCCAATAATCTAAAGGATAACACTGAATATAAGCTTGTGTTCATCCTCCTGTGGTCATCATTTAATTTAGAAAACCTTTTCGATCCAATAATTTAAAGGATAACACTGAAAATAAGCTTGTGTTCCTCCTCCTGTGGTCATCATTTAATTAAGAAAACCTTTTCGATCCAATAATTTAAAGGATAACACTGAAAATAAGCTTGTGTTTATCCTCCTGTGATCATCATTTAATTAAGAAACATTTTTCAATCCAATAATTTAAAGGATAAAACTGAATATAAGCTTGTGTTCATCCTCCTGTGGTCATCATTTAATTAAGAAAACCTTTTCAATCCAATAATCTAAAGGATAACACTGAAAATAAGCTTGTGTTTATCCTCCTGTGGTCATCATTTAATTAAGAATCATTTTTCAATCCAATAATTTAAAGGATAACACTGAATATAAGCTTGTGTTCATCCTCCTGTGGTCATCATTTAATTAAGAAATCTTTTCAATCCAATAATTTAAAGGATAACACTGAAAATAAGCTTGTTTTCATCCTCCTGTGGTCATCATTTAATTAAGAAATCTTTTCAATCCAATAATTTAAAGGATAACACTGAAAATAAGCTTGTTTTCATCCTCCTGTGGTCATCATTTAATTAAGAAATCTTTTCAATCCAATAATTTAAAGGATAACACTGAAAATAAGTTTGTGTTCATCCTCCTGTGGTCATCATTTAATTTAGAAAACCTTTTCAATCCAGTAATTTAAAGGATAACACTGAAAATAAGCTTGTGTTTATCCTCCTGTGGTCATCATTTAATTAAGAAACATTTTTCAATCCAGTAATTTAAAGGATAACACTGAAAATAAGCTTGTGTTCATCCTCCTGTGGTCATCATTTAATTAAGAAAACCTTTTCAATCCAATAATCTAAAGGATAACACTGAAAATAAGCTTTTGTTCATCCTCCTGTGGTCATCATTTAATTTAGAAAACCTTTTCGATCCAATAATTTAAAGGTTTTACTGAAAATAAGCTTGTGTTCCTCCTCCTGTGGTCATCATTTAATTAAGAAAACCTTTTCAATCCAATAATCTAAAGGATAACACTGAAAATAAGCTTGTGTTCCTCCTCCTGTGGTCATCATTTAATTAAGAAAACCTTTTCGATCCAATAATTTAAAGGATAACACTGAAAATAAGCTTGTGTTTATCCTCCTGTGGTCATCATTTAATTAAGAAACATTTTTCAATCCAATAATTTAAAGGATAAAACTGAATATAAGCTTGTGTTCATCCTCCTGTGGTCATCATTTAATTAAGAAAACCTTTTCAATCCAATAATCTAAAGGATAACACTGAAAATAAGCTTGTGTTTATCCTCCTGTGGTCATCATTTAATTAAGAAACATTTTTCAATCCAATAATTTAAAGGATAACACTGAATATAAGCTTGTGTTTATCCTCCTGTGGTCATCATTTAATTAAGAAACCTTTTCAATCCAGTAATTTAAAGGATAACACTGAAAGAAAGCTTGTTTTCATCCTCCTGTGGTCATCATTTAATTAAGAAATCTTTTGAATCCAATAATTTAAAGGATAACACTGAAAATAAGCTTGTTTTCATCCTCCTGTGGTCATCATTTAATTAAGAAATCTTTTCAATCCAATAATTTAAAGGATAACACTGAAAATAAGCTTGTGTTCATCCTCCTGTGGTCATCGTTTAATTAAGAAAACCTTTTCAATCCAATAATTTAAAGGATAACACTGAAAATAAGCTTGTGGTCATCATTTAATTAAGAAAACCTTTTGAATCCAATAATTTAAAGGATAACACTGAAAATGAGCTTGTTTTTATCCTCCTGTGGTCATTATTTAATTAAGAAACCTTTTCAATCCAATAATTTAGAGGATAATACTGATAATAAGCTTGTGTTCATCATCCTGTGGTCATAAGTTAATTAAGAAAACATTTTCTATCTAATAATTTGATGATAACATAGGATGATGCCAATACCCAAAAACATGCTTTTCAGGTGATCAATATTTTATCAAGCGAAGCTATATCCATAAAATATTTTTAAAACATTATCTTTATGAATGTAGCACCAAGAACATAATTGAGAAACAAATGCTTTTTTTTACATATTTTTTATTATATTTTTATTTTTGTGTAAATTATTTTCAAGATAATGTGCATGAAATATTAGAATCTTTATATAATTGCCTGTAACTTTTTCTTGTTAATCAAATTTTGATAATTTACTCTCAGTATAATGTTGTTACCTTAACTCTATAAAAATGATGGTGATTAGGCTTTTTCATCTAAAGAATAACCTGTCAGGTTTTGATTAAAATTTTGATAGTTTACTTTCTTAGCATTTTCTAGCTTAAAAAGAAAAGGAAAGAAAAAAATTCCCTGTGATTTTTTTAAAAATATTTACTTAATTTTTTATAAAAATGACAATTTTTTATTTTTTTTATTGTCAAATTTAAATGAATATATTTCTTTTTGGTAAATTACACATGGAATCCAAATTTTGAATGTTGTGATCTGGGCCAGCATGTCAGTCAGTTATGTGCCATGTGTGATACATGCTTAGGTGATCATGTATCTTTTGATACATTAATGACGAGGCAAATTTTTTCTTGCAGTAAGTTGCCATTTCTTTCTGCGGTAGACCAGTTGCCATCTGAGGCTATAGAATCCGGACTGTCCTGCTATTTATCCATAGCTGGTTGGAGAAGAAGAGGATTAATACCTTTCCCAAGGGTATTAGCACATAAGTAAATGTAATGGATTCTTGCTATCTTATCAACATTTGCTTTTTGTATTGTTATAACATCATCAAGAATGATGATTATAAACATTAGAGAATGTTGGTTGCAAGATGGATCCAGCAGGGTGTTTGGATAATAAAGTTGTTAAGTTTATCATGTCTCGTGTTGCCTTTGTGTTGCTTCAACTTTACAATGGCTAGTCTCATATAACTTTTTTTCTATCCTAAGCCCAGTGGAACATCTATCTACTATAACTATTAAAAGATGAACAATTTTTGTAGATTTTGATGTCATTCTGGGGTCTTTTTGTTGTCCAAATCCATGAATTTCTTTTGCTTATAGCAAGCCCTGAAAAAAACATTATAGAAAATTCACTATTTTTTATCTATAATGTTGAATGTTTATTGTGTTGGCTACTTCTATAATTAATGTATAAGTTCTCTGTGAGAAAATTTTACATGAAATAATGTTAGTGAAATAGTACAGTAACAAAATAACAGAGACCAATTGATTTGCAATACAAGATTTATTTAACAAAAAAGAAAGTTTAATTGTTCTTTACCTAGAAATAAATGAAATACACAACAGAAATTTTTACTGTATTTTTGAAGCATCCACAACTCTTTTTATCTTCAGTGCTGAGACATTTGAAATGTTTGCTATTTACTAATTCCACATCCTGAATTTTTATGATGGGTTCAAGATAGATGACATCACTGTTTTCATTCCAATCCCAGATCTTAGTTTATCTTTTGGAAAGGTTTATTTTGAGTCTTATTACTTGGTAGAGGATGTTGATTTTATGTTCAGGCTCATTCTTATTCCAACTATGAATACCTATGTCATCATCACCATCATCACCATCACCATCAGCATCAGCATCATCACCATCATCAGTACATTGGTCTCAGAAGGGAAAGCATGATTGCTGTCTTATATTAGTTGAACCATTTGGGATGTGGTATGGAATGCTTAAATGATCAGTGCTCATCTCCACATCTGTGTGTGTTTGTAAATTTGAAGGGCATAGTCTAGGAATAATTTAATTAAAAAGCTTTTGTTCAATTCTACAATATTTTGTCAGTTAGCTGTGACTGTCTTTGACAACAGACACAGCTATCAATTTTACTGCACTGTTAATTGGACCTGGCTATGTATAAAATAAGAATATTAGTCTTTGAATATTCAAATAATTTTCAAAATTTTTAGCAAATGTTTCAATTTACAAGACAAATATAATGCTAAACTAAGCACATACTCATTACTGACTGAGTAACCTGGGAGAGTGCCTGTTCATGCATATACAGTGAGGGTCCCTTCTGATGTTGAGCTACATCAAGACCACACAACCAATTCTCAAGATATTAAAAACAGCTCTCCACTTTCTGGACAAACTTTGTATTTTGAACTTTTATTGAACACATCAATAAATCCCTTTTTCCTATTTCTTTGTCTTCAACAAAAACAATAACAACAACAACAGCAGTAACAATGACAGCACCACAACCACTGCCACAACTACCACTACCACCATGGTGGTGTAATTGATACTGGAGTTAGTTATATATGAGTTACTGTCATCTACTGGTTGTGAGTTCAATCTCTGGATCAGGTAGTGAAGCACCAGTTCAGCAGGAACAATAGCTGACATTACAGGGACAAAAATAACACAATGATCAACAGATATCCCATATCAACCAAACAATGGATAACTGATGATGACCAGAGTGTACTAGGTTGAAACATGTATGTAGTAACATCTGTATCAAGCAAAATGTGAACACTCGTTCAAATAATACAAGTATTCTCTTACTTCATTTTAACTAATAAAAAGGTGAAACATCATAAAGCTGACTGTTCGGTAATTATCAACACTAAGTCTGTAGTGACTAATATCAACAATTACATTATGACAGAAAGAGGAAAAATATAATACTGTACATTTAATCAAGTACATTGACCAAGCTGACACTATAAATATACACTGTTTTTCGCTATTGTTAAATTTAGCCTTTTTCACTTCTCTGCTCTTCATCCAGATGATATGTTTATAGATATGATGAATACAAAACCACTTAAACCAGTGATTGTTAACTGCCATACTACAGCACACTAGTGTACCACAACCCTCTTAAATGTACCATGATTTATTGTCAAAAAACACCAGGGCACAGGTTTCACACTAAATAAGCTGCACAAATAGTTGAATAGAAACATTGAAATAAAGTAAGTTTATATTTGGGTGTTCATATTCTTTAAAATCTGTGGTTTTATTTCATAACATTTAAATGTATAGCCTTTAAAAATTTTGCTAAGTGTGCCCCATTATATTTTCATTTTCTCCTAAATGTGTCTTAGCGTAAAAAAAGTTGAGAAATACTACCTTAAACACACTGGCATATAAAACAAAAAGAAAACCTATGCAGCAATACACGTGTGATTAGACTAATGTAAGCAAAATGACAGCCCACAAACTAGCAATCAGGTCGTGAAGCAGCAGCTTGTATCCATTCTTGCCACAACTCCATCCATAGCATTACGTGACTTAAAAACTTAGTTGGATGTTCAAGATTTTGTCTACTACTTCCTATATCTGTTAAAGGGTGGTCTGTAATATTGATATTTGCTCATCTAAGAAATTAACATTATAGCAGTAGTTGTGCAGAATGTACTTTCTTTTCAAATAAATTCCTTATCCTTATCTATATTTACACTCCAAGTTTTGCTCTTTCCTCAATTGATTTTCCTTGAATTACTTATCTCTGATCTTAACTAAGATTAAATCCAGGTTAACTATTTGTTCACTTTTAACCAAAGACCACTGAGCTCCTATTGAACTCCAGGGGACACTCTTCTCCATCTGATATCTCCCCATTACAGAAAATGGGATGAGTTATTCCCTAATGATTGAGAGATGATAAAACAATTGCTGAACAATTTTTGTCCTCAATCCCATATTTGTACGTGATCCCACACATCAAAAGCCATTTATGTCATATCCAACTCCTATTGGAGAATAAGTAACTCTTCTTCTCAACATTTAAATCTTTTACCCTTTTTACTTTTTTTCCCAATTAATTCTTTTTGTGCTTTTGTTTTCATTTGCTTGTTTGCTTGAAGATTCTTTCTTATTTCATCAATTTGTATTTTCATCTCTACCTGCACAAAATGGCATTTATCATGTTTTAATGATAATTTGAGTAAATGTTGAAATATTTCTGAAATGGAACAAAATTTGTGTTCATCAATTAAACATTGTTTATTTACATGCATCAATCTGCCTAAAAATTATATACAATTTGCTACAAAAAAAGAAAATTAGACCAGTTTGAACAGCTTGTACAACTGTCAATTTCCTCAATGTTTTTTCTATGATATATATATATATATACATACATACATATATATATATATATATATATATATATATATATATATATATATGTATGTACATATACACACACACACATACATATATATATATATATATATATATATATATATATATATATATATATATATATATATATTAATTAAAGATTATCAAACACTTAAAATCCCATAGGTAATAATTTTTATTTCATGAGAGCTCTAAAAAAGCAGCTCTCAATCTTTAAGACCTACAAACAAAATTTTGCTCTGTCTTTTGACACTCTAGATCTATTGCTATTACCATATTGTATCATTACTATATATATATATATATATATATATATATATATATATATATGATATGTAGAAAACAGTTGGATGTTTCATTTTTTTTTATTTTGTTTCATTCATCAACTGAAAAATAAAGGAAAAAATTGTTACCATGACAATGTTACTGCTTAGAAATTCAGTAGTTAATTTGAAAATCTTTTGAAACCTTAACAGTAAATAAATTAAAAATAAATATTTGTGTATAAAATTAGTATCTGTGAACAAATCAATGAGTTTTGTAGATTTGGAAAATATGCAAAATAGAGGGATTTGATGTAGGAAAATAAAAAATAAATTGTGCATATCTAAAGATAATAGTGAATATATATAATTGCCATTGTAATTCAAATTATCATTTATGATAATATTATTTAGGTGCTAAAGAAAAAAAGGAAAATCAAAGTTTTATAACTTGTTCAACCAAAATTTATTTTAATATTATTTTCTTTAAGTATCATCTTAGCTAGAAAAGTTGACATGTTATAAAACACAACTATTTGATCAGTAAAAATGAAATGAGATATAGCCGATTCAATTTTTAGATGAATAAATTTAACCATTTTGGTATTTTTAAAATTGAAAGGATGGTTTGTATATTATGGGATGGGAGTATAAAGAATTTATTTATTTAATGTATCCTAGATTTTTATAACTCTTTTGTGTTCATAGATGCATTTTTAAACTTCTTTGTTTTATCAATATAAATTTTATCACATTTTTTTCATACATTTTCAATAATCAAGCTGTTGGCAACTGTTATTTGGGTAAATGACCACTTTATATTCCCTTAGCAAGTTCAAGATGGTACAAGGGTAGGTGCTGCATACATGCCATGCACACAACAACCAAACTCACTGATTTTAGAGCCAAGACAGAATTGCTGTAAAATGATAAAAAAAATTTCAGAAAAATTTTACAGATGTACTGAGAAAGTGCTTAATAACATGGGAAACAGTAGGACCTCAGGAAAAGAGCATACAGCTAAAAGCAAAACACACACACATATATATATATATATATATATATATATATATATATATATATATATATAATTATGGGTGCATGGCCGAGTGTGTAGAACATTCACTTTCTGACCATGAGACCCGGTTTCAAATCTCACCACAGTTGATTTGTCAGGAAGTAGACTTCCTGATGTTATCAGTCTGGAGTGGGGGATGATCCCAATGTGCAGCACCTTTGGAAGATGCCTGAAAACCA
>OZ010610.1:4930488-4932988 GCA_963932145.1 Acanthosepion lycidas | reverse complement strand
AATCGTCTGTACCAATTTAAACGAATACCCATGGGTGTTACTAACGGGGTTTCTGCCTTTCAGCGATTTATGAATTCTTTCATTTCTGATAACAAATTACCTGGAACCTTTTCGTATATAGATGATATAACTGTTTGCGGTAAAACCCAGGAGGAGCACGACATCAATTTGGAATGTTTCTTAAAAGCTGCCTCGACATACAACCTCGAAATAAACCGGGAAAAATCAGAGTTTTCACTTCGTTCTATTAACGTGCTAGGATATCAAATTTGTAACGGAACTATCCAACCCGATCCTGAGCGTTTGAAGCCACTTTTGCAAATGCCTCCTCCTTCCGACTCAAATTCGTTAAAAAGGTGTCTTGGTATGTTTGCTTACTATGCGAAAATGGATACCTAAATATTCACACAAAATTCGTCCACTGGTCGAAAATAAACAATTCCCTATGCCTCCTATAGTTATAAATTCTTTCGAAAAACTTAAGACATTGCCGAGTCATCTGTAAAAGTTATTGATGATGAATTGCCATTTACTATTGAAACCGATGCTTCAGAAAAGGCTATTGGAGGCACTCTTTTACAAGCTGAGCGACCTGTAGCATTCTTTTCTCGGTCGCTAAACCCCTCTGAAATACGACTTCATACAGTCGAAAAAGAAGCATATGCCATAGTTGAATGCATTCGTAAATGGAGAGACCTCCTTGCCGGGAAACATACTATTATTACTGATCAACAAGCCGTATCTTTTATGTTTAAACCTGCTAATCGCGGAAAAATTAAAAACGATAAAATTATACGGTGGAAAATGGAACTTCTTCCCTTTTCATACGACATAAAACACCGTCCTGGAAATGAAAACACAGTTGCGGATACCTTATCCAGAGTATGTGGTGCTGCTGCGTCTTCCTTGAAGGAACTTAAATCGATACACGATTCCTTAATACATCCTGGGGTACAGCGCTTTTGGCATTTTGTAAGGTCTCAGAATATGCCTTATTCGCTTGATGAAGTCCGACGTATGACTTCTGAATGTACGACCTGTGCCAAAATAAAACCCCAATTCTTCGATTCTGCTAGTAATGTTCTGATCCGTTCTACTGCGCCATTTCAGCGTCTTTCCATAGACTACAAAGGGCCTGTCCCGGTATCTCCGACAGGTTACCGATATATATTTACTGTTATCGACGAATATAGTCGATTTCCCTTTGCCTTTCCTTGCCGCGATTGCTCTTCGCAAACTGCTATTCAGTGCCTGACAAGTATTTTCTCCATTTTCGGGATTCCCTCGTTCATTCACTCCGATCGAGGAACTTCGTTTATGTCGGGAGAATTTAAACAATTTCTAACACGACTTGGAATTGGATGCAGTAATACTACTGCTTATAACCCTAGAGGCAATAGCCAATGCGAACGTTACAACGGCATAATTTGGAATACCATATTATTGGCCCTGGAATCGAAACAGTTACCAATTAGTGCTTGGCAGGATGTTCTACATGATGTGTTAAATGCTATCCGCTCCCTGCTAGGCACCACTACGAATGCAACCCCCCACGAACGAATGTTCAACTTTGAAAGGCGGTCCTCCTCCGGGACTGCGTTGCCTGTTTGGCTCTGTGAGCCTGGAGAGGTATTATTAAAACGATTCGGTGGCAGAGGTAAATATGACCCTATCGTTGAGGTGGTGGAACTCCTTGAGGCCAAACCTACGCATGCCAAAATACGTCACAATGATGGCCGGGAAGATTCGGTGGCGCTTAGACGGTTGGCACGTTTTCCACGCCCGGATGGACCTCAAAATTGACCTGAAAATACTCAACCCGACATGGACCATGCAGACTCAACACTTTTGCCTGATACAGGTCCCGTTAATATTTCTTCACCTTATACAGAAAATGAATCTGTGAATAATAGCCAGAATCCTGAAAGTCAGCCTTCTCTTCCAGTGGTGAACTACCTCCACGCCGGTCTAGAAGGATTCGTAGACCAATCCAACCACTGGATTTATAAAACGTTTTCAATCTCTTTATCAAGTGGGGGAGAATGTTATATTTTCATAAAAAAAAGGAAACTAACTTTCTTGCCCACGTGACTTTTCACACGTTCCCTTTCCTCTTTAAAAGCTGCGTTCTTCTTCCTTTTCATTCTGAATTCTTTCCTTTGTTGATAACTGAACTTAATTCACAGCAATCAGTAAAGCCTTAAGAAAAGGCTATTCTAGCCTTGCTTTCTTCTCTTTACTACGTAACAATACGTAACAATATTATATATATATATATATCATATACTATATATATGTATGTATTATATATATATATATATATCATATACTATATATATGTATGTATTATATATATATATATATATATCATATACTATATATATGTATGTATTATATATATATATATATATCATATACTATATATATGTATGTATTATATATATATATATATATATCATATACTATATATATGTATGTATTATATATATATATATATATA
>OZ010610.1:4897988-4922988 GCA_963932145.1 Acanthosepion lycidas | reverse complement strand
AGAAATTCTGAATGGCCCTTTCACTACAGAATTAATAATTATTGCAATCAAATTAAGTCGACTCTCCATGAAAAATTATTACCTGTAGAACAACATTTCCACCTAGAAAAACACAATTTTAAAACCGATGCCAAATTTACTATAATTGAGAGAATAGAAAAGTTCAGAGCAGATAACATTAGAAAGATTTTAGAGTTCCATGAAAATAAGTGGATACATCATTTAAAAATGCACTATCCAGACAAGCTTAATCACAAATTTAACAATATAGATAGTATTAATATATAACTCCACATTTCTCACCCACACAAGACAGACATGCTTACGGAGGTGCTGAGGTCTCACACTTATACACACACCCACACAAATATACACACTTACACACATCATACTCACTCACTCCCTAATGAGCCAAATAATAACACACACTGATAGTAATATACATGCTACACACATCATACTCACTCCCACCCTAAGAACCAAATAACAAACACACACTTAACAGAGACACATTCCCTTTCTAGGAACCAATAAAACTGTCAAAATGACAAAAGGAATTCAAAGCAGCATGAATCCATCAAGCTCTTATCTTAAATAACAACTTAAAAGAGACCATTTGACCAACACAAGGACTGACCAAAATTCATGTTAAAAAAATAAAAAACAAATGAAAACTACAGACAAAAATTCATTTTCACCATCATTTCTGTAGTTCACTGCTACCAGCAAGCAGAAAATTATTTTTCTCCTGATGATGGCCATGTTGGCCAAAACTAGTTGAGGAATCTAAATGAAATAATAATAAAAAAAAAGAATATTAATATACAACCCAGTGTGTCTGAAGATTTTAATTTTTTAATATTTTTTATTGTTCAATATATATATATATATATATATATATATATATATATATCTGTATGTATATAATTTAAATTTGTTTACTTTTATTTATTTGAAACTTTTATATTCAGTGTGATTATATAGCATTTATGCAAGAGGATTTACTAATGTCAATTTTCATGTATTCTTATATGCATAAAAGTTCACACTGTTATGCATAGTTTAACTGAATGTCTTTGTGAACATGCAAAAGAACAAGTGCATTAAATCTGTCTTCACTCATTATAACTTACATTATCTACTTTACAACAAAAGGCAATTTCTAAAGAATTAATGGATTTTACTTTTTAATCTGACATATTTTTATTACTCAAATTACTTTGAAGTCATAAAAATGGCTTCAAAAATAAAATCATTCTTTAAAAATTATATATATCTGCATATATTCATCAAAATTGAATTTATATCAGCAAGAAAAAACATCTTCAAGAGAAAAGGTTTTATTAATTAATTTTCATTCGATCTTAATACTTATTGATTGATTTTGTTTAAGTTTTTTCTTGAATAGGAAAAAATTAAATTCATTTGTTAAAAAAAATATCTGGAAAATATAGACTTATTTCCCTTTAGACATATCTTTAGAGTAATCTCCCTTTATAAAATTTGCCATAAAATTTAGGGATTTATTAGTAGTTTTCTTTTGAGCGTTTTAAACAGGAATTACTGAAAATTTGATATAAAAATAATCTGTGCTATAATCAAGATGGTATCAATCACTTATAAAGTATTAATTTCCTTTAAAACGTTTTCACGTGTGGCCAAGTCTGTGTCTTTTCTTTATATAAAATTATTTAATATGTTTTTTGCAAATTTTCTGAATTATAACTTTTAATATTTGTTTCAGAAAAGAAGAGAAAATTCAGCCATGGTCATCTGTTGCTACTTTCCCCATGTTGTATGCAATCCTGTTGCACAAACACAAACAAATAATCATTTTATTTCTTTATTCTTTTACAATAATGTTCACCCCCGTACAAGGCCCAAGAGCCACTCGAGGTAGAGGGTTACACAGTAAATTTATGGGAATATGTGGGGAAGATAACAGTTAACACCAGACTTGAACAGGTTAAGATTGTAGCCATAAAGGTTAGAACTGACGGAACTAAGGAATGCAGTTTGTCTGAACACTTTCCATGGAAACAGCGACAGAGTTTTCGTCTTAGTCATGAAGGTTAGAACTGATGGAACTAAGGAATGCAGTTTGTCTGAACACTTTCCATGGAAACAGCGACAGAGTTTTCGTCTTAGTCATGAAGGTTAGAACTGACGGAACTAAGGAATGCAGTTTGTCTGAACACTTTCCATGGGAATAGCGATAGAGTAACAAGTGGCTTGCCACATTTTGTCTGTGGGAAAGTGGTTGTAGGGTGGAAAATGATTTATCACCTGCAAGGACAGGGAAATGATTTTGCACTCTATGGAGACTGGAAAGTGAAAGTGGGTAGCTCCAGTACTCCATTTTTGGCCTGATCTGGGTTATGGTTAAGGTAGAAGATAGCAGCAGTTTGGTATTTAATGGAGTGGTACAGGGAACCAACTATTTTATCAGCATTTTTAGTAATGAATCATATATACAATTTCCACCTGAGGTTTGGGTTGAGCTTAAATCCTAATAGTTACCAAAAGAATGAGACCTCCCTGAGAAAATAACTGTTTATTGCAATAGGTGAAAATTCAGAGTACACTTGATGAGGATAGAACACCACTAGCTTGATTTATGAAGCATTGAAAGTGACCAATCAGTTTTTCCTCTATTGAGCTGTTAGAGCTCAGTCAGAGGAGAGATCAGCTGCTAGGCTCTGGTTATCTAGAGTTTTGGAGGTGCACTCATACACCATGGTATCATCTGCATAGATATGCATAAAAGATTGGAGTATACTCTTCAGCAGATCATTTATGTAAAGTAGAAAGTGTTGGAGTGAGAAGTGAGCCTTCAGGGAATCTGCATTGATCACTTGGGTCTTGAAGTACTGGCCATTAACAACTAACTTCAAAGATTTCCTCGTTAGGAAGGACTTGATAATTGCAGAGACTCTCCCAGTGAATCTATAGCAGGAGAGCTTGTTCAGTAAACCTCTATGCCACAGCTTGTCAAAAACCTTTCAAATATCTAATACAATATGGTAACAAAGCTTGAGCTTAAATAAAACAACTGTATATTTTTGTGCTGAATGTTCAGTTGCAAAAAAGAACACATCGAATCACATGCATATTGGCTGATGGAAAAAGAAAATACAGGCTAAAATGTGACACCAGTTTTGAAACCTGTTACGCATCTGGGCTGTCATTCACTATATTGCCTCATGTTATTTACATAAGCCCCACTTTAGGTGAAAGTGTCACCTACCAATTGCCCCTTGTGTATTGATGTTCACCCCTTCTTGGTGAAAGTGTCATCTACGAATCATACTTGTGTTTAGTTTTATTCAACACCCTATCATTATTGCAACCTACAATTTTTTAATGCCATGTTGCATCAGGATATAGGCAAACTTAGCTGTCCACAGATTCCATGAACAAAGTTAAATTGCCATAATACTAAAAGTTAACCTAACTTCTAGAGATTAGGATGTTCAGCTTGTATCTACATACATTATTTACATTATTCAGACTATTGTCCTCATCTTTGTTGCCATATTTATTATGCTTCAGCCATTGTATGCTCCGGCCTTCTTCAGGTGGTTGGAGTGTTGAACTGAACCCTTTATTTTGCTTACTGGGATAGACTGTTTCTACTTGTAATAAATATGGTGACAAAGATGAGGGCCGAAACATTATAATAAATATGGCAACAAAGATGAGGACAATAGTCCAAATATTGTAAATAGTGTACATAATACCTCATCTCAGAAATATAGACAGATACTATATCTACATACTTAATGAAATAATTGTCAAACATTTACATTACAGTAAAACATAGTTACATCGTTAGCATAGTGTTGAATGTCTTGGATTTTTAAAAAAAAGGTCCATTAACTATTATTGAATTTAAGGAACCGTTCACATGGGCCATAACTAATTTTTTTTTTTACTGAATGAAGTAAGATAAATGCTAAACCAAATCATCCATTGTTAACCTTATTAGGAATTAAAAACATCAATTTCAGCAATTTTTAAAAACATTTTTCACTATGAATACTAAATCCTACTGAGAAAGACCCACTTAAACATTTCAGGTTGCTTAATGTGTAACCAAGGTTGTAGAGTTTTAAAAGCCAGTGCTACCAACCCTGTTAGCATAGTACCTGTCAAAACAGATAGGGTTATTTACATATGGAGATTTGGAAATTTTCTAAGCCTCATTTATGAGTACAAAGTAAATTACAGTACAGATTACATGTACAGCAAAAATCCTCTTAATATAAGCATGTAAAGATATATATGATTGATTTGTTTGATATTTTAGTTTCATATAGGTACCTTCATGAAAACACTAAAAATATCAGCATACCATTCTTCAAACATAATGAAAAGATAGTTTTATCATCAAAATTTTTGTTATTATTAAGAGGAAGGATCAAAGTATTTTTTGAAGATTTAAATTTTTAGAACATTTAAATTTTGATTAAAAAACTTGTTTTTCTTGTGTCAGCAATTGTATTAACTTTTAGCAAAGCAAATTTAAACCTTTTTTTTTTTTTGCAGTGACCGCCATTTATTTGGAAATCCTTGCAAAAATCAAATAATTCTCAGATTTTAATGAAATGTTCAGAATTCATTTTTTTTTTTTTTTTTTTTTTTTTACATGTGTTTCAGCCCCTTGCTTAATTTTACAAAAACTTGAGAAATTCAATGTTGATAATTTTTAATGATTATATTAGTTAAAAGCAGAATTTTTTGAAGAATTTAAATTTTTTTGTAAAATCGGCTCCTTGTCTTACCAAAAATCTGTTCTAAATTGAAAATTGAAAAGCACAATAAAACTACATCATTTAATTAGAGAAGGTTTTAATTGCTTTTATGAATAATATATATTAGACAAATTGTCTGATGAAAAAATGAATTTTTAAGAGATTTGTTTTCATTTTTTTAGTTTTAAATTGAATAATTTATAAAGTTTTGAAATCTTTTAAAATTCATTCTCAATGTGATAATTCTTAGGAAATATTGTTATTAAGTAAAACTATATTTACTAATCATATATTGTAAAACTTATTACAATCTGATGACTGAATATTTTTAAAAGAATTTTAATTTGTTTTTGTATGTGTGATTACATGCAGAATTCTGAAGTATGGATGTCAGTCAGTTATGTGCCATGCATGATACATGCATCTTTCAATACATGACTGACGAGGCAGATTTTTTCCTGCAGTAGGTTGCCATTTCTTTCTGCAGTAGACTAGTTGCCATCCGAACCCGGTCTGTCCTGCTATTTACCCATAGCTGGGAGGAGAAGAGGATTCATACCTTTCCCAATGGTATTAGCATGTAAGTGAATGTAATGGATTTTTATTCAAAATTTTGAATGTTCTAAAAATGGTTTAAAAAAAATTAATAAAATAATAAAAAAATACTTTGATCTTTCCTCTTAATAATAACAAACATTTAAAGGATAAATTTTTTCATCAAGTTTGGGGCCTTTTTTGATCATGGTATGCTCTTTTATGATGAATTAGTGGAGATATCTAATATATATTAAAGACAATATTGTCTGAAGAAAAAAAATTTTGATGAAAAATGAATTTTTATACGATTTGTTTTCATTTTTACAATTTTGAATCGAATAATTTATAAAGTTTTAAAATCTTTTAAGATTCACTTTCAATGTGATAGTTCTTAGGAAGTATTGTTATTAAGTAAAACTATATTTACTAATCACATATTGTAAAGCTTAACACAATCTGATGATCCTGAATATGTTTAAAAGAATTTTGATTTGTTTTTGTATGTGCAAATGTACAAACTGATAAATCCATCATTAAAAGGTTACATGTTTTAAAGGTTGTCCCCCCTTATAAAGTTTATTGTCTGCTTCACCATACTTAACTATGAACACATTCAGCTGTCAATAAATCGATTAACAAGTCAGAAAAACAAGAACACATAGTTAAGAAAGCTTGTATACAACATTTTATGCTACAAGTAATATTTGTTTCAAATCAGATTAATTTAACTTTAAATTTGCTAATTTTCCTCAAATAACATTTCAGAAATATATATTTTATTTTTGTAAGATTTTTAAAACTGAGAATTAACTTATGTTTACAAATGTGTCAAAAATGTCCATTTTGATCGATTTTACTGGAAAAAAAAAATTGATTCTAATCCATATAATTTCTATTTTGCTTACTGGAAATAGTAAATTTGAAACCCTTTAGCTTTCAATTAAAGCTAAAATGAAAGCCTTTTAATTTTTAAAAGTTCATTTTAAATTATATACCAACTTAATGGGGGTACCTAGTTTTATGTAACATTTGTTATGTGTCTTGGATTTTAAAAATAAAAAAAGGTCCATTAAATTCAGTGATCAAAAGAACTTGCTCCTTTTCATGAAATGATACATTTATCAGATTTAAGAAACACTCCTATCCCCACTTTAGTTCTTTCAAATCCGGGTTTTAAATAATGAAAAAGAACTACCACCATTTGGGGGCTAATTATTCATTTTTTGTATAATTGCTAAATTTCCTAAAATACATATTAATAAGCTGCTTATATATGTGGGTAATTAATGACAATGTAGGCAAAATTTTCATGTGATGCGTTTCTTTGGAAAAGTGATGTTTATACATTTGATATAACTGCATATGTGCATGAAGGGATGCTAACATTTCAAACTTAATTTTTTTTCTAGTGTGTGTATGTGTTTTTATTTTTCTCTGTTGAATATAGTAGACAAAGAAAACTTGATGAATTTTTTATTGAATTTTTCTAGTATTTTAAAATTTCTCCATTTGGTGGAAATGTAAAAAATTGTCCATAGCATCTATTGTCTCAAGTGCTTTCAGCCAACTCTTTCAACATTTTCATGGTGTTTGCTGTTATTAATTTCTTTCAATGTTTGTCTTAATATTTAATTGTGCAATGCATATTGTATAATAGTAGTGTTTTTTGTGGCGTCAGCAAACACTCGTTGCCACTTTTGTAATGCTCGTTGTAGTAGAGAGTTTGTACTCGCAAGTACAACTATAGTACACCGTTGAACAATACTGGTGTTGGACACCTTTGAGTAACACTCATACTAATAGTACTTGCTCAATAATACTTGCTTGAATAGTAATCTGTATAGTGATCAGTATAGAAGAATAGTATAGAGGAATAGTGGTCAATAATAGAGTAGAATAGCGATCAATCTAGACATTATGTGACTTCCTATATATGCATTTCCTCTATGGTCATGTGATCAATAATGGGATCGACTGTGTCTGCTCACTGGCAATCTATAGTCAAACTCGTGGTGGCAGCGACACTTTATTCTTATATAACAATTTTGAACCCCAAAATCAAGATGGCATCCTTCTTTTTTAATAAACTTTTAGCATATGTAGCACAAATTAGTGGAGGTACATAAGGTTTAAAATGAATTTTTAAAAAGAAAAAAAATCTTTCTTGAAACTTATTTTTAATATCAATAGATTAAATTTAATATTTCCAATGAGCAAGAGACTTTGTTGCATTTCAAAACTAATTTAAATTGATTGGAAGGAGTTTGTATTTTATGAAAAATTTGAGTTTAGTGACATTTTTTAGCCTGTTTATTGCAATGCCATTTTCTTTATTAAAAAATCTTCCAACAATAAAATATACTTTTCCAAAAACTATTTGAGGAATATTAACTGATTTAAAGTGTAATTAATCGGATTCTAAACAAATATTATTTACTTTAATTTTAAAATATCACAGAAATGCATTTTTTTTTAATTCAACAGCAGCTGTTTATTTAACGTACTCATATGCTGACAGCGTGATGACAGATCCTATGTTATTCTATGGGGATTTTATCTGTAAAATATAATGGAAGAAAATGGCATGAATACCTTTTATATATAACTTTTAAGTACTCAGTAATCTTAAAAATTTAGGAAAATATTCTCTATAACCTAAGGTTTTATTGAATTTTAGAAGTTTTGGCTATCACTGATTTTCTGATAATGTGCCTGGGTGCTTGTACTATCAAAAATTGGCATATACACACAAAAAAAAAAAAAAAAAAAAAAAAAAAAAAAAATCAAATCAAAATTTCTTAAAAAATATTGGTGTTTGATGATTTGTAATAAACTTTTCCATTTAAGATTAGTAAATATACTTTTTACTTAATAATAATATCTAAAAGTGTGAAATACAGAATTTTAAAACTTAAATTATTCTAATTAAAATTTTAAAAAATGAAAACAATTCTTGTAAAAATTCATTATGCATTGAAGAAAATTATTTTTTCCTTTAAAACAATAGTGTCCTTAACATATCTTATTTATAAAAGCTTTCCCAATGAGATAATGTTTAATTGCATTTTTTATTTTATGATTCAGATCAGATTTTCAGTAAGTTTCTGTTTGACAAAAACAAATTGATGATTTAAATTCTCCAAGGAGTTCTGCTTTTAACTAATTATGAAGAGGATGGAATTTTAATTTCTTGATATTTCATAAAATTAAGCAAGTGGTGACAACAGATAAAAAATAATATTTAAAAAATTTAATTCATTTGTGAATTTCATTAAAATCTGGCAATTATTTGATTTTTGCAAGAATTTCCAAAACAATGTATTTTTAATACCACAAAGAAAACTAAAATTTCCAATATAATCTTTGGCCCACCTGCTGATGCAAGAAAAACAAATTTAACCAAAATTTCAAACATGCTAGAAAGGATTAAAAAATTTGATAAAGAAATACTTTGGTTTTTCCTCTTAATAACATTTTGACGATAAAAAATATCAACTTTATGACCCTTTTTCATCACAGTATGCTCTTTTTTTTTTGGAGGCACCTTACTTTAGAACATTGCTTCTGTTAAATCAAATAAGATTAATATTGGGTACCAGATGTTTTATAGAAGTATTTCTCTCACTGCGAGATGTTTTTGGTTACATGATTTATGAAGGATGATCATGTTATTAGCCAGAATTATCCTTATGGATTCTTGTAGATTGTGGGTGGCTAAATGCATTTTTATGGTACTTTGATCAGGTGACATGAGATGTCTACTCAAGAAGTCAGTGATGTGACTTATATAACTAATTGATTTATGACAAGAAACATTGTACTGGCCAGTTAAACTGATACTATATTGGTCATCACTTGTTTAGATTTAATAAGGTTATTTTCATTAGTGACATTGTTTTTTCTTGTATTGTAATTTTAGTAAGAATTTTATTTTCATTGATTATGTAGTTGAAAAAATTATTGTTAACTAATGTTTGTTTTATGCGTTTCAGTTCACTAAGAAATCTTCTCTGGGAAGAATTTAAGTGTGCTCTATTTGGACAGTTTGAAAAAAAAAAAAAAAAAAAAAAAAAAAAAAAAAAAAATCACTGCTGTTTTATATCTTTCAGGGCATTGGTTATCATAGTTTACAAGAGTTCATACTGGTGTGTTTTTTTTTTAATATATATATATATATATATATATATATATATATATATATATATGCGCGCGCGCGCAGAGGTAGGTATTAAATACCTTGTAGTTCTATATCAATGTCAAGGAATGAGATTTTATTAACCATGAGTTTGTAAGTTTCAGTATGGAGTTTTGTTTTTTTGTTTCTTGGGAATTTGATTTTAGATTTATTTCATCCTTATTTTTTTTATATCTCAAAACAAGTCTTTAACATACCTTGTGTAGATGTGTGGTTTGTCTGTTTCAAACAGTTTTCAACATTTGACACAAAAAATTTAGAGAATGCAGGGTATAAGGGGTTTCCCAAATTGACTTCATTAGTTAGGATGTAGGCATTACCATTATGATCATAGAATGAGGCTTTTGTAATAAAGGCAAGTAGTTTCCAATTTCAAATTTTGGGAGGAGAGATTGACAGACGTTTGTAGATGCAGTCACAAATTATGTTTCAACTGGGATATTAGTAGAGATTTTCTACATTGAGCAAAGATAAGATCCTACATGTGGATTTATTACGTTTAAGATCTGGATGGGGTTTTTTATTTTTGTGAATGTGATGCCGAAATTATTGGGTATGCATAAAAAAAAAAAAAAAAAATCATTTAAGGTTTTTGATAGCTGATACATTGGTGTAGGTATTTGCAATATGATTGGTTGGAGAAGAAAACCTGGTTGAGTTTTTGTTTCTGTACATATGTTCAGTTTGGTAATGAAAATGGCTAAAGAACTTGGAACAATAGACAATTTTTTTTTTTTTTTTTTTTTTTAATTATTACACTGCCTACCCCCACCAAATGAAAAAAAATTTAAGAGTAATAGAAAAACTTTCATAAAATAAAGAAATAATTCACCAAATTTTCCTTGTCTGTCATATTCAGACAGGTTTCTTTCATATTTCTGGTATTTTTATTTTTGTCATTGGTTAAGCAGATTTTACATGATACTGTTTGTGTATTATTTGAGTGAAAGTGCATCATCATTATATTTTATCATCCAAATCCCAGAGACAATGTACGAGATTACTTGACAACTGGCCATAGTAAAGACTAACATGATTATTTCCCTTTATCTGTAAACATTTTCAATAAAATGCTCACCATGGGAATTTTGCCCCTTCTCTTAAATTAAATCCAAGATAGCAGGTTTAAAGACAAGACAATTTGTGGAAATGATTTTCAATAGTTGATTCCAATATTTTAAATATGTTGGCTTACTAACATCACCTATATTTTACTTATCATAGACCACTATATTTTTGTTATATAAGTTTTTAGCTGGCCTTGATTACAGCAATTTTAGCTTGTGTTATAACGTTTTTTTTTGCTAAAAAAAAAAAAAAAAAAAAAAATGAATACCATATTCGTATCAAGCTATTTTTATCCATGAACAATAGTTGACTTATATTTTGCAATGAAAGTTAGTGGAAGTAACGAAATTAGTGAATTTCAACAAGGCAAATAGTAGGATGGCATCAACGTGGCAAGTCAAATAGCGAAAGTGCTAGGTTTTTCCAGGTTAATCATCAAACAGTTAATATTACCAAGAAATTTAATGAAGGCGGCCATCGTCATGTGGAACGACATTCAGGAAGACCAAGCATCATGTCCGAGTAAAAGAAAAGGGTGCTAAAGAAGGAAGTCAGAGCGTCAAAGATGTCAACAGCATGGAAAATATCGCCATATGCGGTGAAAAAGACTGAATGAGCTAGGCTATCAAAGAAGAGTTTCAAGAAAGAAGCCTTTGATTTCAGAGGTTAACAGAAACAGGCGTATGGACTGGAGAAGAGAATTTGAGAGCAAAGATCATGAATTTTGGCAGGCTAATTTGGCCAGAAGTAAATTCTGCCAATATTCGAATTCAAGACAGGTTTATATTAGGAGAAATCAGAATGTAACTTGGAACACTGAATGTCTGCAACTGACCATGAAACAGAGATTGAAGTAATGGTGCAGGTCACTGTCTGGTTTGGAGGGAAATCTGAGCTGATTCTTGCTGACGAGCGGTTAAATGGTCCAAAATACTGTCAAATATTAGAGAAAGATCTATTCCCACTGTTTAAAACCAATCAGATTGACAAGAATGTCTATCTTTTCCAAGAAGATGGAGTACCATGTCATATGAGCAAAGTAGCAAAGGCCTGGAAAGAATCAAGTCATTGCTGTGGGTAGCCTAACTAAAGTCCTGACATGAATCCAATAGAGTACAATATGAATCAAATGATAACTTTATCAAATCCATGAAAAAAAAAAAAAAAAAAAAAAAAAAAATTTGAATACAAGCATTGAAACTAGTAAATGGAGGACCTGTTTCTTTCTCCTAGCTAAAAACTTTTCTAAGGCCACTGTATGGCAACCTTAACAACTGAAATTTAGTATGTTTGTGGACTACAAATCATGAAATAAACATCTTAAATTAATAAAAATTTTTTCTTAAAAAAAAAAAAAAAAAAAAAAAAAAAATTCCAAGGTAAACGCTCACCTCATATCTTGCAAAAGGAGTTATTACTGCATTTCTTGGAACCATCAAGCTGTTCAGAATATGGGACTTTACACATTTAGAAGTTTTTGTCTGGCCTAAATTTGCAACCGACTGCTTGATAACAACCTTGCTGTGCATGTTGATTGAATGTTTGTAAAAGGAGGAGAAAAAAAAAAAAAAAAAAAAAAAAAAAAAAAAAATACATGTAAGCACTATTCAGCAAACTACTGGAGATAAACAGCATTTTAGGTGACGTTTCTTTTTGAAGTAATGCTGATATAGACATCACTTTAGAGCAGTTTCATTTAATTAGTGACAAAGCAGATGAAAGATGGGAAACACTGGAAAAGTAATGGTACCATGAAGTATCTACTCTGAGAGAAACCAAAGCTGTTATGTTAGTTTCCACAAATCTTTCCTTCTTGAATATAGCTTTAACTGTTACCTCTTTATAGTGGCACAGACATATTGCAGAGGGTTTAATGAAAAAAAAAAAAAAAAAAAAAAAAAAAAGCAGCAGCCACAATAATTTCAGTAATTTGTTTTATTAGGTTGGTGCAAAAATAATGTCTCACATATGTTACTATGTGAGAAAACGACATTATTTTTGCACCAACCTAATCACATTAATAAAATGCATATTTTGAAAGGATTTAGCCGTCTCTATAAGTTAGTCAAATTGTTTGCCAAAATAAGTTTGTTTGCTTAATAAAGGCATTTTTAAAAATTCTAATACAATTGCTATTCATGTCAATTTTTTTTTTTACCCTGAGCATCTACCAAAAGTAATGGAGCAAGAACAAACCATGTATAGAAAAAGGCTGATAGCCTTAGACTTTTTTTTATTATTATTATTATTTAGACGGTTCAGTTTCTTTTACAACTAATATTTTTAGATTCATATTTTCCAATTATTCCAAGGATGATTGTTTTTCTTTAAAAGCACAAATTATAAAAAGATATATATTTGTCAAGATTTAGAAGTTGAATGCCCTTCAGTTGCCCAAAGTTTGTGCCACCCATTTCTCCTGAACTTCCAAATGGAACAAACATGAACTATACTTTTCAAGTGATTTCTGTTGCAGAAAATAGTTTTATGATTAAATATTGATCCCCACCTCCATCTGAATTAAGTAAAAGCTTAATATTAGACAAGAACAGCCATCATTTATTTTCAACTGCTTGTTCATTAGTTTGTTTTTCTCTCTCCTCTTCCTAGAAAAGCATCCCTACCACTAAGTCACCCTAAAAAGATTCTACTATTGATTTGTATTCTTTGATCACTTGAATGCTTCAGTACTATTAACCAGACAATTTATCTTTAGTGAAACAAGTGATGGCCTGGAGAATAGGCTGTGTGAAAGAACATCCCTTCCCAACTACATGACCATTTGTTGCCTCACAGTTGCAATATTATAAGAGAACCAGTGGTGTGCAGCAGAGTAATCAGTCAGCTTCTTTGATCAGCAAAGTTTCCAATTCCAAAGAGAGCCAATTTCACTATACAGTTTAGGTTTGTAGATGTACCAGCAAAAATTGTAGTCCTGGCAAACATTTTTCCTTGTTGAAATTGAAATATTGATAGCTGTCTTAGACATCAATAGTTTTTGATTTTTGTAATTCATTCTACTGAAGATTTTTTTTGTACAGATCAAGAAGTAAAAGAAGTCATTACTAAGAGGTTTATGTAAAACTTATTTCCACACAAATTGCAAACATGCTACAGTCAGCTAATTGCAGAAAAGTGTTGAACAAAGTAAGGCACATTGTGTTAATATCTTAGAACTAGAAAAGTTTGCATTTCACTTGTTAAATTCATCAAAAAGATATCTACTCACCTTCAAGGAATATATTATATATAGAGATAAAACTATAGTAACAGTCTGAGCCAAAAAGTCATTCACTACCATGTGGGTTATAGAATTGAAGTGGGTGATACTATTTAAAAAAAAAAAAAAAAAAAAAAAAAAAAAAACTTGTGCTGGTTAGCAGTATTTGAAACAGGTGAAAAAATGGATTTTAAATAAAATTTGTTTTCTCTTAAGAGGGTTTAATATCAGACAGAGTTAATGTATGAGTATCTTATGCACATCCCACCCACAATGTTCTTGAATATTTAGCAATGTCAACCTCTGCAGAACAGATTCTTGTATTAAAAAAAAAAAAAAAATAAATTATTTGCTCAATATTTTAACTTTTCCAGAGTTAATTAAGCAAATACACAAGGTTGAGTCAAAGTTAAATCAGTATCAAGAAGAAAGAGGGGAGAAAGAAAAAAAAAGAAAAAAAAAGTCAACTTACATGTCAAAAGTATTAAAGGAATATTCCAGAAACAAAAGAATATTAAGTCACTTTGTATCTTTAAGCTTTCAACAACATTTAATATTTGCCCAAGTAGAGAAATATTGGTCTAATATAAAATTAGGGCCCTAATAATGAAGATTACTAATCATTTCCACTATTTGGTAATTATTCTGGGAAACAATTCTTCTATGTCACTAGAATTATACAAAAATAAATATCCTATTGTAATTTACAATAAGTAACCATTTTGTCAAGTATGAATTTCTTTTATGAAGGGAAAAAAAAAAAAAAAAAATAAATAAATAAATAAAAAAATGGCTGTAGTTGTAAATAATTAAGAGCAAGAAGAAAGAGAAGAAAACAAAATGCAGAGTTCAACTGATTATGGCCTTTATTTATGCTTGATCACTTCAGCCATACCACCAACAAATGGAGTTTGAATTAAGGAATTTTTTTTTTTTTTTTTTTTTGGTCAATCACAAGAGGTCCTGAAAACCAAAGTCTGCTACTGCTGCTTCAAACAACATCCAGCACACAGCAGTTTTTTTATTTTTCTTCACCCCCAATTGTTGCTAAGGCAACAGCTGCTAACATCCATTCAACCATCACTTTTTACATTCATTCACATAACACCTGGGGTTACAGCCCAGAAACAAAGAGACTCCTGACAGCAAGGCAGTGGGGACAGCTGATCCTCCTCCTCCTCCTCACTATTTAGCCCAATAAAAAGCCTCTCCATTATTAATAATAATAATGATAATAATCATGTAGTGTTTTAGGGGGTTCCCCACCCTTTTGGCCAAAGAATTTTGCTTTTATTACTATTTTTCAGAAATCACCAAGACTTTTCCGCATTGCTTTTTGATTTTTATAAAAATCAATTTTAGAAATTATGTCATTTCATTTTTAATTAAGTTGAACTTGCAGAGAATTTGGAATTGCCAGTTCAAAAGCATTATCATCATTTAAGCTCGACCACACAGTCATGTAGAGAAAAAGCCAGATCAGAAAGTAGCTGAAGGCAGGAATCTAGTTGAGGGTGTGGGAGTAGGGGAGGGGGATTTCAAACCATTTTTGTAATGGCACTTATTCAAGAGGGGAAAAGAAGAGGGTTAAATTTTTATTAAAAAGAAAAAAAAAAAAATCATTTTTATTGTTTTAAACAAAATTATTACTGTTATAACATTTTGACCCTGACAATTCATATCCAGGAGAGAGAAGGATGAAGCCACACCCATCAAAACATCTTTATTTTTCAAATAAATACATAAAGAAATTCCAAAAATAAACAGTCATAAGAAAACTGGCAAGTGTGAGATATCTATATAATATATATATATATATATATGAAAAACAAACTTAGAATAAGTAGAGAATAGATATAATGCTTAAGAGCCTCTGCATTATGATATTAGCATAGCACTAAACACCCTTTCAGAAAAAAAAAAAAAAAAAAAAAAATTTAAATAGGATTTTTATATTTTCAACTTTGAGTTAATAGAAGAAAACTAAGTTATATATATATATATATTTATATATATATAAAAAAATATTTCATCTTTCCCCTAAGAAAAAAAAAAAAAAAAAAAAAAAAAAATCAGCTACAAAGAAATTTGCTGCTCAAAGTAATACCATAATCAGGTTATAAGAACTAGCCAAGAAGAATGATGCCGTCTGCTTGACGGTAGTTGGGCTATATGACTGTGTGGCCTGCCACTTTGGCTAGGTAAATTTCATCCATCACAGAGATGCCAGAAGCCCTGGACTGTTATGACAGGGGAAAGAAAAAATACTTAGCTCAGTGAAAATTTGTAAATAAAAAAAAATAAGGACTTATGGAGAAATAAAAAAAATAACCAAAAGATTTAGCAATAGGAAAAGTTTGATGTTAAATTAAAATTTACTCATCCTTCCTTAAAAGAAAGATAATAAAAAAAAGAAAGAAAGATAATAAAAAAAGAAAGAAAAAAGAAAAAAAAAAAAAAAAAGAAAAAGGAAAGGAAAAGAAAAAGTCAAAATTAAATTTATTTTTAAGGAAAAAAAAAATAAAAAGTCAATTGAGTGGGTTAAAGAGAAGCAAGGTTACATTATTTGTTTGGGGATGGGGTGGGGGGATGAGAAAAGTCAAGAGCAGTTTATTATTCTTAATATTCCAATCCTATTTGATTAAACATCACAATTAGTCAAATTCCTTTAAATAACATTAGGTAGTTGGTAACTGAAATATCAGACAGGCATCTCTGAGAGGAAGAAATCATTAATTGCATTTTAACAAATAAAACAGGCAGAAAGCACACTGGGTATGGAATATGAATTTGTCCTGGAACAAATTCTCTCATTGTAAACCTAGAAGAAAGAAAAAAAAAAAAAAAAAAAAAAGAATTAAAATGTAAGGATTAAAAGTCATTTTGGAATGTAACTGAATTATCAAGAAAATGTTGACATCAAGTGAATGTAAATCAAAATCAAATTTAAGAAAAAAATTAAAAAAATTTAAAACTTAATCACAAGTGAAAGAGATTAATCCCAGAACTTTATGGATGGAATCATTTTTATAATAACTAAACAGGTGTAAAGAACTTATGATCTACTAAAAAATTGTTTTCAGCTGGGTGAAAAGTTTTTCTCTACATTTTCTATAACTCTTAATGAGAGATGAAAGACAAGAGACATTTATTTGGTTGACCCATTGATTACTTGAACAAAAAGTAGTGTAGGAGTATTTCTAAGATTTTTTTTTTTTTTTTTTTTTTAAATCCAATACTTATTACTTTAAACATTTTTAGTGGATGCCTGTACTTGAATAGAAAAATTTTATTCTAAGTATTTATTACAACTACTGGCATACATATGGAAAAAACTTTTTAAGTGTACATGAAATAAATAATGTTTAAAATAAAATAGAATTTCTACAGAAATATTGGTATCCACTAAAAATAATGTTTGAAGTTTTTATATATCACACACATGGTGTTTCAAAAGTCACATTACCATTGATAACCTTGTAAGTTTTATATTTACCAAATGGAATCATGTTTCTGACAACATATTAAGAAATTTTATTGGTCGAATTATGGAAGATGATGTCAAAAGGAATACTAATCCCTTATGCTACCATGGTTTCAAATGAATAATAAAAAATGTGTTCGTGAAACACTTAATCTCTACTAGCAGAAGAAATCTTACTGGTGGAAACCATGGTAGCATAAATGGTTAGTATTACTGGTCTTTGATATTTAATAGCTCTGTACATTCAATTTTTCTTTTTATATTGTGTATCGAGCACTCTTATATAGCCATTTTCCAGATAAGTAATTTTGGCTGGGAAAACATACATCATAAGTACATACATATATAAAAAGCTTGTTTTGATCAATTTCAAGACAGGAAAACTTACCCTCAGTTACTTTATGTGGTTCTGTAGTTTGAGTAGGGGGTCGGATCTGTGTATGAAAGCCCGGTGGTGGGTTGTGAGTCTGTTGTACCCAGCCAGCACCTAGATAACCAAAGGCAAATATTCAAATTAACTGCAACAAAATTTCTGAAATTTAATGTTTGATGCAAGCATTTTCCATATGTCCTATGTTTCAGATTTAAATTTTTCAGTGACATTTTTTTATCTATTTATTTAAATCACTAAACACTTAAAATCACTTTATGAAATATCAGATTTAATATAATACAAAAATAAAATCGAGGAAATAAATACTGTTCATATCTTAAAAAAAATAAATAAAATAAAATTTACTGAAGTAAATTTTGAATGACAGACAGACACACGCGGACAGACAGACACACGCGGACACACAAATAAAAAATAAAGATGACAAGAAACCTGAAAGTGCATCTGACAAACCTCGAACCGGAAACTGCTGTACAAAAGGAAGTCTGTGATTGTGACCTTGGGAATCAAATTCTGTAAGTTGTTGGATGGACTTCATCCAGTGGGGATTATCTGGCATATGAGAAAAGTTACCTGGATAGCAGAGAAAGTGAGAGAGAACTTCAATGTAAGTTCTTGAGAAAAGAACATGCATTGTTACATAAAGAGGTCATGCCTCCAAATTACTTAAATTTGGATTTAAAAAGACTCATTTGATGGAAGAGTTGAGAACTTATTTGGATTCCAATACTTACATATGGATCCAACTCTACATATTCCAAGTACTTTCAACTATCATTGGTCATTTTCATAGAATGTTGAGATAGTTAGCACCCCCACACTAAATAAAATATTTCAACCTAAACATTTAAGTGATAAATACCCATGCTCACAAACAACCCCTACAGTTATTTTCCCCTTTGGAGGGGGATGGGAACCACTAATTTATAAACAAACAGAACACTTACTTTTTGGTGTGGGATTATTTTGTGTTTGTTGTTGCCCCGTACAGGCTGAACTGGAGGAAGGTTGTTGCTGTTGTTGTTGCTGTTGTTGTGGGTGAAGAGGAGCACCAAAGCTGATGTTTATATTTGGCAATAAAGCCCTTAAGCCATCTTGCAGATCTTTCATATGAAAGCTATCATGCTGAAAATGCAAGAAATTAAAAGCACATTTAAAATTTCTCTTTAAAGCTTTTCTTTCTCAACAAACCAAAGTTTAATTTGCTTTTATATATTTTGTTAACAAAACACTACCCACCAACATAATCCAATTCCGGGATACTTTTCAAATGTTCATACAAGTTATCAATATTGAGATTACAAAGAAAATACTTATCCCATAACCTAAAAAACATAAAAGGTTCAAAAATCAATTGCTTTTTATTTAGCTCAAAACTAAATTCTGAGCCCGACAATTTGAACAAACTGAATATAGCCATTGAAGAACTTTTTACAAAGAGAGCTGTTAAGAAAACCTATTAAATGGATTACAAAATTTTCAGTAGAATGTAATTTGTGAAATTTCCATTCAGTAAGTAAAGATATTTAATAAAAGATTTAACACCTGTGAATTATTCTGCATCATTTGTTCTTTACCCTGATGAAGATGCATCTCTGATAACACTGGATGGTAGGAATTCTGTACAGGCTGAGGTAATTTTGGTTGTGTGTAAATGTATTCCATCACTTTACCACCAGTGTAATCTGGAAAAAAAAAAATAAAATAAATAAATTTCCTAGCGATTTTCACATTAAACAGGTTTTTTTTTTCCTGGTTAGTAGTATTTTCCCCACCTCCCTTTCACTGAAAGAATCAGGAAGAGTCATATACAGATTCCTTTCCTTTTTAATTGATAAAGGAACCCAGTTCCTTAGAAGGGACAAAGTAAATAAAAATATACACACCAGCCTAATTTGAGAGGTAGATTGTCATAAGGCAAAAATTAATGATACCAAGTTGTGAAAATTCATCAGCTGGAGGGGGGGAAAAAAAAAAAAAAAAAAAAAAAAAAAAACCTACTTGCAGAGCAAGTCAAATTCATTCAATTTTTTTTCCAATCCAAAATTTTCTCGTACATTAAAACGAGAATTCAGATATAATTCACAACCTCATTTTGGCAGTAGGGAGGGGGAAGAGATGAAAGCAGGGCTAATAGAAAAATTAGCCAAATTTTCAGGTAGTTAACCCACCACGAGTAATTTAACCAAATTGAGCCTTTATGAACAACTATGTTATTCATGTCATATGGTAATAAATAGGACATTTAATTACCTTGTCTGAGCACTTGCTGATGTAACTGTTGTTGCTGTTGCTTTATTTGCTGCTGCTGCTTTATTTGCTGTAACTGTTGTAAGTGGCCTATAGAAAAACCAGGTGGTATATTGTGGGTGTGAATCTGTGGTCGCAAGTTGTTTCTAAAAGCTTGTTGGTGATGTGCAATATTCATAGCTAACTGTTGCTGCTGTTGTTGTTGGGGAGGTGTCTGTGGTTGGTGAGGGTGAGGGTGGAGGTGAAAGAATTTGTGTTGGTTATCTCTGACTTCTCGGTTGCCATTCTCCTTTTCCATGAGATCAGCCAAGGCTTTCGAAGATTCATCCCAAGGATCGAAACCTTTGAATAAAAAGAGGTTTTCTTTTTAAAGAAAAAAAAACAAACAAAAAAAAAAACTGAATAACTAACACATTGTTTTATTAAGAGAAACAAGTGTTAATGAGTTTACCTATTCTGCTACCAAAATATAAAGGTTCTTTTGCAAAAAGAAAAAAAAAAAAGGCATATACAGACTTCCCAATTGTAAAATCTTTCAACCACAATTTTCTAGCATTTTAAAGTTTAGTCGTCAAACAGGAAGTTTGAAAGAACAATCATTTCATATGTTTAATAAGTTCTCTCCCACTCTCTATTAAATATAATAAACAATGTCTTATATTTTATCATGGGCTATTCTAAACTTTGTATGGTAGCTTTAATTCCAGGTGAAAAAGACAAAAATTATCCAACATTTGGGTCATTTTTTTATTAAGCTGTTCCTTGATCTAAGCTTTCAGCTCACATGAGCCATCTTTAGAATAGTTATATGTACATTTAAGCCAAGATATTCACCATCAAAGATGATATTCTGTTATATTGACATAAAAGATTGCTATGCAAAGATAATGGTTGCTGAATAGCAGATGCATTATATATATATATATTATTATTAATTAGAGAGAATTATGCAAAAGCTTGTTTTGTTAATTACTATTACACTATTTCTGAAAAAATATGTTTTCAGAATAATAGCAAAGTCATTTTATTGATTCCTTATACAATGTCCTAACTTAACCGCAATATATTACCATAAATCAATTACAATATCTGGAAAATCAGGAATGTGTACCTGTGTTAGCAATTACACTTACCAAGATCATCATCTTGATAATCTATGTTTTTGGGTGCAAATCCAAATGCTGCTTGCCAGTCAGTTGCACTTGTCACCGGAATTGTGTCTGGAATTTCTAAAGAAGGTAGTGATTCTGGAATTCCTACAGAAGGAATTAGATTTTAATTCATCAGAGTAATGAAAAAAAAAAAAAAAAAAAAAAAAAAAAAAAAGCATTTGAGGCTAATATTTTTATAAGACATTTTTGGTTTAATTACCTTTAATGAGACCCTCATGTATATCAAGTCTAGTTTAATGTGCAAACTTATCAGTAGAAAATAAAGACTTAACATTTATGAAATGCACTAACATCACTTGATTTTGCAAAAGTCACAGAAAAAGTATTGTAAATTTTGCTCCCACAGTAAATGCTCAGAAATTCAAGTTTTGAAAATTCATCAATTTTCTTCAATTAAGCAAATACCGAAGTTGACATTTTTTTTCATTAAGCAAAATTTATCTTGACTTCTGAGGGTCAATTTGAGTTCCAGAAAATTGAAGATTTACCCAACGAGAGAGAGACAGGCAAAAGGCCACAACAAACCTGTAGAGTGTTGTAGTGATGAATTTTTTGTTGCTTCTCTTTCACTGCCACAATTTCCACTGAAGCCATTGCCACTGAAGAATGAAAGACTATCTGCATTTCGTTTCTCTAAGACTTGACGAGATGCCTGGCTGATGGATTTGATAGACTGGTTGGTGATTGCAGCGGCAACAGTATCACTTAACTGAACTACAGAAGTGGGAGATGGCGCTGAATAGGACGAGGATGACGAGGAAGTCGAAACACGAACACTTGAAGACTCAACTGAACCATTGCTGTAATTTTCTACCCTTTAAAAAGAAGGAAGCTTATTAACATTGACAGTGTTAAACTCAGTAGCAAAACCCCACACAAGTGTAGGAAAAGCCAATATTATGGAAATTACACAGGCAGGTGAGGAACTTACAAGTTACGGCTATTTAATATTTTTTTTCAGTTTTTAATATTCAAGCTTTTCAAATTTACTCGCGTAAATTTACATGAGTAAATGAAAAGTTCAAACTAATCAATACCATTTCAAGTTAAAAATAAATTATCTAACTTAGTTAAGTAAAAGCAAAATATTTCTTCCAAATTTACTGAATTTTGGAGTATTTTGCCTGTATGTAATCAAAACTTTGTAAATGTAACCTTTAAGATTAGAGTTAGGGGGAATTTTAAAAGACAACTAGATAGCTCATAATGATTCCAAGGTTGAGTAGCAAAGGAATTTTTTGGTTTGGAGCAGGATTGCTTGAATATAGTTTTATAGAAATAGTGCCATGTTACTATTATGAAAGTATAAACGTTTGACAGTTTACAGTAGAAAACTGATTACATATACACAGACACACACACACAAAACCTTCATTTTTAAAATCAGAATTGTGTTGTGCTCGATGTGTGTGAGAGAGAAAGCAAAAATATTTAAACAATGAATAAAAAAAATTATGGGATGAATAGAAAGTTATAGTAAAGAGAGCAGTTGTCAGAAATATTACTTACATTGATAATTTATCTGGATCTCGTTTATCTCTGAGACATTTGTTCTGTTTTGTAGGTGTACTTGGTCTGTGGTTAGAGTGCCGTGATGTTGTGGTCACTTTGTTCCCATTAAGGATTCTATCAGCTCCAGCTGGTTTACCTCCCACTGGCACAACATTACCACTGCCTAAGTTGTTACCAATTATGCTACTGCTGTTACTGGTACTGTTGTTGCCACTGGTGCCACCACCCACACTGTTCAACACTGGCCAGGCATCTTTGCTGGCTGTGTTGAGTGGTACTTGTTGGCTAGGCAGACCAGAGCCCACTACCAGAGAAGTTGAAGAGGAAGAGGAGGAGGAGGAAGTGGAAGAAGTGCAGCCTGTAGAGAGTAGTGATGATTCTGTTGTCTGTTGGAGCAAGGACTGTTGGGGTGGGGATGACTGTTCAACTGTAACAGGTGATGAAGACTTTTTTCTAAAAAGAAAAAAAAAATAAGTTAGTGTTTTGTTGGGAGGAGGACAGAAGTAGGAATTGCAATAACCTAAATTTTAGATAGAAATCAACTCATTGATTCAATTATGCTATTGCAGTATTCCATAAAAATTACCCACTGTCAAAGTTGGTCCATGCCAAATGACACCAGAAACCATGGGGCTTGTTCTATTCTGGATAAGTCTTTAGGATTATCTATTTAAAAAATCTGCAATATGTTTTCCAAGAAAAGCATATTAGGTTAGTTGATATCTTCCATGAACTTAAGTTACATCATCATTTGTTCACAATAACATCACCATTCTTTGTTTTGACATCTCACAAAGAATGAAAGTATTTAGATAAAGTAATTCAATAGTTGTGTGGTACTCTGTTAGGTTATGAATCTTGTAAAAGGAACAGACATAAAAATGTTTAATTACTGATTAAGATTATGGCTGTCTTAAGAGTTTCTATTCTGTAAATTAGTAAAAACAAACTGAAAAGTTTCCAGTACATCTAAAGCTTGTAACAATATCAGTATGGGAAGTAGTTAAAATGATTACTGTAAAACATCTACTTTCTATTAAATTATCAATGGGTCAAAATGAAACATTTGGAAGATAGAAATAAAGAACGTAGACTTTGTATAAAGTACTAGTGTAACTTACCTCGAAGTTATAACTTTACTGGATGTAACGTGGTTATTTGCTATATTTTGAGAATTCATAAACTGTTCTAACAACTTCTGTTCATACTCTTGGTGTTTTCTGTAAAAGAAAGTTTGAGAGATCAGCATGGAATAGGTTTACATAGCATTACTTGAAAGGAAAAGTTATATTTTAACACCCAATTATCACGAAATGCTTAAAATTGTTTGGAGAGAAATTGTGTAAAGTAAAAAAAAAAAAAATTGTCTTCAGTTACCATTGGAATTAAGTCTAAAATGGGCAATGCAGCGTGTTAGTAGTACAGTTTGGGACAGATATTACAAACTAGAAAATTAACTAATGTTTAAATAATTAACTCAGTTATTGGCATCACCACTCTTAATGGCCTTTATTCTACCATGTAAAGATGTTTGATTAGTAGCCTGCACCAATATAAGTGTACATCCAATCCAGAGCCATTTCAGGTAAGAGGAGAGATGCATAACAGAGGCACAAAGACAAGAATTCTGAATTCAGAGACTGTACAAGTATGAACAAAGTAGCCAAACTGTTGTCTAAGATTTTAGAGTTGGGATAAAATTTAAGAGCAAATAAGATTTTCTTGGGTGCAGCAAATTGAATGGGAATGCCTAAAATCAGTGACTTGTGCATACCGAGGTGTTTTTTGATAAATCACATAATTTGAGGAAGATTGCCTTTAAAGGAAAAAAAAAAAAAAAAAAAAAAAAAAATCAAAACTTCATTTTTACCAGCTACTGAAGCATCTATCTACAAGGCAAATGCTACACAAATACCCAACTATGAGCTTAACATCAGTCACAAATGGTATAACTAGAGAGCAGAGAGACCACTCCAATCATCAAGATATGTGGATATTAAAAAAAAAAATCTATTTCCAGATAGAGAATGCTAATAGTATCAAAAGAGTTGCTGTATTCATCCCCAAATAATCCAGTATCATGGATGAAAGTAATAATAAAAAGCCAACTTTTTTTCCCTTTCTATTTATCATTCTACAGGTAAAATGAGGCAAAGACAACAGAATTCAAATGTACTTCCATCATCCACTGACAAACAGACCACCTCAAGAAAAGTTGATCTGAAAGGGTGCAAGACACTAGTAATTCAATTGCTCATCCTAATCAAGTGGTTACCACACCAGTCCATGAAACAAGGCTGAAGCAAATCAGTGGTCAGTTATACCAAGAGTTCTGAAAAGTTACAGCAAAAGTGTCTAGTGGTCTGTCCAAGTTCTGTGGAGAAATTTGAAGAGCCTTCATTTTGGTCATTATT
>OZ010610.1:4862988-4892988 GCA_963932145.1 Acanthosepion lycidas | reverse complement strand
ATTTGCAACTCTTTATAAATTGCAATTATTCTGATGTACCTAATGACAAAACTTGAGTCACCTGCAAAATTTTATTTTAATTCTCATTATTTCAATAAGTTTAATAGTGGATGGACAGGTCCATCTACAAAACTGGAGTTAGGATGCTGAAGGTAATATCAATCAGCTAAGTGAGATATATTTTATTATGTTCATGAAAAATAATTGATCCGCAGTAAAGAATTCCCGAGAAAAAAAAAAAAAAAAAAAAAAAAAAAACTACTAAGACATATCACTGTTAATTGAACTATTTAGTTCATGTCATGTTAACTGAAAAACACTTATAATAAAAAAAAAAAAAATCATGGATTTACCAAATTACAAAATTCATAAAAATTCTCACTTTAAATATTTGAACTTTAGCGTTGCGACTTGCACGCTCCGACATTACACAACCATTAATAGCTCATTCTTAAAAACATCTTTCGTCTTCTAGTTTTGATTCTAAAGGCAAAAAATACAGCCTGATGAAGAAGACAGGTCTTTGAAAGTACCAGCTGAATTAAAAATACACCATATCCATTTTATACACAAGGATCTCATCATTCAGTGGATTATTAGTAGTATAACACTTATGTCTACTAGCAAAGGGATTTTGCCAATAATTGCATTAATATTGCTAATTGATTCAAGGTATGATTAACTTTGTAATATATATATATATATATATATATATATATAAATAAAAAAAAAAAAAAAAAAAAAAAAAACACTATTTGGGTTGCTGGTAATCATAATAAAGGCCTGAAATAGCAACGAAAAAGAGATATTGGTGAATTACCATGGAAAGAGTTAAATTAATATTAAGAATGATAGACTGAATTGATTCCCAGAGAATGAAGGTTCATAAAATGAACCAGCTGAGAGCAATGCTTGCTTTGTATGATGGGCCAAGTATTGACAGTATTCAACTGACAATGCCTGTGAAATAGAGAATTTGATTAAATGCCAGTTACAAATAAAATCTTTTTGCAGAGATGTCAGGATTGAAAACTAAGCTGGACACCTGAGATATGTTGACCTTCCACCTGAGATATGTTGACCTTCAGCCCAACAAATTGTCACTAAAATGCGAGTTGCAAGATTTTCCCTGGGAGAGTGTCTCTTGGGTCAAAGGTGAGAAAGCCAATTGTTTATGTCAATTCACTTATGATAGCATTTGGAATTTTTTTTAAAAACTTAGGCATAGAAAAGCAATCAAGGAAGAAGGAGGAGCTGCCTGCATCCACTGAAAGGTAGCAGGCACAGACTAGACATTAAGGAGGTTGAAATAGCTGCCTACACTCACTGGAGAGCACTGGTAGGAGATTGCAACGAGAGAAAGTAGACATAACCATGAGAGAAGGGGAATTCCCCAAAATTATGAAGTAATTTAATTTCTCAGGACTAAAAACAATGGAGATGACAGGTGTAGATTAACCAAGAACAAGATGAAAACTTCCATTTCAGTCTGCATAAAAAAAAAAAAAAAAAAAAAAAAAAAAAATCATGGAACAGAATTTTGCTGGGAAAAGTGGCTATGTCAATTTTTACAATGACAAAACTTAATTTCAAAAGTTAAAAAACTAATTAAAATGGACACGTAAAATTCTAAAACTTAAGAGGTATATGAAAGCATTCAATATGTCATTTGTCTACTGCACAGAACAAAAATGACTGGGTCAAGAAAAAAGAAAGAAAAAAGAAAAAAAAAAGTGTGCAACAAAAACAACTTACTGATTTTGGACATTGAGCTCCCTTAAGAAAATGACTGCAATATTTTGTAGTACCCAGTGATGCTTTCAATGTCCGTCCATCCACATGAACATTATTGACTGCTAAGATTGCTTTAAGAGCATCTTCTGATTTGTTGTATGTCACATATGCACTTGCACTTGGACCCTGGAAAAATATGAGAAGTTAAAACTTTCTAGAAGTCCTCCCATCACATTTTATCATTCCCCAAAATGGCTATCATTTAACAATGGAGAAAAAAAAAAAAAAAAGATTTCAGTAAAATTACCAAAATCTCAATTCTGTGCAAAAATAGGCCCACAGACATCAACTCATTTTGGCACAAAAAGTAGGCTGACACAAACTCCAAATTCAAATTTCCACATTAGCATTTATTAACCAATCAGCAATGTTATCTCAAACACCATTCAAGCTTTCAAAAAGCATGATTTCCTTGTCATTTGCTACAAAAATTTGAAAGAGAAGTTCAGCAAATGATCGATATATCCCCTCCTAAAATAGAAATTAAAAATTGGAAAATATTAACCAGTAAAGTTTAGTAAATCTAACTTCCTGTGATCAGATTTTTTCTTATAAATACCGCAATATAAATTACTCATTCTTCAGTATAAACCAACCAGAGATATAAACAAGGCTGCATACTCAAACTAATTTATTGAGTTCTAAGACTCTTCTTGCAAATAATTCTAGTTCTTAAAAGGTAATAAATGCAGCATGAAAAACATACAAGCAAGATATATAAACAAAGCTAATTGTAGTAGCAAAACAAATAAGGTCAACTGATAGCTTTGCCTACTGCTGTAATCAATCAACATGCATACATAAAGTAACAAATTTGGGGCACCTCAATAGTTAGCAAGCTTGTCTTGTTAGATCAATTACGACTGAAAATGTGTGATCCTCACTGGGTGCCCCATACTTTCGGCCTTGTGCCACATTTAAGCATCCATAGAAAATGAGCATAAAGTAACAAATATTAAATTTTTGCATAGTATGAATGAAAAGATGTGACTAACACAATTCATTTCTTTTGTAAAAAAAAAAATTTTCTTTAACTGTTTGCGAGGAACTGAGCAACTAGTTTCTTTCAACATGGAAGATCGCTTTTATACACAATGAAAGTATTTAAATTTGTAGAGCTGTGTTTGAAGATTTTTTTTTTCCTGTAACCATTTTTCCTGTACATGTGTATAGTGGACAGAGCTCTTCCATACTTGTCTTACCTTAAGTTCAACCTAGATAATTTTCAATTACATAGTCTCTTCAGGAAGTGAAAAATTGTCATCTAATAAAAGGACATTTAATGAATTAAGGAGTTCAAGCGAAGTCTCTGGTTAAAGATTTATACCAAAAACATGACCCTCACACAAAGCATCACTTAAATTTCATTTATTGAATTTTATATCCTTAGTTATGTATCAAGTGCTTTTTGGCACAACTTCTATAATTATAACTTCGTAGTATTATAATAATATTTAAATATAATTTGAAGACAGACATTCTGTTGAAATGTTGGTTAACATTGTCAAGGACCGGAGGCGCACCCACGTTACACTTCCAGACCGGAGGCGCACCCACGTTACACTTCCAGACCGGAGGCGCACCCACGTTACACTTCCAGACCGGAGGCGCACCCACGTTACACTTCCAGACCGGAGGCGCACCCACGTTACACTTCCAGACCGGAGGCGCACCCACGTTACACTTCCAGACCGGAGGCGCACCCACGTTACACTTCCAGACCGGAGGCGCACCCACGTTACACTTCCAGACCGGAGGCGCACCCACGTTACACTTCCAGACCGGAGGCGCACCCACGTTACACTTCCAGACCGGAGGCGCACCCACGTTACACTTCCAGACCGGAGGCGCACCCACGTTACACTTCCAGACCGGAGGCGCACCCACGTTACACTTCCAGACCGGAGGCGCACCCACGTTACACTTCCAGACCGGAGGCGCACCCACGTTACACTTCCAGACCGGAGGCGCACCCACGTTACACTTCCAGACCGGAGGCGCACCCACGTTACACGTGTCCTTGTATCCACTTTTTTTCATAGTGGTGATCTTTTGAAAGTACAGATTGAATTTGGGTTTCATTGCTCCATGATGGTTAAATTGTTCTTCCATCAGTGTTCCTTTTTAGGGGATGGTTTGTAGCTGAATGACATCTATGAGCAAACAAACTTTATGGTTCATCAGTGCTTCTGCTGGTGAATTATTATTAGGAGCATTTGGATTGGGTGTAGCTCTATAACTTCCAAGGAATATTTCTAATATTTGTGGTTTTCTCCCCTTCAAGTTTGATGAGTGCTCTCTTAAAAGGTATCTAAAAATGCTCCACTGGTTCATTCGATTGTGTATGAAACAGTGGTGTTCTAATGTGTTGAATACCATTCTGTGCACAGAAAGTTGAAAATGCAGCTGAAGTGAAAGCAGTGCCATTTTCAGAAACTAGTATCTTCGAGACCTGAAATTGATTAAATTCGTTTTAACTTGAGAATTGTTTCATCCAAAGTGATGTGATTCATCTGAAAAATTTCTGGCCATTTACTGTAAGCATCAACAAGGAAAAAATACTGCCCTTTGAAGGGTCCAGCAAAATCAATATGATGGCATGACCAGAGTGATTCAGAGATAGGCCAGGAACTCAGTGTAGCTTTCCTGGGAGATTTTGCTGCTAGTTGACAATTGGAATATGTGCATACCAATTCCTCCAACTGCTTGTCCATGTTAGGCCAATAAACATGGCTGCATGCTAGGGATTCAATACGACTAATATCTTGATGACCATAATGGAATTGTTTTATCACTTTCATGTCATGATGATGGGACAATCAGGCATTCCATGAAAAAGAAGACTTCTGTTGACTTGTCAAATGAAGATAGATGCTGAAAGAATGGCCAAATTCTTTTGTATGATGGAAACATCACTTTGTAATATTGGATCAAAAGCTGTGGCTTCACAGATCATTGTAGAAGTGACTGGCAATGCTCTTACAGTGGATGCAAGCACTGAAATGACTAGATAATGCATCAGCATGACCAATTGTATTTATTGAATTATATTTATAGAAAAATTAAAATCTAACAGCATAGTAGACCATCTTTGCAGATGGTTTGCTGTATACACTGGGATGCCTTTTTTTAGATTCAAAGATACTAACAAGAGGCTTGTGATCTGTGATCATTGTAAAATAATGTCCATACATTTTGTGGAACTTTTTTTATTAGCAAACATTGGTATGTTTCTTTTTCATTTTGGCTAGAATTACACTCTGCCGGTGTCTGATCTGAATGCATGAGATATTGCCTTTTAGCTGTCATCAGGGAAAGTGTGAGAAATGAGAGTTCACATACCATAACTGGAAGTATAAGAGACTTACCTTTTTGAAGGTTGCCTGACATGCGCCAGACTAATATATCTTTTTTCAAAAGACATTTGAGGAGGTGAAGAGGGGGAAAAAAAAAACAAAAAAAAAAAAAACAAAAAAAAAACAAAAAAAAAAAAAAACAAACAAACATTGTAGTGGCTAGCCAAGGAAAGAATGTAATTTTGTTACATTTGTTGATGGCGACATTTTTTTTTTTATATATATTGCTGAGATTTTCTGGGTTTGGTTGGCTACCATCTTTGTCAAAAATAAACCAAAGATATTTAATTTGTTCTTGGAAAAATCCACTCTTTAGTTTCAACACAGAATCCATATTATCGAATTCAACTGAAAACAGGAAATGTGGCAAGAGTTCATCTTGAATTTTCGCTACAATGATGATGTCATCAATGAATGCTGCAACTCCTATCAATCTGGTTAGATTGGTGCCTATTCTTTTAGAAAAAGGTTGGTGCTGTTTTGGCACAGAAACCAAGACAGTTAAATCTGAATAATCCCTTGTGGGTGTTGATAGTAAGGAGTTCTTTGGATTCCTTGTCAACTTCTAGTTAAAGAAAAGCATTGGAGGAGAAAAAAAAAAAAAAAAAAAAAAAAGGGTCAAATTTTGCAAAGCAAATTCCACCATTGTTTTGTGAAAAGATCTTCCAGCACTGGAAATAGATACTGATGTGCATCCAAAGAATCATTCAAACCGGTTGAGTAATCAGCACATATCTGCACTTTTCCATTTTAAATACAATAGGAGCTGCCCAAGTGGAGTAATTAACAGGCTCTATTACACCTTGCTGAAGATGTTTCAGTTCTTTTTCAACCATATTCAGAGCAGCATTGGGTACTGGCCTGTCTAAGAATTGGCTTAGAATCTGGTTTTAATTTCAGAGTAGCTTTAATTTTTGTACAGCACCCAAGTTCATCTTGAAAAACATCACTAAACTCATTTTTAAGTTGTCTGTGAAATGATTTTCAATATAAAATACAGATGTGAGGTTATACATCTTGAAGACAGGTTTGAGAGGAATTTCCAAAAGTTGTTCTATCCAGTCAAGACCAATTAAATTTAATTTCAAATTATCTGTGACATAACACACCAGAAAATGTAATATTTCAAAAGGAAACATCGCAAGTTAACTCACCAGTTAAACAAATTGTACTTCCAGACATGCTCATTGCTATGATCCATTTCAGATACACATGGCTTTTCAATTTGTTCTGAAGTTGAATGCGATATTAAGGTTATGTCCATTCTGTATAAAAATGTAAATGAATTGGTTTGTTGTTTACATAAATAGATTTTCTGCACAATTCATAATCTACTTTGAACATCACAAACACTGGTTATTTAAGACCATTATTATTTTTTTTTTTTTTAGTTGAAATTTTGTGAATTTGGATTGCAAAATCCTTCATGTCCGTTTCAGCGACAAATATTGCATTTATGTTTTTTGAATAGACAAAAATGCACATAATGCCAGCCACCACAATGCCAACATTTTGAAGGAGGTTTCTTTTCATCTCGGGTTTGTTTTCTTGTGGGCATGTTGCTGGTTATTGAGATATATATTACATAAAATAAATAAAAAATTAAATTATTGCATTCAGTGATGAAGACTTAACAATGTCTTTCCTGCTTCAGTTTTGAAAGAAGTTGGGTGCAGCCATTAGCACAAGTAGAACATTTTAATCCTGCAATAAAAAATCAGATATTTAAACAGTTCTGTGAAGGAATTTAAATTTTTTGCATTTCCAATTAATGTCACATCATCAATGTCATCTTTAGCTTTAAACAATCGAATCGATTATTAAACAAAAGTGTTTTTTCTGAATAATTCATGGAGTGGGTCCATTTTTTCAGTGAAGGTGAAATCTGTTGCGTTCTTTGGTAAAAAAAAATCATAATGGGCATGTTCCTTAGTGCACAGTTTATAAATATGGATAGAAATTTTCCATTTTTCATCTTTGAGAAAAGTCAGCTTGAAAGGTACCCATCCAACATTTAAAACCACAAAGGGAATGTTTTTCCACTTGCTGGGTCGTAGCGGATTTCTGTGATGTTGTTGGCCAAGGTATCCGCTGAATTAGTATTTTGGCTTTCAGCACAAAAAAAAAAAAAAAAAAAAAATTTGAGTTGATTCTGGAACTGTGTAGTCATTGTTGTCAATAACTGTTGTAACTTCTGAAACTTTTTGCTGCTGGCATAAAATCTCAGTAAGCATCTCTGGTGAAATTGCCATGTTCATTTTGAAGTTAGTCCTTGTTGCCAAAATTTTTTATACCCCAGGTTGTTGGAATGAACAAAAACAAATGAAAATAAAAAGACAAGTGTATTTTAACACATAATATAATTACTTATTCATTTACTACCTGAGAACAGCAAGGATTTGTTTGGATTTAAACCACGAGTTCTACATGCATGTCAGCCTTTCAACATGTTGAATTCAGAAGTGTCGAGGTTCAACTCACGGACAAGAGTTGTAACTCAATTGTACTTTGAGTTATCCTTTATAGGGGGAAGTTAACACACCCCAACATTATAAACAATATTATAACAATATTAAAAACATTGACAGTTGGTAACACTGATAGTGAGGCAAAGAAAAGATTTGTAATCCACATTTGTATTTGGATGGACAAAAAGCTTGGTTTAGTAGTAAATTTTCTACTTAATAAGTAGAGGACTTTTTGGCTAACCCAAAAGAATACCAACTTAAGTCAGCTCGCAGTATAAAAAAAAAAAAAAAAAATACTGGATACAAAGTTTGTATTGCTTCATATTTCTCTTCAAAATGCTAACAAAAAGAAAGAAAAATATATAAAAATGAGAGGAAGGTACCTGTGCTCCTGCATATGATGTACTTTGGTTTATAACTACTTTATGAATCTTTCCAAATTTTCCAAAATATTCATGTTTTCTTAGTACCTCAGGTTCTGCTAATCTCTGTGAAAGACCAACAACAAAAACAAGATTTTTCTGAACCACTCTGAAACGAAAAGAAAAAAATAATCTTAGAAATCAAAAAAGCACACAATCCTATTTAATTAGTTAAGCAATGTTTTATATCAGTTGTGCAGAGTCAGTGCCTGAGGAATTTTGAATTACTGGAGTTAAAGAAACAAATTCAGCCAATGTAAACTGTAACAACTTGAAAATCTGTCCAATAGGTCAGTTTTCAAGTTACTTAATGTAGAAGGCGTACCTGAATGTAAATGATTTACACAGTAAACAGTATTAAAGCTAAAGATAATTTTTCCAAAAATGTATAATTAAAATCCAACATTAAAAATTAATTTTCCTTTTCTGATATCAATATTAACAAAGAAATATTTTCACAACTGTAACTCATTAACAGTGCATCTGATGCATAAACACCTTTGGTTTTTATGAAACAAAAAAAAAAAAAAAAAAAAAAAAAAAAAAAAAAAATCAACTGATGCATTATTCAATGCCATAAATTATTAGCAATGTTTTTAAAGTACTCTAAATGGGTGCATGTATATTTTATCTGCATCTCATACAAAAGCCAAAAGAAAAGTTTGAAATTAATGCCATCCTAAAGGCAATATAACATTAGCTTGGGACAATGCCAAGATGATACAAAATTTTTAAAGAGCACTCCATTATATTTATTTTAAAGCAACAAATTTCCTGAAGAAAACATTTTAATCTTCAATACTAGTAATAAGCATAATTAATGAGGTCTGCACAAAGAAAAAAAAAAAAAGAAAAAGATTTCTGTAAATAATTCAAATTATCTTGGGAGAAAGATTTTTCTCCACCAATAGCTTGCATGAAGACAAAAATAGAACCATAAATCTGGACTGTCATCAGTCTTAGAAATTCTCATCAGCAAGTCTTGGTCCAAATAAAGAGGCTTGTAAATGAAGGTCGTAGAGCCCCGAGGAGTCAAAGTCGTAGAGCTCCGAGGAGTCAAAGTCGTAGAGCCCCGAGGAGTCAAAGTCGTAGAGCCCCGAGGAGTCAAAGTCGTAGAGCCCCGAGGAGTCAAAGTCGTAGAGCCCCGAGGAGTCAAAGTCGTAGAGCCCCGAGGAGTCAAAGTCGTAGAGCCCCGAGGAGTCAAAGTCGTAGAGCCCCGAGGAGTCAAAGTCGTAGAGCCCCGAGGAGTCAAAGTCGTAGAGCCCCGAGGAGTCAAAGTCGTAGAGCCCCGAGGAGTCAAAGTCGTAGAGCCCCGAGGAGTCAAAGTCGTATTTCAATATCGTGTTCAACTTTGTTTTATATGAGGCTAGCAATTGTTTGCTTCTAAGTCTCATGTCTAGACTGCAGACTGAAAATTCATCCAATGCTGAATTGACTTCAAAAATGAACATGGAAACATTAACCTCTGAATAGGCCAATTTAGGGTCAAAATTGGCTACTTCTGCCTAAATAGGTGGAAGAGGTGTAGAACAAAAACAAGCATCTTTTTATGTTACAGCTTGAAAGTCAGAAGCACCTTAATTACAGGCATCTATGTAAACATTTCTAAAAAACTTTCAGTGGCCAAGTTGTTAGCAGCTCATAATTGAATCAACAAAGCTTACTTCAAATGATGGTTGAAATAACTTGTGTTCACTAATGCCCTTCAGAAGACATGAAGGAGAGTAAATGATGCAATTTGTATGCACAGACCTCAAAATTTAAAGAGAAATGGTGTTGACAACAGCAAAAAGTGAAATTTTTACTAAACATACAATGGAAATAGGTTGTTTTTTGTTTTTTTAAGGAAACAAATACAACTAAAGACTGACAAAAATGTAAATAAGGGTTTAGCAAAACACCATTAGATTGGACATTATCAGTTGAGACAATGTGACAATTTACAAAGTATTAGTGGAAACTAAATTTATGTTTGGAATTAGTTTTTGGAAGTTATCAACTGCATTTTTACATACTTAGTTTTCATTTTTGTAATTCATGAGTTCTGTTTTCTTTAAATCAAAGAAATTGATCAAACACATGTATAAGGAATGTAATATGAAAATTTTTTGCTATCATAGCATAATTTTGGAGCAATAAAGACAAGCTAATACAACTCATTAAATGATAATCTAATAGTGAATTATTAAACACCTATTTGATAAATAAGTTTTTAAAAAATATCAACTTACCTAACATTTGCTAAGTGTTTTCTATTTTCTGCTGCTTTCTGCTTTCTTTGTAGATCTTTCTGTCTTTTTTCTTTCTTTATCCTCTGTAATCTGGAGGACAAGATTCTGTATTGTAAATACTTAAAATGAAGCATCAGAAAGAAAAATATCCATAATGCAGTTAAGCATTACAATAAGTAAACAGTTCCTATAGAGAAATGATGACAGATTCTACTTGAGAAATTCTGATAGGAATCCATATTAAAATAAAGGAGAAACTTAAAGCTTGAAATCATCTGGGATAGAGAGAGAGAGAAAAAAAGAAAAAGAAAAAATGCTTTATAGTAAAAAGCAATTGCAAAGAAAGCTGGTCAAGTTTGTGACCATGTTGCAAAGATAAAATAAAGAGACAATATTGTAAGTGAGCATCCATTAAGTTTCTGAGCAGAGGAGGTTGAAAAAAAAAAACAACAAATTTTTTAACTGGATTCAAGTGCTATTCAGAAATATCCGAGGAAAAGAAAAAAGAAACCAGACTAATTAACCTACCCTCCCAAACATTTATCAAGCTCAAAATTCCTTAAGCTTACAAAGCTACATTTTAATGATTATTTTTTGTGAAAAGGTTACAAAAAGACATTTAAATTTCACATGCAATTCACCAAGGCGAATAATTTAGTAAAGTCAATATTTTGCCAATTTCCATGAAGCCAAACAGGTTTCAGTCCAAATTTTGAGATTGATTCAAATGTATTTTTTAAACCTATTTTAATGTCAGTTGAACACGAGATTAACTAATTATGATGACCAATGAACTTTTAATAAAGTATATTAGAATTGACTGCATACAGTGAGGAACTGGTTGAATGAGGAATTTGCTTTTATTTCTACCATTAAATCAATTTGCAATTAGCTCTGCTGAAAAATCTTTAATGTATCATATGGCACAAGATTTGCATGGCTGTAGGAAAGACATTCCAAACCAATTTAAGACTTAAATTTGAAAGACAAGTATTCAGTTTTAGGGGTCAAAGTTGCCATATATATATATATATATATATATATATGGGGGGGATTCTTGTTCTTTTATGAATATCACTGATGAAACACCAAAACATTGGTAATGTTTTATCTTCTCTCACACAAAATACATGCTTGTTTTAAAATACAGGAGGAGCAACTTGTTGCTTTCAAATGAGTCTTTTTAGGATGGTTTTTCCCCTCTTACCCATTAGAGGATAGCACAAGTTTCATAATACAAAATGTCCATAGGTAAAGTGGTTGAAAAATATTTCTGCAAAGAATAATTTTGGTAACAAAACGTAAAAGGGAGGGAACTGAGCTTTGCATTAACAGCCAAACTGAAGAAAAAAACAAAACAAAAAAAAACTGACACTTACTCATCCTCTGTAAGAGGTTTAAATTCTGCAGGATCTTCAGGATATTGCTGAAAAGAAAAAGCAGTTTCATGAACAAATAGATCAAACAACAATAACATCCAGACCAGCAGCAACAAGTGAACATCATTTGAAATCCAAAATTCCTCAAAGTCAATGAAAGGAGATGGAGAAGTGAGAATAAGTCACCATTTCTTTCCAAGATAGAAAGAAGAGAGAAAAATAGAGAAAGGTAAGCAGATTTGTATTTTTTGTTGGTTAAGAAATCCAGGTGTATAATAATCTGAAGCAAATCACATTGAAGGAAACCAAGTTGAAGGCACATGATTACTTACCTTCCTACATGCAGGACACAACCCATTCTCATCTGTTCTGATTCTATGCCAGCAAAACCTACATATCTGAAAAAGGAAAAGATTCTACTAGAGCCAGAGAGAAAAAAAAAAAAGTAAAGGCAAATAAGACTTTATACAAGTTTACAGACAAGGAGAAGCTTGGGGATAATGGATATATAAAGACAAATGAAAAACAATCAGTGTTATAAACAATTACCAAATTAACAATAATCATATTCCTTTACATGCCGTTCTCTCAAAAAGAACGGATTCATTAAATCTAATGACACTAGTATTTTTAATCTATTCTAATTGAATGTAATAAGGCCATAAGATAACAGAATATAGCCATAAGACACAGGAACAAATAAAGTGGGGGAGAGAGCAAAACTTCTGACTGCATTATGTTCATTGATTATGCTATGACAATTATACAAAATACCATAAAAGCTTCCATTAGTCCAATAGAATTATTATTTCCTTGCAATTTTAATGCAGAAAAATTAGCATTATTTATACTAATTTAACATGTGTCAGCTTATATGCAAACTTATTGTAGAGATGTTTTTCATGGTAACTGAATTTTATGCTGGTAAACAATTTGATCATAAAATAGTTTTATAATTGCTTTTTTATTCCAATGTTGCTAACAATATTATTGAACAGACATGAATTAAAGTTTTTACAAGAATTCTAATAAGTAGTAATTTGCTTTCTTAGCCTAGCTTCTTTCTAGCTTCAAAATTATGTTATATTTTGTGTGATATTTAACTCCCCACAAAGTTATTTCAGCTGAAAGCCTACCATTTGCAATATAACAATAAGCCTATAAAGTTGCATTAGTTGTTAGAAGCATGTATACTTGAAAATGATAAGCATAAACATGTGCCTAGCATTTTCCTCTTGTTTCCTTTAAAGGATTTCTTAAAAGTGCATTTTAAAGCACTTTAAGTAAAAACAAGGCTACATTTGTTTGTTAGGGATTTGTGGATATTTGGCTGTAAATTGTGTTCCCAGTACTTGAATTGTTCAAACTAGCATAAATATCTTTAAATTTTATCTGAAAACTATTCAAAACTAGTGGCACAGATTGGATTTCTTCAAACTGCTGATCTTTCTTAATGAGACCATTCATTAAGAGACAAGATGGGAAGACATTTTCATGTTCAATCCTTTAATTCATACATAATTCGCAGATTATGTTACAGCTTTTAAATATCTATGAAATTATGAAGTATTTTTGAATTTTGAAGATATTAAATTAAAATGGAAAAGTAACTTAAAAGAATATACAATATAAAATGCAGGGTTACATTAGAACATGTATATATACACACACGTGTGTGTGTGTGCGCATGAACGAGATGTTCTAATGTAATGAACAAGATAAAAGGTATTCAGTCTTTATTTTTCTGTATTGCAGGTTCAATTTTAATTGCTTTCAATGCCTAGTGTCCATTTTCTAGCATCGCTAGGTTTACAGCACATTGTATAATGAAAACAGCTTTTATAGAATATTAACACTATAGTAATTATCAGTCATACATAGTGATATTCCTGTTTGCTAATAATATTCCCTTGTTTTAACACAAGGCATTACCCAATATCAAGTGACTATGCTTTGTGTTACCCACACAAAATGCATCATTTATAATTAGTGGTGATCAGGATAATATATTATTTCTATTAGCTTTCTTACAAAGATTCAAGTTTTATCCATATGTGTTAAGTCAGATACTACTACTAAAAAAAATAAAAAATGAAACAAACAAAACTGCAGAACATGGCTTCAATGAAATTAATACATTAAGCTATTAATTTAAATATAATTCTGGTTTCATCCACTGGCACATTAAGCTAGGAACTTCCACAGATTTATGATACCTAAGGTTTAAAATTAATTGTTTAAAATTAATTTTTTAAAATTAAAAATCTTGAAGTTTTTATTTTAGCTTTAATTTCTAGCCAATAGATTAAATTTAATATTTCCAACAAAATGTTTTGCTCTATTTCAAAACTAATTTAAATTGACTGGCAGGAGTTTTCATTTTGAAATTACTCAAATTTCTGATTTTAGCACCATTTTAGCTATTTTTCAACACAATGTAATTCTATTAAAATAATTTTTCAAAAATACAAATATACTTTTCTGAAACTTGAGAAATATTAACCAATTTAAAGTTTAATTAATCTGATTTGAAACATTAAGTTTAAAATATCACAAATGCATTTAACACAGCAGTAGCTGTTTAGAGTGTTGATAGGTTGACTGACAGGTGGAAGTTTATCTAATTTTGTTCTATGGTCAACATATCTGTAAAATTTTGTGGATACAATCAGAAATAAAGGATAAGCTCTTAGTAAGATTTAAAATAATATTAACCTTGCCTCAAGGAAGCTTGACAAATATCCAGCAGTTGAAAGTTTTATTGAAGATAAACTAATCTATAACTCATCACTTCCCTCCATGATCATCAACAGCACCAGGTGTTTTCACAGTCTATTTCAATCTTTTTTTTTTTTTTTTGTAACAACAAATCTAAATTCACTTTTTTGTGAGGAGGCATGTGCCATCAAACAGAAAACACATAACCAGCATGATCAGAAGAAAAATACAGATAAGAAAAAAAGTTCTTAAGAACAATTGTATTTAAAAAAAAAAAAAAAAAAAAAAAAAAAAAAAAAAAAAAATTTATTCCAATTCTTTGTTCATATCGACAAATCAGCACAAAAAACAAAATTATGTCTTAAAAGATTTTGCAAATAAATGAAAGAGGCAAAAAATATCCAGGTTGACCTGGATATTTTTTGCCTTTTTCATTTTGAAATATCTGTAAATAGACAGTATAAATAAAGTAAAAATTTTCTTTACAAATGTTTCATCTTGAGGGACTTCATGGTAAAGTTATGCAATTTTCCTTAAAGCATATATAAAGAAAAGTTTTCCATTTGTCATTATACACACACACACACACACACAGTTTATCAAATCCAATATGCACTAATCCTCAGTTAATGATGACTTGTCACTTTGTGACAGCATGAGTGTCAAAGGTTTTTTTTCAGTTTCATCTACTCAATTCCACTCAAACATGTATGATTTTCAAGCACTTTCCAATGGAATCATCTCATGAGGCCTGCTCTTATAAGTTATCATTGACAAATCAACCATTGTGAGATTCAAACAGATCTCATGGTTAGACTGCAATACATTGTTAAAAAAAAAAAAAAAAAAAAAAATCTCATTGTGAGCAAAAAAGACATTGTAAAATCCAGGACACAAATTTCTATGAGAGTTCCTATTTTCAAAACATTTTCATTCTGATAAAATTAAATAAAGCCACATTATAATGGACAATTAATACACTGAGTATTATTTTGTAAAAGATCCCTCCTATATATTGAGGGATTCATTGGCTTATCAACCCCTTTGCAAATTATTTAAAGGGAGAAAATCTTTTTAGATGAGGAAGACTTTTTTTTTTTTTTTTTTTAAGAAAAGATTTCTAAATAAAAATAAGAAGTAATTGAAAATTTTAATTTAATAAATCAAAAAATCCTTTGTTTTTTCTCTTAATAAAGATTGATGATAAAAGTTTGTTTTTATTAATTTGGGGGCATTTTTTTCATCATGGTATGCTAAATTTTTGGGAATCAGTGGAATTGCCGATATTAGGCCAGTGTACAAATGTTGCTAACAGTCTGTATTGTAAGAATGCGACAGTTATCGAATGAACTATTGCTGGTTTCTAATCCCTTGGTAGTTATTAAAAAATAAAAAAATAAATACACACAATGCAATGTACAATGAGAGTTTAGTATGTATGAAAATAAAGTTAATACACAAAGCATTATAAAACCTTCAGAGTGGTGAAGAATATGAGCCTTTAGAAATTGTACTTAAAGAAATTAAATTCTTTCAGCTTCTTGACTGTCACTTACCTGATAGCCACAAGTACATGGAAAGAAATTTTTGTCATCAATTTCCAGTGGATCCATACATAGTGGACACTGAAGAAAAAAAAAAAATCTTAAGATTAGGACACGTGTTTGGGATAAGAAAGTGATCAAAGTATTTTTGTTAGAAATTAAAGATTTTAAAGACTATTTTGCCCCTTTTCAAAATAGGTAAAATGATAAATTGGGTTAATTAAGCATCTACTATTCATGGTTTTATTTATGTCCAAAAGTATTGTCATAGTTCTAAAATACAGAAACAATTTATTAGCTGATTAGTAGAGTTGTCAGCTCAACATCTGTGTAAAGTCCTGAAGAACATGACAATGAAAGAAATTTTTTTTTTTTTTTTAAATCTTAACACTTTAATATAGATCAAAGCAAAACTTAAACCTAGAAATGGATTCAGAGTCCACTTGTTACAAGACTTTCAAGCAGTAAATGCAATAAATCTCAACTAGCATATTCTTTGTAGAAAGTGACATTTTTAAAAGGGACCAATTTTTCATTTCAAATTCTGTTTTTCACTTTTGGTAAATCGTCTAGGATTTTATTGCATTTCATGGGAAAATTGCAATAAAATACTGTATTATTTAAACAGGAAAACGAAAACAATTTTTGGTTTTATTAAATGTTAAAAAGTAAAATTTTCAATAAAAACAAATGAAAGATTAAATCAAGACACCAATATAAAAGTAAAAATCTCACATGACAATGGAATTTTGCAATGATAATTATCTTTGAAGAATTTTTAACAGAAATGCCATCAGAACAAATACTTTTTTTTAAAATAAAAAGGACATTCAATTGCTGTCTAATTATTGATTCACAATATCAAAAAGCAACAAAATCACAAACCTAAAGAATAAGTATCTAATTGTGGGGAAAAAACAAAAAACTAAAACTTTTCAAAACTCAAATAAAAAGATAACAGAATCCTAACAAAAACGTCAATAAACACATTAAATTATGGTAAATAAAACAACTCTGGTTAAAGTATAAATAATTTGAATTGTCAAAATATTTAATATTACAATCAACACTTGGGATAGCACCACCTCCCTTGCAATGCTTTATATTATAAATAGCCTAATTGTTAGTTTTGTGTCAGGAAATATCAAAGTGCACAAAGAAAAAAAGAAAAAAAAAAAAAGAAAAAAATAAGATAAAAATTATCTTGCATTTCTTTAAAATTAAAAATTTGTAATTGTCTTAATTTTAGTGAAAGTGTTTTTTTAGCCTTTTTTTACCAAATGTTTTTTTTATTTAAAGTGATCTGTATCAACCTTTAGAAAGGCCAAGTGACAGAATTGGAAAAAAAAAAAAAAAAAAAAAAATTTAATATTTGAAAATTTAAACAATAGCAATGATGCAATTATACATCTGGGTAACAGGATATAACACTCACTTGATAGCTTCATAGATAATCACTTTTTGCTTTTTTTTTTTTGCTAAACTTGACAGAAGGAAAGAAAAATCAGGTGTAGGTGTAAAAATTACAAGAGGTAGAAACAGAAATAAGTTTAAAATACTCAAGTTACAAGGTGTTTACAAGTGTTTTAATGAAAGAAAAAGTAAAAACTTCTTTGAATGTTATTGTGAGAAATGGCTACCTCTTCCTGTTTCTACACACCCCCATGTTAATTGATTTGTCTATCCCTCTGTGTCCATTTTAACAAACAGTTCAGACTTGTCAGCCAGTGCCTAAAAATTACGGAAATATTTAAATGGATCTTATCTGGCTGTTCAAAATTTCTCTGAAAAATCAATAATGACCTTCATTTTAAAAAGGTCTTAGAAACAAACAACAACAATTTGCTTTCCGATTTGTAATTTCATGGTTCTGTTTACAATTGGGGGACAATTGTCCTACATTTTGGAGCAAGTACAGCACAACAGAGCACTAAATTGGTAGATAGACCAAAGGTTCATTTATCAAGAAATGAAGCCTTTCTGGCTCTGAAGACAACAGTAAAAAATCTTATTAAAAGGAGGACTTACTGCATGCTTTTACAGTTCTCAATTTTTTTGATTTCACAAATACAGATTAATAACTTCATTATTTTGACATGTTGATTTAAAAAAGTAGAAAAGGAAGGTGTGATGAGGAACAGCAGAATTTCAAAAGTTTAAGAACACCTTCCAGATGACAGAACAAAAGCAGTACATGTACACAAATAATGATCTTAACCTATCTTAGAAATTTTGAAAATTCCTATCTTAGAAATTGAAAATTTTAACTTACCTCAATTTGATCTTCAGACATTTTCTTGGATTCTAGTTCACAAAATTCTGGAAAGAGAAAGTGTTAAAATGAAGAAAAAAAAAAAAAAAAAAAAAAAAAAAAAGAAAGAAACCCAACACTGGTTTTTGGCCTCTAAAACTGTATCTTGTAGACCCAACCTTTATTTGATGAGCAGCAGAGTCCAGAAATAACAAAAATGTCAAACTAGCCAAAGATCAGCTTCAATGATATAAGCAGTTAATCTTAAAGGACTTATTACAGACTAGTTTCAGGAAATTAAGTTTGTAAATAAATTAAATATGGGTCCTAAAATATTTAGGCTGCACACATTGCAACTTTATAAGAAAATTAAAAATTAAGAAAAACAAGCAACAAGTACATAAATTTAGAAAAAAAAAAAAAAAAAAAAAAAAAAAACCAACATCAAAAGCAGAACATGTGTTTTTGGTGAATACCCATATTTAAGTAGATCCATTTATTTTAAAATTTCATCTACTGGCCTGTGCATTTAAGAAAAAAATTCAGTCAAGCAGGATTTCTGAAGTTTTTAAGTATGCAGGTCAGAAGATGAAATAAATACTATTTCAAAATAAACAAAGCACCTACTCAAATATGGGTTGAGAAAATAACATTTGAAGTAATAATAAAAAAAAAAAAAAAAAAAAAAAAAGACACTTAGAAAACCTGAACCTGTTTATAAAAAAAAAAAAAAGTTTCATTTACAATTTTGATCACAAACCAGTGTCAAGTTCAGTTGAATGTAAACAATCTGACTACCAAAAACTGCAAGTCGTATAAGCTCAGAGATATTACAGATTTCAAATGATAATGACAAAAAGAAAAAAGTAATTTCCTTGAACAGAAACATTTGGCATTCACTTAAACAGAATTTTACAGTCAATTGAAATTTATAAAAAAAAGTTAAAATATTAAAAAACAGGAATTTTTTGAATATTTTAGATTTTTTTCATGTTTATTTTGGAGGTCTTAAAAAGGAAATGTGATTTTTTTTTGTTAAAAAAAAAAAAAAAAAAAAAAAAAAAAAAAAAAAGAAGATTTAATTAAATACATTTATTAAAAAAAATATTGAAATATAAAAGATGTATGCATTTACCATGGAAAAATGAAATTTTCAGGTTAAAATACTGATAATTATGTTTGGAAAATTTGAAAAGGCAATTTCTCAGTACCACCAATTATAAGAATATATAAATTTGAGGTACAAATTACATCATTTCCTATAAGTTATATTCAATTAATGAGTACACAATTATCCTCACTAATCAAGGGAGACCTGTAAATAGAAATAAGTCCTTTTGTTATTATTTTTCTCAAATCAACAAGAGTCTATAACAAAAAGAACAGTGAAAAACACCCACCAACCCTAGTTATAAACAAAGGCACAAAAAGTAAACATCTAATAAGTTTTCAAAAAGAAAACATTTATACTAGTTTAAATTAAAACTAATCCTTTTACTAAGAAAGGATGGAAATCCTATAAAATTTTATATAGTATTAAAATTGATGATTTCAACAGTGTTGATTAATATCACTTAAGACAAGAGAAATAACACCAAGCACAAGCTCAAATACTTATTAGGAGAAAAGAGAAAAAAAAAAAAGTTGTTTACCAGATTTACAACACCCACAACAACCACCAATTCTCTTGTCAAGTACTACTTGCTGAGGGACTTGCTCACATATCATTTTCTATTTTAAGAAAATCATGCATATAAACACAACATGACAAGGAATCTGAAGTACAAGATTACTGAAGAACAGGAAAAGAATCATTGGATTCTTTATTCAGAAGATGAATATAGATGGAGTGGTAGTTCTCACTTTCTTTAAAGCCAGGCCACATTTTATTAGGACGAAGATATTCAAAATGTAGAGTATCTGTTAAAATATACTGGAAGATTTTTTACAAAGAAAATTCTTTATAAAAGATACCCTATAAAAAAGCTGTTAAATAGATGCCACTTTAATTTTCATTAATCACAATTTGATACTGTCCATTTTTTTTTTAACTTTACATCATAAAGGATTCTTTAAGTATACCTAACAGAAAAAAAAAAAAAAAAAAAAAACCCATTTCAAAGTTTTTCTCATCTGCTATTGAGTCAGGAGTCAATTTCAACAATTGTCAACTGAAGATGCTGGCTTAAGACTAGTTAAAATAAATAAATAAATAGGATAAAATAAAATAATGTAATGTTATATAGGCAAGTCCTGAAGTACAAGAAATTTAATACTAATGGATTCAATAATTATAATTAGACCAACTTAAACATTGGGAAAAATTGCACTCAAAAATGAAAGTTATAACATGACACAGAAGGGCAATTTTGACTGTTCATACAAGTTTCATTTGAACAATTAATGCCTTGCCACTTCTTGCTATGCTTCATTGCATAATAGAATTGAAGCTATTTTTTTCAGCAGTAACTCAATAAAAACTCATTTACACCATGTAAAATCAGAAATCCAACTTGACAATAGGGCAAAAACAGGTCAAGAGTATACCATCATTAACTGGACATTATGCATTGAGGGTACATGCCTGAAACTTTACTAATTTGGGAATTCAACAAAACAGCTCTTTTCTCTGTAATATATCTTTATGCAACTTAAATATATAAGTGGAGAGGAGAGAGTAATGACTACATAACTTGGAAATTTGTTTCTTAAAATAAATCATTGGCCAATCCTTTAAAGCTTTAAACTCATTTATCTTCAAACTAAAATAACTGAAATGAATAAATACATATATTGGAACTGATGAAAGATGTTCTGGACAGTTAGAATGGTCCTCCTGCACTTCCTCTTGTAATAGCGATTTGCAGTTTGAATTTGTTCATGAGCCTCTGCTATAAACAATATTCCTGGAATACTTCATACCCTGTTATCACTTGAAAGTGGTATTATATTAATGTCCCATCTAAAGAAAAATGTTGATGTCACTTGTGTAATATCATCCAACAAAGGCCATAAAACAATCATTTCTGCCTTTGGTTGGAACTAAAATTTTTATTACAGCACTGCATGTAATATCAAGGAATTGGTCAATGTAAAAGTTGGAGTAATAGTATTGGCCTTGGCACTTGTAAGTAAAGGTCATTTAAAGAGGTACTTCATCACAAATGCTAGAGTTGTTTGAATATTCAGTTTCACTGAGTGCCTTTTCTTCCTTTAGAGATGGAGATGAAGTTCCAATAAAAAGTTACATCATTGTAATGTCTACTTTATCAGCATACAGTGCAAGGATTTGGGGTCATGTTCAGCCTGCTTCTCCCAATTAGATGAAAGTGCTTAGAGTGTAGAGTTTATCCACGGAACAGAAGATAAAGTGTAAATTTTATTAATCACCCGATTACATTTTGAAAATAAAATTGCCTCATTACATTTCACTGGACCCATGTACTAAAACTAACCTAAAATATCCAGTTATTTTTTTTTAATAAAATGTCTCCAGTTTTTGTTTTAAATAAATTTTCAGTTTAATCCCAAAATGAGAAAATATCAATCACAAATGTAAATGGTGATTTTTCTAAGTGTAGCTTAGATGTGACAAGGCCAAAAGTATGGGGCACTGAGCAAAAATTGAACTCACTATTCAATAATAACCAATCTAGCAAGATAAGCGTGCTAACCATTAAACCCCGTCAAAGTGCCTAATCACAAATGTAAGATGAAATATATGAACATTAAAAAGAAAACAGAAATAATTTTTATTTTGTCAAAGTTAATGTGAAATTTAAAGAACTAAAAATATCCAGTTTATATATTTATAACTGGAATTCTGTTTAATGTTTAAGAAAATGCATAAAAACAACCAAGGCGAAAGTGATTTCAGCGTGACAATTTGGTTAAAGTACAATGAATAAGTACTTTATACAGTTTTAAAATAAAGAAAAAAAAAAAAAAAAAAACAAAAAAAAAGATGCAAACTAACATCTATGAAACAAGTTCAATTTAAAATGTTCATCTGAGGATGTCCATTCACTCAGGCAGCAATACAAATTTCAAGGTGTTGGACAACCATTTTGTACAAAACAAACACAGTATGCCCTCTTTGATTCATGGAAGGTGAAATAGTGATACAATTTAATGAAAGAGTAAAATCTTGTAAAACACAAGAAAGTATATCTTTATAAAGAGAAAAGATCAAATTTTGTTTATATACTAGTTTTGTCAAAATTACACACCCCATAAAAAAAAAAAAAAAAAAAAAATTTAATAAACAAGATATCAGCAGTTGAAGGGGAAGGAAATTTAAACTATTTCTACATTTTTTTTTTTTTTTTGCATTGTAAACTGAAGCAGCTTGGAATACCTATTTTGACCATTTCATCAATCAATCAATAAATAGAGAAAGAGAGAAAACTGAAAAGGGATCCCCACCCTATCCTTACAAGTTTATTTTATTGAATGGCAATTGTGTAGAGAAATTATCTATAGCGTTAACTATCTGAGCACTTTTGACTAGTGCTTTTGCCATTAGCAAGGCAGGTGGGTAATTTTTCTTGCTAGTGAGGAATACATTTTGCTTTCTATCGAGCATTGTGCAAGAAGCTTTTTTTGATAGACAAGGAACATCTGTCTCAATGTATGACAGGTCTTATTTTTAATGAAAAAAATAATAGGACTGCTGCCAAAGTGTGTGTGTGTGATATGGGAAGTTAAAATTTGAGCAATGAGATCATAATTTTCATTAAGTCAGAAGTGATATCCAAGTAGTTTTAGATAAAAAAAAACAAAAAAAAAAAACCAAAACAAAACAAAAACAAAAAACAAACAGCAACTTTGTAATTTATACTTTTGAAGACTTGAAATTTTATGAGTGGCTGTTAAGTTTGTTCAGGCTCAAATAAAACTCCAAGAAGAAATTTTTGTTTGCTTATGTAATGTTATGCAATTGGAACAAAAATTACAAAAATGTAAATGCAAGAATCAGTTCAAGAAGAGGTGCAACTATCTAGCCAATATATCAGGCAAATTATCAAATCCATTATAAAAGTTTATTTGAAAAAACATTTCTTGGGTATTAAAAAATTGCATTATTATGATTTATTAAAATCATCTTTGTTAATCTATGTTCAATTGCCTGTAGTTCTACAGCTTTGCATTTAGAAAGTTGTATTGCAAAGTATAAGACATTTGAAATTAGCCCAATAAACAACTTATACAATTCATCTTCAGAGTGGGGAATACTTAAATTTTCAAGGTCATTGATATCTAAAAATTCATAACTTCAAAGAGAAGATAATAAAAGCAAACCAGACATGATTAACTATTGATATTTCAATTAGCAGCAGCTCTGTATTGATTTGTTAACAATGAAATGGCAAGACACTCAATAGAATAACACCAGAGGGGGAGAGAGAGAGAGAGAGAATAAAAATTAGAATGCAAGAGATTCTAACAGCAGCCATGCTTGAACAGAATAGATAAGAATCATGTCAGACCCCATTTTCTCAGGTTAATCTTTTGAAAAGACTAACATTCAGAATTCAGAAGAAAGCACTTCAGTTGCACACAAATTGGGTCTAATAAAAAAAATAAAAAAAAAATAAAAAAACAGCAGGTAGTAGTTATAGCAACAAGTTGCATGCATCTCGTAGAGTTGCTAGTTGTTAAAATTACTAGCATTTTTTCTCAATACAAGCAATATTTCTGGAATATTGTAAGCATATGACAAGATTATCTTCCATCATATGAGAAAAATCCTTAAATAAAATTATTTCCCCAATTTGAAACTAAACATTGGGCTCAAGTACTTTTATAATTTGTTACTTTGAAATTGCTAATCCCTAAGACTCATCAACAGCAATAGCATTGGGCTAATTCAAAGCTTAATGAAAGAAAGTCATCATGCTGACTAAAATCAACATTAAACTAAATGCATTAAAAATAAAGGGGGAGGTATCAATTAGAGCAGATATCAGGTCATTTGTTCAAGAGGAGCCAATTCATCACTGATGCTCCATTTACCATTGGTTACAGAAGCAAGGAAATTATTTTATATTAAATATAGAAACATCAATAACAATCACCTCAAAGAATTCTTGAGGCTAGTAAAACTAGCTGACAAATGGCAAACATGTGCCAACCAGTTTGAAAATTAAGTTTTGAACATCCTACCAGGAAGGAGAGAGTATTGACAAACATGAAACAATGGTCATTTTAACCAAGAAAAAATAAAATAAAGCAGTATATTTAAAATGCAGTAAACTTAATTGCAGTTTAGAGTTTTCAGAGACAGAAATTGTCAATAACACAATTTAAGAAAGAAATCAAATAACTGAAGCCAATTTTTGGCAGTAAGCAAGAGCTGTAAAGAACCAGAGTCAATATACCATTCCATATATTCAGGTTAGATAAACTCCTGTGTGCCCTGAATAAATAAAATTAAAAAAAATCTCAAAAAGAAAAAAATCTTATTGAACAATATTACAAACACTATAACAGTATATTGAAAACAGAGCTGCAGAAAATAAAAGGTATGGTATATGTGGAGTTGGGAGTCAATTTCAAAATTGAGGGAGAGAGAGGAGAAGAAAAAAAATTACAAACAAAAACAACTTTCAGAAATCAATTGTCACATTTAACTGAAACGTATCTTTTGAGGCCAACAGCGCAAAGCTTAAAAAGAATCCAAATTGGTAATACTTTGCTCTATTAATACTTAACTTGCCAAATTTATGAATCACAAACTTAAAAAGAAATTCAAAATTTTAACACTCCATATCAATGTCCAGATATTACACCGAAATTTTTTTTTTTTTTCTCCAACCTTTTAGAACCAGAATATTTTTGAGACATCAGCAAAATGTTTAAGCCCCTCCAAGACAAGCATTGCTTTCACTACCAGAATAAGATTCATTATAGCCTAGTGGGTTAAAGTGTTGATTCATGAATTTGGCAACTTGGTACTTGTAAGTTCAATCCATAGACCAGCAAATAATAACTGGGAAGTACTAAATCAGAACTAGAGATATCCATAGACATTGAAGGGAATGAGAACAATCTACCTCCTTGATTAAGCAAAGAGTTCAGTTCTAAATTCCCTGTTGGGTGATTGACATGCACTTGATGAAGGTCAGAGGGCACAATGGCTGAAACTGTGATAAAGACTAGAACAATAGTCCACATGTAAATAACACTAGTTCTTAATGTATAAGAAAATTAGGTATAGTATATGCAAAAATGTTTTGAGAGCAAAAAGAGGAGACATTTAGAAGGAAAATATTCAAACACCTCCACCAAGAATAAAAAAAAAAAAAAAAAAAAAAAAAAAAAAAAAAAAAAAAAACAAATTGAAACAGATTGAAGATTTTTACTTCAACATTAACAGTTAACATTTCTAACAGAGGATTTATAATATCAGGTTTTTATTTAATGCGAATATAAAAAAAAAATGATAGTCCGTTTTTATTTGACAATATTCCAAAAAAACTTGGTTTAAGGGAATGCCTCAAAATATTTATAAGAGAATCATGTTCGTATCTGCTTCGCTATTATTTCATTGTTATAAGTAAATGAAATAACAATGAAATTACTCTCAGGCATAAAATATCTTTATAAATGATTTGTACTTTGATTAAAAAAAGTACAAAGCAAAGCATGAAAAAAGTAACCTCATTATTTCCACATACACTACTGTCAAGGTTCAGGAAGTCATGAACATTATATTTTTAAAAGAAATTTCATGATGCTACAATGCTGTCTGAAAACTTTATATTTTCATACACCTGTACTAAAATATTTGGGAGCTATTTTAGTGAAACGACATCCATATCATTAATTGACTGTATTCACCTGCCCAATATTTTATTACTTAAAATGTTATTTTTAGTAGATAACATATTTGAGTAGATGATCTGTTTATGCATGTGCCCTGGAGATGAATAATTCAAACAATATTTGTGGGACAAGTCTTTATAAACAAATAATGGCATGTCCAGGATCTTTGAGTACTTGTTTTAAGTGAATAGGTCAATAAATTGATTTTTTTGGGGTTTTTTTAAATCTTAAATCAAAAATTAAAATCTAGATGGTCTTACAATAGATTAAATGTCACTTTTCTGGTGGTTTCTAGTAAAAACAAGTTTAAGTATACCTATGGTTGTGCCCAGAACAATTCTTGAAACCGTTTCAAACATAGGACTGTGCCTCCCACAGTATGATGTTGGCTATGGTGTCATCACTTTTTATCCAGCTTCATTTACAAGACAAGACAGTCTTGTCCTCCCACCCCTTATATAGAGTTTACATTGAATTTATTTCCTTAATTCTTGACTGTAAAAGATAGATTTGCTATTTTCATGCACATATCAAAATACTTTCCAAATTCGAATAGACATAAATGGAACAATTTCACTCTAAATATCTTAATCATTGTCATGATCCAAACATTGGCTAAAACTAGAACAACTTGAAAAGTACTAACTTTATTTTTAAGCCAATTACAAGTGTGCTCTCATATTTCTAAGAGGATAGAATCCAGGTAGAACTCAATGTCCAGGACAGAGTAAGAATATATTATAAAAGGCTTAAACACTAATATTCCATGGTTATAATTTATTACATTGGAATCGTAATTACAATCCAATTCATCAGTTTAAGGTAGGCTATATTTATGGGGAAAAATATTTATCAGAGAGAATATATAAATATAAAAGTTGGATAGCAAGTTCAAAACCAAGCAGTCAGTGTTTCATGCTTCAATGCAATTTTCAGGCCATCTATTTATTTTTTTTTATTATTATTATTATAACGCAAGACCTTTTGTCAATTTTTTTTTAAATTTTACATTTATACGAACATTTCGCATATTTTAAATCTGAATCATAACGAGTATATAGTGTATTTATAGTGTTTCTCTCGAACATTGCCATATATCGTTTGTATATTATTTTTATTTTATTAGTTTGTCATCAGTTTTAAGTGATACATACATATATAAATATAATATGAAGCTTCGTTAATACTTAATATACTCCAAGATCATTTCGTCGTTTATTATATTTAATGACTTCAAATCTGTATATAGCTTAAATCAATGTTATGGAATATTATAGTGCTTATTGTACTTTTATTTTATTTTTGTATATACGGGATAAATAAATTATATATATATATATATATATATATATGCCATGTTTAGAGATAATTATTATCTTAATTTTGCGAATACATCTATTTAAAGTTAACATGCAATAAGGTTAAGAAACAGGCTAAACAATAAAATGTGATAATAGGGTTGAGTTCAAGTATCCAAGAAAAGAAAAAAGTACAAATAAAATAAAAACGGCAAATAATTAAACCTTACAATACTTCAGGAAAAGGGTAAGATTTAGGAACATTAAGATTACCTCCTCAGTTATCCATCGAAACTGCAATCCACCGAAATAAGAAAAGCTAGTCCCCACCGCGGGCCATTTAAAAGAATTTGCACAGCGGATTGGTTGTTACAAACATCCAATCGGATGCGCAGAATATGTGGTCTTTCTTCCTCTTATTCTTTAAAAAGAGGCCAGAGTAGCTGTTAGCGTTTAATCAGAAGGGGGGAATCAGGGGTTGATCTCCCTTGATTGGGTCGATTTGATGATGGGGAGTATGATGTTGAAAGACCCGAAACTCCCTGATGAACCAAATCAAAACATCACTGACGACCCCCTTGAGCACCTACTTAAAAGCGTATTTTGGAATTAAGTTAAACATTTCAACCAATAAACAGATCTTTATTGGAGCAAGTTTTACAACAATAGAATGTAGAAATATTGAGTGTCAATAAAATACATAAGAGTATCAAGGTGAAGCTTCACTTAATGAAGTTAAGCAATGCTAATAGCTCTATTATTAAAATTTAAGTTTCTAGACAGCATTGCTTTGAAAAAAAAAAAAAAAAAAAAAAAAAAAAAGTAACTTGCACTTAAGAGACACCTTCAATAAAAATTAACCTATGTCATAATAATCCTGTACTGCTGGTCAAAAGACATACTTATTTCATTAGACAATTACTTTTTACATTACAAATCAAGATTGTCAGTTTGAACAAGCATTAACATTTTTCAAGAGGTTAGAAATAGGATGTATTAACAAATTAACTGAAGCTGCCTTTAAACAATAAATCTATAACTTTCAAGCCATATCACAGTAACTACAGGGAAAAAATACTACAGAATCAAATAAGATACTAGGCAAGATATAATATTTTTAATAACAAAAGAGGCACATTAATTTACAATTTAAGTTTATCCTTATTTCACTTTTTACAGTTGTGATTTTAAAAGTTCAAAATGAATAAGATTAAAGATTACTTCAAAATTATATTCAGTAACAGATTCTAAACACACAAAAAGAAACAAACATGCCAAAGTAATGTAACCAATAAAGATTAGAATTAAAGAAATCAAACTGAATAATTGTACCAGACTCACCCAATCCAAAAGCTAACAAGGTAATGGTAAATTATTACAACATAACAATCAGGCTTAACATTTATCCCAATAGACTTAAACCTTAAAAGGATAGAGGGGGAAAGAAAAAAAAAATTGCACACAAAACAAACTGGATCTTAGAATTCAGATGATACTAGCACAAAAACATGACTAACAAGCATTTTTAATAGGATTCAAGTTGGCAAAAGTGATGCCCTTTATAAATAAAGGTTTAAGCATAGCAAATAGCTTAAACAATGGGTTGGAGGGGATATCTTAGTATATCACTTTCAATATTTTTTTATATTTATTAGCATGAATTAGTGAAATAATGGCTATTTCTCTTTTCAATATAGTAATGAGTATTAATCAAATATTGAACATTAAACAAAAAAAAACTTAATACATTTGTGTAACAATCTATTAGACAGCAAGCCTATTGGTGAGAGAGAGATCCACTGATTCAGGCTGCATAAAGGATTTCAAATTAGTTATTAGACTATGAAACTCCTTATTCATAATTCTGCTCAAACATTACATCTACATGTGACTCAACTATTGGTTTCCCAATACCATGAGCCTAATTATATATATATATATATATATATATATATATATGAAGAACAAATAGCGAACATATCAATCTAATATGTTTCACTTTTATTAAATGTTCGTCAGAGATGGAGAGAAATTTATCCTTCATTTTATCCAGTTGGATTCCAATCTATATTTGATCTTTAAATATCAGGTAGATGATAAACTTTCATTCACTTGATTTTTTTTTTTTTTTTTTAAACATTAGTATGAGCAATTTTATAGTCTTTTTGTGATGAAAATTACATCGATTTGGTAATTCTGGCAAAAACTAACTGTTGGATTTTAAAACTTTCACAACTTATAAATGAATTAAATTATTTTAGAAATGGTTCTTTTTTTAGAAAATATTAGTAAAATATTTTATTTTAAATAAATGTTCCCCCACTTATTTTATGAAATTAAAAAAAAAAAAAAAAAAAAAAAAAAAATCATTTTGTATGGTTTATATTGGTTATAAGCAGAAGTCAGAGAAAAATCAATTTTATAAAGCAGGACACCTAGTTACTAAAATGTTCTGAAATGTAAAATGAGAAAATGCAATTAAATGAAGACATTTAATTAGAACAAATTAATTGATTTTATGAATAAGATATTGTAAGCATCTTGTCTTTAAAAAAGAAAAAAAAGTTTTGATGAATTAAGAGGTTTTTTTTTTTTTTTTTTTTTTTTTTAAATTAATTAGAATCTATATAAAAATTGTAGCATGTCTTATTGAATTCCTCCTAGGGTTTTGGAGATAGACCAAATTGGAAAGATTTTAAAAAGTTCATTTTA